>VZRQ01010876.1:3718029-3779300 GCA_013397975.1 Machaerirhynchus nigripectus
CGCCGCCTCCTCCTCCGCCTCTCCCGCCATCGCGCTGACGTCACGGGGGGCGGGCGCGCCGTGACGTCACGGGCACGGCGGCGCGGGAGCCGCGCGGCCACGTGAGAGACGGCGCTGGGCAGGGCAGAGGTGCGCACACGGCGGGACAGCACACGGCAAACAGAAATATGGTACTGTTGTCCGTAATAACCAGCAGGGCCAGGGACGTGTCTGCTCCTCGCCTCTCGCGAGAACCCCTCCTGCAGTGCAGCGTGCAGCTCTGGGGCCGCAGCACACGCACGATATGGACCTGGTGCAGCGAGGCCAGAGCAGGCCAAGATGATCAGAGAGCTGGAGCACCTCTCCTCGGGAGACAGGCTGGGAGAGGTGGGCTTGTTCAGCCTGGAGAAGGCCCTATGGAGACCTTAGAGTGCCTTCCAGTACCTGAAGGGCCTCTAGGAGAGCTGGAGAGGGACTGTTTACACGGGCATGAAGGGATAGGACAATGGAGAATGGCTTTAAACTGAAGGATGGAAGATTTAATTAAACATAAAGAAGAAACCCTTTACTGTGAGGGTGGCAAGATACAGGAACAGGTTGCCCAGAGAAGCTGTGGATGCCCCATTCCTGGAAATACTCAGGAACAGGTTGGAAGCTACCTGGTCTAGTGGAAGGTGTCCCAGGCCAGGGCAGAGGGCTTAAAACAAGATGGCCTTTAAGGTCCCTTCCAACCCAGGCCATTCTACTCTGTGATTCTATGGAAATGGGGTTTATCCTTACCTGGTCTAAGCTTAGGTGAGAGCACAGAAGAGGTCTCACGCTCTCTCCTCTCCAAAACGTGCCAATGCACAATGTGAACATCACAGCCCACAGGTGCTGGCTGGTCCTGGGGAGAGCTCATCCCGTGCATCAAGGCCCTGCAGCACTGCCAGAGCAGAGGCCTAAACCAGCAGTAAGGTAGGACAGTGAGACATCGTTCCTCGGACCTTTGTGTGTAACAAGGGTGACACTTCAGCTCCTGAAATCTGTTCAACAGATGCAGGCTGCTCTCTCAAGCTATGTGAAAAATGCCAGGTTCCAGTTTGCAGGTTCATGGAGGTTTCCTGAATCTGTTGGAGATGACATCAACCAAGCTCAGGAACCCGACTGACACACTGACTCTTGAGTGTTTTCAAGCCCTTTATTGCCGCCTTGGGTTTAAATGCACTTGGCAAAAGAAACCAGCACTAACATATGCTTATTCTAGTATCATCACTCTAGTAAGCCTAAATAGTAGTATAAAAACATATATGGTAATATTATCAAGCTTATTGTGACATTATTTCAACTCAGGAATCACTTCCTTCAAAAAACTCTGAATTCTGAGAAAACCCAGTAATCTCCTATGGAATTAGACAAAAAAATGGAGCCTGCTCAGAGTAGAACATATTGATAAGAGAATTCAACTCACATGGTTTTGAAACCAGGCTCAATCTACAATTCAAAAAGAATCCTTTTACCTTAAATCTTTTTTTAGAAGTGTAGCAAAAAATGGTGTCTATTTACACGGCAATTTCTTCAGATAAGTGAAAGCAATAAAGGTTTCTCTTGTGGGTTTTCTGTTTCCGTTTTGGGGTTTTTTTTTAATGTTTCTCTAATAGCAGCACTAACTGCTACAATACAGTACCTGAGCTGTATTTCAAAACATAGTAACATTTGAGAGGCTGTTTTTAGCAGTCATAAATGCAGATACAGTGTCTTTATCTTCAGTTTACTGTGCTGTGGCACAGAGGACAGGCATTATAATGGTCTGCTTCTTTGGCTTTCATGCAGTGCTTACACACACTGCACATCCAGAACCGATACTCCAGGATAGGGGCTCCTGTTGCAACACATACAGGAAGTTTACCATCTCCACTATAAAAAAGAAAGAAAAAAAAAAAGAAAAAAACTAAATAAAGCTGAAAGAATAAAAATGTGGTGCACCAGTTGTTGATTAGAAGTTATTAGCTCATGTCACACTTCACTGTTCACGTAACCAAGCATGTAAATCTTCACAGCAGAAAATGCCCACCCCCACAACCACACAGTCAACAAATCAGGACCAGCAGATCCAAAAGATGGGGTGAAAAGAAGCAGTGAAGGCCATATAAAGGTAAGGTGATATTAAACACCCTGCACTGCTATTATACTCCTTCCTCTGAAGTATAAAGGGTCAACTTCACAGCTGCTAGTGAGACTCTGTACAGCTGTACAGCAGGATCAATCAAGACAGATTAAAATCCTGTTTGCTAAAATATAATTGATTTACAATCAATTTCCATATTTACAAGTTCCATGCTCTTAGCAGGAAACGTGTAAAAGACCCTATTCTGGGTACAGCCACTCCAAGGGCTTACCCCTTAAATGTGCCCTTCATACTAATTTTCCCATTTCAAGTATTAATCTTTTCACACCAAGTAGGTTTAGATGATTCACAAACCACTGGAGACCTGTTAGTTAATAATGGTTAAACATTCTCTTGCTGACAGTTGCATCACCCCTCTGTGGTGATGCAAACAGTAGCATTCTTACTTTAATGTCACATGACACAGTACCAAAGTCCTAAAACTCCTGTGCTTTGTCTACCTGCATTTAAAATTGGGATGAAGTTACATCTTTATGCCCAGTTCCTCAAATGCAGTCAGTGTCTATGTTCCCAGACAACGTAGTGCTGTATTGGCTTCCTCCAAACTGGCTAACACCTTCTTTGTTCTTGCTCAAGATTTGGTTTAAGCAGCAAAGCACTTAATTAATTTGGTTATTCACAAAACCTGCTAAAACCCAAAATACAGAGAACAGCAGAAAAAAATGATAGCATTATTATAGTATCATATAAAAATAAACCCACCTCTCAAGAACATGATCCAGATCAGGTTTTTTGTTATACTTTGGACTATATCTTGTGAATATCTCTAGAGCAAGGTCTTCATACTGTTGCCTCTGCTCTGGCTTAAGAGTTTCCAAGGATTCTAGTTTAACAAAGGCTTTTGAACAAGTATCAAATTCTCTGTTTGCACATGCACAGAGTGCCAAAAGGGAATAGATTTCAACTGCAGGGATAATGTCTTCATAATCTCGCAAATGAAGAGCTAAAAAAATGACAAAAAGAAATCCAAGGAAATTATTACACATCTGAGAAGTGCAAGCATCTGTATGAACTAGTTGCTACTAGTAGACGGCATTAATCCTACAAATTGGACAAAATGAACCACAGTTTTTTATTGACATGACTGTGAAGCATTGTTCTAAAAAATAAATTAGGGAGATTTGACTGGGAAATTGAAGTGTCTTCTTGAAACACTTTATTTTAATTGGTTTGTTGGTTTGTTTAAAAAACATTAGAAGGATTTGAAATCTTCATTACTTGGACAAAGTACAAGGCACTATTTGTTTCTCTAATTCCCACAGATTTTTATGAAGGATGTCTGATGTAAATTCAGGTATGCCTTATAATTTAAGGAAAGAAACGAAACAATCAGCAGAATATCTACAGATTGACCAATTTACCAGGTAGTATTTGGAAAGACTTGCGTTTTCTTCAGCAAAGTCCTTTCTAGGTATTGTGACTGCAGCCATATTCTATTCATTATATGATTTTGGTTTAAATTCCATGGATCTATTAAGATCTGAAAAATGTGGCAGCTATAAATGAAGTTATGTGCTGTCTTTACAGGCTTGAAAATTAATTCTTACCTGTTTTAAGTGCTGCATCTACAGAACCTTTATAGAGCTGTTTTTGTGCAAGTATGAAAAAGTGGTAAGCCTCAGCTCCTCGCCAAGCATTGTCTGCAAAGCGATTCGTTGAAGAAAGAACATCTTCTTCCAGCAAACCAGCCAAAGGTGAAGCACTCTGAAAACAAACCAATATCATAAGTAATTTTTATATGAAACAGATACAGCAGGAAATGGGGATATCTGTAAAGAGCTTTTCTATACTTGGTGATTACACCACTGTCCGTGTTAAGCAGGAGAAATACAAATGGACCTACAGTGAGCATTGTCAGGCGTTCTGTACAGAGCACAGGCACAACATATGGTGCAAATTTTCAAAGATAAATACGATATACGTGTGTATACAAATATATTTTGTGCACATCTGCAGACTGGTTCATAGTTTGGATTAATATTGCATTTCAACACCAGAGCTCTTAAAACTTTGTTTAAACTATTTCATTTGTGCATATGAAGATAAACTTGTGAGCAGAGAAAAAAAAATGCTTCCATTTGCTTCCCCCATATCTGGAGCCATCTCTCTGCCGAATTACAGGCAACATAGCTTAATCTAATCACAGATCATCCTTTGGGATCAATACTTACTCCTGAATGACATGAGAGTCTTGCAGGACGAAAAAAGTATGGAGTTTCTTAGTATGGTTTTCATTGTTATAATGAAAACATTAAGAAAAGCACATTAAACTTAGGAAGAAAAATAACTATTAATACATACGATTTAAATGTTTTAAAATAATACTTAAAACAGTATGTTTTCTTGGGGGACTTGCTTTAAGGAAAGCTTTTTTCTTAGGAGGGAAAGGGGTTATTAAAAAACATTTTAGGCTCCCATGAAGATGGCTTGCTTTATTCTGACTAGCTAGCAGCTATGAGAATTCAGAAAGGGGAAAAAAAAAAGACATTACCTCTGAACTTTTCTCTTTAACTTTTCCCCTTTGTGCATTTTGCATTTGTTCATGACACTGTTCCATAAGTAAGGCTGATAGCACATAAAGCTTTTTAACTCGCAAAGGCTTCATCCTTTTCTTTGACTCTTCATCTGCAATCTTAAAAAACAAAACACAGGGATTTAATTCTCTTGGACAATTGCATGCTTGTACAAACCTAGGAAACCATGCCAAAAAATGATTCTGCCTTTAAATGTAATAATTTAGACTGCAAACAGAACTATAAATGAAAATGTCAAAGTGAAGTATGCACATTATTCTATATTTATTTAGCTAACTTGTATATAAAGCCAGATTCTCAGGAAGGATAAATCAGTGTAACCATGTATAAGTCTATTGACCTAGTATAAAAATAAACTAAAAAATAGCAATTTTTAAACACATACATAGCTTTCAATAAGGTCTGGTGGTTTTCCCAGTGAAGAAGAATGGCTTTTGAAAGTAACATATATTATATATATATATTTATATATATATATACACTGCAAAAAATATTTGCTGTAAAAATTACATTTCACTCCTACAGACTTTAAACTATAAAGAGAAATCTTTGCAGCCAAACCAAATCTAAACAACATCTTTATCTTAAAAGCACACCACAGCCATTTCTAACTGAAGGAACTAATTGAAGAAACCTGCAATACCTTGAACATGAGCTTAGCAGCTTCAAAGAAATAATTGGCTTTACGGTAGAGTTCTATAGCATCAAGGATTTTATTCTTTTCCAGTAAATGACTTGCATATCTGGCTAACAAGGATCCAATCTCTTTCATGTTGTGATTTTTAGCCAGCTCCACAGCTTTATTCCACTAGAAATGAAAGGAGACAATTATTAACCTCATTTTTTTCAAATACACTCTCAGAACAAACTGGTTATCCATGAGCAGACTGCAACATTTGTGTGCAACATTTCATCACCATTTTGAACCAGACTACTATAAAATTAACATAGAAAGCAAGAGAATACAAATTCTTACATCATTGCCAATCACGTGATGCAGCAGGCTTGTGAAAAAAATGGCTGGACCTCTGTCCAAAACCACATACAAAACAGTTGCTTCTGCTTTCATAAAAGCTTTGCGAAATCATTTCACTGCAGCTCATAGCTGGACATGTGGATTTCAATACTTCTGATATTACTTAAGCCAGACTCTCAAAAGCATGTCTGAAAGAGGACCTCAGCCCAGAAGCTTAAAGCACACAGTAACACTTTACTTATCCTTCTATACACCTCATTTTGTCTGTGAATTTTCCTGATCTTTGATGGTTTGGCTACTGTGTTTGCTCCAAATGAAAAGTTTGGCAGGACTGAGAATCATAACTGAATCTCACACCTAATAGCTCTTCAGATCCATAAACTAAGCAATTGTTCACATAAAGCCAGCCCTAGCCAGTCCTGTCATTCCCATCCATCAAGTTCCTCATAGCCATCCTCAGTTTTTCCCTTACTTGTGTTGACACAGACATTTGCACAGGTTAAGTCATACCAGGAAACAGCTCTAGTTACAAACATGCAGATCAGTTTCCAGCTCAGCTTTTTCCAGCTACATCCTCATGCAGTCACAAATCCATTTGCATCTATACAAAGAAGGACGGGGATGTGGAAAATATCATCTATCTCTTCTCCAGTCGTCTCCCATTCCATCAGGAGGTAGCACAGCCCAGGTTCACAGAGGCTACAGATGTCTATATGCTGAGCATGCTGCCCACACACCCTGCATGTAGCTTTGCACTGCCCCTCCAGTGGTCTAATCTCAACCTCAGACAACTGGCTTAAGCACCGAAATATGAATTTTCCAGAAACTATGACAAATCATCTGACACTTAACAAGGATTTGTATTCAACTGGATATCAGGATAGAAATCTCACTGTTAAACTGGTATTGCTAAAGCAGATTATCTCATTTTATTTTACCTGGTTGAGATGCACGCAGGTATCTACAGCATCCTTTGGTCGATTACATTTCAGAAAGGCTGACACAGCTTGTTCACACATCCCCACTCTTACAAACATATAAGCTATATCCTGCAAAAAGCATCAGCACTGTGTTAAATTCACTTCCACATTTTTAGTACGTTGTGCAGCAACAGCAATACTCCTATTTGGTTAATTTAAGTCCAAGAGGGTGGGGAATGGGTTGTTTGTTTCATGGATCCTGTGAAGGCACCATGCACTGTTGAAAATCTTTAGAACAGGGTCCTACTCTCTACTGCTTCTAAATTCAAGAAATATATTACAACGAGGTTAAAAGAAAATGCTATGTCTTGGTTTACTGAAAAAGGCATTAAAGGAGCATGTTTTGCATTTTTCAAGCATTTTGGATTAAATCAACCATGGCATAGTTTTAAATTAGCTATTATTTAGCAGGTAATTTCCTACTACATATACCCACCTATACCCTGTACACCTATATAGCCTACACACCCTATCCCATCTACTTCCCCCCCTTTTAGAGTACTGTCAGTCAGGTCATTCTGGGGAACTGGGACAATAAGAGAAAGGGAGAGTGATGGAATATGAGAACAACAGTAATACTAGAGATCAATACCACAGTAACACCATTGCGCTTAAGTGAGTAGGTCATACACTGCATTCTTTCTCTCATTTTTAACCCTCCCAAGATGGGAAATTTTAAATAAATAGTTGGGTACAAGACAATGAAAAATAAAGGTGTTTTTTTGCTTACAGGGAGCAATTTATGATTCTCTGGAAGTGAGTTAGCCAGGCTCTCCAGTCCTTGGTAGTCCTCTAGCATGTAGTAACATTCAGCTAAACGTTCCTGGTTTTGTCCTTGGACATAGTACTGTACAGCATTTAACCTAATAAGACAAAAAAATGTGGTGGCTTCTAATGTATATACACAAGAGATGTTTTTAACTCTGTAAGCCTTTTGCATTTGTAAATTTAGAGTCACATAATTTTAAATAGGTAACTTTCCTTGGAAAAGCTTTTGTAGCTAGAATTGCACTGTTTTTCCAAAATGCACTATAAATTTTAATCTTTTCAGATTATTATATTCAAAGTGTAGCAGTATTGATTCTCTGACTCGCATAAGATTAGGAAGTCAAGGAATTTTTAAAGCTATATTCCCACATCTGCAGAGATCACAGCAGATAATGGACAACTAAACTTTCAGAAAAGGGCTTTTACTGTTGTGCTTCCATATTTTAAAACACAAGCACCAAAACCTCCAAGACAATTCCCCAAAATTACCTAAGGCACCTAAAACTCAACTTTCAAAATCTAATCACAAGTTTTCAGCTGCATTGTGACAATACAATTTGGATAATGGCAATACATAGCGGAGCTGTGGAACCCTGTGACATGGGCTTAGATGGCAACAAGAAAAGTTCATTAAAAAAACTCCCTGCAAGTTATTAGCGATGAAGACATTACCTCTGGCTCAGTAAGCAGCTGACTGCAAAATGTGTTTTGGAGAAATACCATTACAGGTGTGCATTGCCCTTAAAATCTTCCTTGGGTGCCCAGTTTGGGAAATGGCTGGAGACAGATCCAGGTCATAGAGAATTCTGGACCTTCTCAAATATTTGTGGGTTGAAGCTTTTAGAAAATTCACTGATGGTAAGTAATTCTGTCCTACTTTTAAACCTACTTTGGTTTTTTAAATATTTTCTATATCACAACTGTATAGGTATTTCTCTTTTTTCTTCCCCTCTTTTGAAGCAGACTGACTTCTGGCGAAGCAGAGATTTTTATCACCTTTTAGGTAGCTGATCAACAGCTCTCCGTTTATCATAGCATGGAACCATGAAGGTCTGAACTAAATCTCATCACTCCAAAATTATCCAAGGTATTGCATCCTGACTTTCCTGACATCTGTCCCTCCTCCTAAATTCAGTCTCGTCATCAGTTGAATAACTTCCTGTGCAGATTCCTTACTCCTGGTTCCCCTACAGAACGTACCACTTCTGCCGGTCTGCGAAATAGTCCCCAATGGCGTTGTGTGCCTGCTCCAGGAGGGCGTCGTCCGAGCCCCCCGAGCCCGTCTTCAACAGCTGCAGCACCCGGAACCAATCGCCCAGTTTGATCCGCAGCCCAATGGCAAGGTCTCTAAACAGAAAACAGCAGGGAAAAGTCAAACACAAAAAATAGATAACAAAAATATTGAGAAAAGCATCCAAAAGTATTTTCGTGTTCTTAACCTGCATCGCAGGTATCACAGTGATCCCAGATAACTTGTTCACAATTCAAACACTGTTCCATTACAGCAAATACTCAAAGAGAGCTCACAGGTTACATGACATGTATGCACTTTCTTATCAGCCACACTCCTGTGTGAGGAGTTAAATGAGTGAGACAGTGGGGCTGATGTTACTTCGGGTTCCCTCTTACTCTGTTCTGTATCTTTCACTGCTGACCACTACAAGAGATGGCAGCAGCTGCAGAAGGCTAAAAGCAGAAGAAACATGAGGGGAAAGGCCAAGAAGCAAGGAATATGAATAATGGAGGCTAAAGCTGAGATGTAATAAAATGGATTTCAGAGACATCTCTTCCAAATTCAGGGTTATTTTGGATAAAGGAGAAAGGACTCAGCAGTAGTTTTTCCTTTTTATTATTCATGCATACATATGACTCACTGTGTGTCTGTCTGGCATGTTTTTTCCACCAAATAGAATAATTCTATATTACCTCATATAAAAGTAATTCTGCAGGTGCAGAGAAAATATGGAAAAATGGGAGCGACCTATGCACTTCTTTTAAAAATGCCCTCAACTTACAAGTAAACTAAGGAAGGCGCTAGCGAGTCAGTGAAGTCAGATAAATAAGGGCATCTATCTAAAACCATTAAAATTTTATTTGAAAAATAGATTTATTTCATGGTGATTTATGGTAGGTCCTTATCAGGATTTTTCTAGCTGTGAAAGTTGTGTTTTCTAGGAGACACGTAAGGTCATTACAGAGTTTCCATATTCTTGTAACTGGAGAATAAGAGGCTCTGCTGTTGAAGAAACCAGTAAACAAAAAGTAAGTTTTTAACTTCTGCAATTCTATGTCCAAATTTCTCTTCAGCCATGTGAAAAGGAATATGCCATATCTAAACTGGGTGTTCCAGTGTGACTGAAGTGCTCAGGAGGCAGCCCATGTCCCCAGACCAGCAAACTGCCATCAACTAATTAACAACTTGCAAGGAAATTTTCATTACCAGGCTCTACTGGGCACCTCTCCCCAGCTCCTGCCTTCTCCCTCTGCCCTGCCACCCTGTCCCCCTTACTTTCATTCTTACAGAATGAAATAATAACTGATTTTTTTCTCCATAATTCCCTACTTTTTTTCATGGCTCCATTAATCAAAGCTTAAAATTTTCACATGAGCATAAGTGATTCATGTTTCTCCATGTTTGACCACCATCTACAGGCTACACTGCACAACTGCTGCTGCTGATTTCTCATTATCCTTTTTCAGTAGAGACAGTGCTCTAGCTAATTACTTAGTGTTAATTTATATTCCCAGGAATACTAAAATTTTGCTTTGTTTTCATTCCTGAGCAAAAATTACACTGATTGGTTTCAATGTTTCACAGTTTCATCCAGAGTCCTTCTGTCTCTCCAAAGATTACAGTTCATTAAAAACTCTGTTGTTTGTATATGTAATTGAGAAGAATGTGTACTTGGCTACTAGCGAAGAGCAACACCACATAAATTAAACATTATTTAAGATTGTTTGTATTTTTGGAATCCCAGTTGAAATACCGACGAAATGCTTGTGAAAAAAACATCTATAAAACACAGCACTACCTAGAGCAGCCAAGGTTTAGTAAACAGTTTGGAATGCACTGGTTTACATACAGAACTGGTTATCTATGGATAAACCAAAATTCTCTCCATCTGATCCTTTTATGTCTTTGCAGAAACTGGTAAAGACTCTCCAGAGAAAACAGCCATTCCTGATTAAGGAATGCTTTTTTTCCCCCTGGACTTTTTTCCTTTGCTGCTGAGATGTTTACACGCAATTACCTTCTGTCCATATCCAGATACATTCTTTCAGCCTCTTCAAATCTGCTAAAATAGGCTGCCACTTCTGCTTGCTTCATGGACTCGCTCTGCAGATTGCCCAGGCGCTTCACAAACTTAATGCCTTGATAATCTTTGCAACGCACAAAAGCTTGTTCAGCCATCTGCAGATCCAGCTTCTGAAGGGCAGCTTCAGCCAGGAGACGCCTGTGTGAGAAACAAACATAGCAGATGGAAGAGCAGCTATAGAGTAAATTAAATGAGGATACATTTAACTAGTAATTATTTAAAGAAGACATGCAAGTTGTTGCAATTTATTGTTTATTAGCTAATCTTAATACAGTCATGTGTTTATTTCTAATATATTCTGTGATCTGTCCGGTACTTGGTCAGGGAGAGATGTTCAAATAATTGCTAATATTCTTTTGTTCAGCTGTTCAGATGGACACTGGCTTGGGAGGAGTGGGCAAGATTTGAGTGTTACACTTACATGAAATGTGTTGCCGGTCTCAGAGCAGTTCTATTTATTTATTTCTCCCTATGCATTTGTTGAAACTTTTAAGCCTTGATGGCAGCCTCAGTCTAAATGCCTCCAACTACATTGGCCATGACAAATAAATTATCCTTCTGATCCATCTGCATGTTCCTTGTCCTGTTAGGACAGCAGTCTGGGAGACCAGGGAAAACCTTGTAACTGGTACTGCCCCATTGGTTAGTTCTGCAAATAGGGAATTCAGGCCAACCTATGTGCATCAGGTGCTTGAATGAACTTCAGAATTTTCTGCAAAAATAAGGCTATTTAAAATTTAGACTGGCTGATTGACATTGTGAAACAAAGTCAGTGCACTAAGGCACTGAAAAAACCACTAATATTATTGCTGTATTCAGTGACCCAAGCCATGCTTAGGCACTATCAGCTCTGTATTTTTGAATCAGTTTGAGGAAGTTGGTATCACTTAAACTCAAGTGCTTATCACTGACATCAAAGAAACCAGTTGATCTGCTACACATCACCCTGTTTGTTGCATTCTAGAAGCAAGGTCACTGTTTTGTTCTGATCTGGAATATACTGGCTTTATATAATTCAGCACTTCTAATCCATTTCTTCTTCATAAATATGTGACGTATTTTCTCTCATAATAAAAATAAAATTCATGGCAATTCTGGAGCAAGGTGAACAGAATTTTACATATATTTTGTGATTTTATGATATAAAACTTTTACTGAGACACAAACTTGCAAAACCAATAGTCATTTTATATTAAGTGAACAGATGGTACTAGCAAAAAAAGCATGAACAATTTCAAAGCTCCAAAAATCTTCAGCTAGTTCAAGACATTAGCAAAACTGAAGATTCAAATAACATTTTACCCTACACACTCAAGCTAATAAAATTTCAGTATTATCACAGAAACTTTCAATATGTAACTAGCAAATCCTGTTTTTCAAAATGAACATTCTGGAGACAAGGGCACAACTAGATAGAAAGGAGTGTTTTTTGGGACAAACTTTTAAAGCAAGGTGTCTTGGCCAGTCTTTCAGCAACTCTAAATTCCTCTCTGAACCATCATAATTAACAGTGAACTCTTCAACCCCCTTGATGCAAGCTAAACATCCAATGCTGCAAGAGATCATTCAGCTTCAAAACAGAGGCAAAATTACTAAAGAAAGGTACAGATAAATAAACAATCCCCATGGAGTTAAAGAGAATTGATACCATTCATCAAGACACCTGTCAATGAAGTTTTAGGTTCTGCACTGACTTTTCATTAAATTACCTACTAAGGCCTTTACTCTTTCAGCCCTTACAAGTTGGGATATTAAACAGATTTCCAGAACTCCTGTTCTCACAGGTTTACTCTCACATGTCTGCTGTGCAGGCTTTTCAACTTTAGTTTAATAGCTGAGCCATGTTTAGTTTAAGCATGCCAATATCTCTGTTTTTCAGATTACTTCTGAGATGCTGCATGGGAACACAGCACACCCAGCCCTTCTCATTTCCATCCTTTCTATCCTTGGCCTGTCCAAATGCTACAAGGTTACTCAAACTACTCTTATCCTATTATCATTTTGATGTGTTCCCTTTACTGGGTTTTAAGCTCTTTAATGTTCAGTATCAAATATATAAATTTTCATTTAACCAACTTGGTTAGCTTTCTATCAGCTTTTCATTTCCTTTAAATTCCCTCCAAAACACAAGGAACACTGTGTTTTGGGGCCCATAGAGCACAGAGCAAAAAGGTGTCCTCAGCCTGCACCCTATACCTGCTACCATGACACAGCACATGCCTGACATTCTAGGTACTCCAACATTCATTAAATCTTAAATGATTCTGTGCAGAATGTATACTGCTTTGGCTGGTTTTAATTTGAGGTTTTGTACTTTCATACTAGATCTGTCTGAACAGGAAAAGAATAGAAAAGAACAGAAATTTAAACAAACGTGGCTTATAGGAGATTTTACCAAAGTCTGGGATGTGGATTGTCTTCTATGAACTGGGAAGATTCCTCAATGCCAACTTTTTCAATCAATGCTCGACTGTCTCGTAATGACCGAATCTCGAAATTGATGATGTAATCTTTGTTAGGATGTTCAGGATTCTAACATAATGGATAAAGAAACACACTTTTATTCCTGGTGACCCTTATTTTCACCCAACAAAACGGGTATCTATCATGAAGACAAGCACCAACTTTTCCCACAAAAGACAATTAATTATACTGACCTTTAATATTTCATCCAGAAGAACAGATTTGATTTCTAAATCTTCAAAGTTGCAAATATATCCAGATGTTTGTATAGGTTCCTTAAAGTGAAATAAGTTACATAGGAATGAACTTGTATTCTCTATGATTAAATCCTAATCAAATCTGTTAAGTATAGATATTCATTCTTCTCCAAACTAGGATATAATTGCACTTCCAATAGGAAACAAATACTACAGTCGTTAACATTATTGAAGATTCTGTAAACACAGACATCATTAAAAATCCTCATATTTTCTGTAATTAAATTATAAAAAAGAGATGAAGCAACACCTGCCAATATTTAGATTCAACTGAACTGTTTTACAAGTATCTCTACTAAAATTGCATTTATGTTTTCCAAAGCATACCAAAAATATGCTCCTGAAAATATCATACATTAGAGAAAAATATGACAGCATTTTTTATGTTTCTAGGACTGCCATTCATTTTACCTATTTGGTCCAAAACAACATTCCCACATAGTAGTTGATAAGATTTTGAGGTCTCCTGAAGCAAGTTTACATAAACAAACGCTTGCAGAACCGAATGGTAAGCACAAAAATAATACTGTTCAAGAAAGAGCCATTAACTTATGAGTGATTTTTTTAAAATGAGTGGTTTATGTATGTTGATATTTACCTCTGGATCCAAGTTTCTGAAAACATACATTCTTGTTTTCTCCATCAATGCAAACAAGTCTGGGTTGTCCTTGGCCCATTTCATATCCCAGACGTCCCTGCGTTCCAGTTTCAGCTGCTCACCTGCCTCTTGCTGCCCCGTGCTGTCTGCAGCCCGCGTGTCCAGGTCCAGGAAAGTCAGAACCCCCGAAAGGTCTATGATAGCAAGACGACTACAGAAAAACAAACAGAAAAAATAAGGCAGCTAAATAACACTACTCAAGGCTGTAAATCTGAAAGAGTTCTCTAACCCGGCACAGTATAATTCTATAGATTCCATGAGATGCTGTCGTGTGCCAGAACCAGCACAGATCCATGTGATTTTCATTTATCTGCACAGCAGAGACCAGACACATGGAAAGATGTTCTTCATCTGCTCACCCGGGATCTGGCCCTGCAAAGGTTCTGAAATAAGCCCATTTTTATACTGTATACCAAGCTGAATAAATTACAGGTTCTGTCCCTCGCCAAACTTTTCTTGACAAAGACTAAAATGAACAACTGAACAGAAATGGTTTTCCTCATTTACTAGAAGGCAGTGAAGCAGATTAATAAATTAAAAAGTCAGTGTGGTGATGCAGATTGTTAATCCCTAAAATGGGATTTCTTGTGTTTCTACAAATGGTATTCTTCACTTTTTTTCAAAGCAACATGAAGTATTATCCAATTAATCTTTGAAGTAATTTAAAATATGGGAAAAATACAATTTCTAAAAGGCTACATTTGAAAATTTACAGTTGTATAGGTCTTCAATGACTCATAGTAACCTGTATTTACTACAAGACCATTTTAAAAGCATTTCTAAATATTGATAGGTAGACAGCCTTTATCCCTATTAGAATTTCAAAAGCAATTTGGAAAATTAACCTCAAAATGCTTATGGATCTGAACTTACTTCCCTAGACCAAAGTAATTTGGGAAGAAAACAACTTAGGTTCAAAACAAAATGAATATAGCTCTGACTAGATCACACTGCCTTTTAAGTGAAGCAATCTATTTTTGGGCTATACCTGAAGAGGCAAGAGATCTACACATGCATTATGAATTTTGTTTGAAATTATAAAGTTATTTTGAAGTGATTAAAATTGCCTTGCAAATTCTTGTGTATTTTTGCCTTTTCTGCCAACACTCTCATTCACTCTCTTGCAAAAAAGTAGCTCTTAAGTAGAAAGCAACTTCAGTATTGGCACAGATAAAGCTCGAGAACCAGACTTACTAGAAGCATCACCACTAATTACAGCCTGTTACAATGGAAAATTAAATGGGATGAACAAAGTTTCCAGGCATTAGAAGGACACAGAAACTGAAAGAAGTCATAGAGATGTAAACATTCACGTTATGACGTAATTTTATCAATTCATGTCATGATCAGAGGAAAGTTTGTTTGGTTCATCTAATAAAACAAAGGTATTTTCATGTATATAGGGTATAAAACATAGGAGACCTTTAGCAACAGTCAATCAGAGCAATGACTTTCCAGATGGAATTAATTAGTAATAAATAAATGGTTAAGCAACTATTAAGAACAACTAAAATTAATAAATAGTCTATATTGAATTTAGTACATAATTATTACAGAATTGTGGATTTCATAGAATTTGTATTTTCACAGATTTTAGTTCTTCATTTTGAAATTGGATACCTGTGTTAGAAGCAGGTCTGTAACTTACCTGGAGTTGCAGTTCAAAGACAGCTGATAGGCACGACAGCCCGGGGTATAGCTCTGCACCACAGCCACACTAGGGAGGCTGTACCTCTGGATAGTGCCAGATTCTCTTCCCTAGAGGAGAGCAGTGCTGCCTTAGTGAGATAATTTGTCCATCAGTTAACCCTTTAAAATGGTCTTATTTATATGCTGTTTTAGACAAAGGAGCTTTGTAATACGTGACAGAGCATGAGTGGAAAGAGGGAATGTCATCACCCTAGAAGTTCTGAATTCTGGTATTTAAACAAGATACTTTAAGATGCTACAGTTGACAGACCTGCTTAAATCAGGGCTGTTAAAATAAACAGTTACAGTCCACATATAGCCCACAGAATTTCAGGAGCCGTGAATCTCCAGACATGGTCACAAAACAAAAAAGGAGAGGTGTGAAAAGATCCTTGTCCCACATTGGTAAATCCCCTCAAAGAGTGCCATATGACAGCACCAGCCCAGGTCTGAAAGCAGAACAGGTCTGCTCAGTTGGGGCTGTCTGCATGCCAACAAGTCTCACCAGTTACTGCAAGACCAGAGCTGGATTTAAAAAGAAATGCTATAAAATACACTGGTTATTCACAGGCTTGAGTAATAGGAAACAAATCTAAGTACTATTTTGCTGAATGAAACACCCATTCCCCGTGTCAAGATACCATCAGGCCAGCAGGCTGAAAGGAGTCCAACATCCCTGGACTGAAATGATCACTGCCACTATCTTCTCGTGGCTTCTGTAAAGTGAGCAACATATCCAGCTAGGTTTGCCTACTGTTCAACTCTTATGCTGAAATAAGTCGACATGAAATTTTAAAGGAGTGCAAATTTTATTCATTTTCTTTCTTTTCCCCCCCAAAGCCATCCCTAAGATCCTCAGCATAAATCACCATCTTAGACTTTTTCACATGCGTATACCCTATAGACTAAGAAGCAGATTAGTTCAGAAGTGTTAGAAAATTGAACCACTATAATATGCATTCAGCTTCAGCACATTTATCCAGATCTAGGCTCAAAGGCACTTCCTCGCATTCCTTTCCTTTTAACAAGAGTCACAGATTAATTATTGTCTGAAGTTCACTTTCTTATTCTTCAAGCAGCAACAATCCCATAGTCACCTATTAACCATCACACTTCTCTTGTTCATGCTTTCTCCCATGACCCTCTGATTTTGTAAAATCTAGTCCAAGGATATAACAAAAAACCAAGCAAAATTCCACACTGGAATCAGAATATGAGAAAACATCAAAATCATTCTAGGAAGGTAGATAACAGGAAGAAACAGTGTTCTTTCTCTCTCTTTGTCCTGTTCAGTTAGTTTGCTTTAAAGCCCACATGTAAGTTTATTCATCTAATACTGAGATCATTTTCCAGATCGGAACAAAAAAATGCACCGGCTCTTTGGCATGATTCAATACCTCACACATCTGTATAATGCATAAGTGTATGAATTTGTGTACAGTATAGTACCATACATAATACCATTAATATGTAAATAGACAAACTTTGTAAATCTTTGTGTCTAGAACATACAGTCTCAAAGAGACTTCCCAGGACTCAAGATTACAGAATTAAGTCCTGACTTAGACTTTATAAATTCCTATGTGTAAGTATTAACTCAGGCAACCAGTCTGTAATTAAGTTCTAAGTACTTAGTGTATTAGCCCTCCTAAGGAAAGAATCCAGGTTAACACAAGGAACTGTTAAAGTTATCTTCGAGGAAGTTTAGAAAGAGATTTTGTGTAAATTCTAACTTCAGAAATGCTTTGAAATTATGACTGCTTATGAACACAGAGCAGAAGGATCTTATGCCTACAAGCACAAGAGGCAATTAGAAGTTGTGTTAATCGTGTAGCTTACCACAAGTAGTATCTTATCAGATGCTGTTATTGCACAAATGGGATCTACTGTTCCCTGAAAGTATAAAAGTGGTATCCGTATCAGTTTTACTGCAAATTAAGAATGCCCTGCTAAAGAAAGAAGGTTTATTTAAATAAACAAGAATGTTGCTAAGTATCCACATGAAAAGGGGCTATCAAACACTGTCAGCATACAGTATATGGATGGCTTATGGTATCAGTAGCCTTTGCTATGGGAACCATGACAATAATATTAAGAGCTTCCTTTCTTGTCCTGCCCATCCCTCCAGAAAAATAAGAAACCCAAAATGTAACAGGTCCTTTCTTGTGTAAACACAAGCAACAATCCCAGACTTGTGAGGCTTGTTAATTAATAATTTCAGGTATATTACTAAGGATAACCAGCACTTGCACACACACCTGAAGTGAAAACAACCGAAAATATTAGAAAAGATCACAAAGGATACTGAGTTTCAACAAGGTTATATTTTGTTCAAGTAAGGAGAGCTGACTCTGACCATGAAGACAGCAGGTGTCTACATACTGTACCCCAGAATCTACTTTTTCCATGTTCCTTATAGTTTGCTGTACATTTCCAGTAACACATAAAAACACAGTAACAGCACCAACCAGAGGGAAGAAACATAACACTTACGTACTAAAAGTAGAAGTAAAAGCAAGTTTAAGTACAACCACTTCTACTAATGAAAATCACTGAAAATAAATAAATCAACACTAACTACTGCTCTTTCAAGCTACCAGTGACACCACAATAAATTAGTTCAAAACATCACTCACTTCAAAAGCTCTGCTGTAATCAAGGTGTCCATCTCCAGACCCTGAAGAGGTGTCATCAATATGACAGATCCTGTAGAGAAGGAAAGTTAGAAGAAAAAGTAATTCCAAAGAAAGGATCATCTTTGGTAGCATATAGGTATGTCCTTGGTGAAGAAATCATTGTAATTGGAGAAGACAATAAAAGCTATGCCTGTTCTTATGTTCCAAAGCATCCCTTTTGATAAACCTGCATTGTATTGATATAAAGATATGGCAACTGCTTTCACTTTCATAGCCCCCAATGGTCTATTCCCCTATGATCTGCAAGCTTTCATCCTGGACCAGTAAGTTCCTGGAAACCATCAACCACCCAGTTGTCTCTTTTCAAACATACACCATAATTACAAAGAGTTTCACCTTCACATCCACAAAAACTAATATATTACTGCATTATTCAGCACTTACTCATAACTTCTCTTTTGCCTTAAAAAGTAGCATTAGGAAAGATTTTAGAATGCTAAAATCATCATTATTGCTGAATTATGACTATTTACATTTTTCAGTATTTTTATCAATTAATAATCTTGTCCAAGGCTAGAACATCCAGGTCCTACAACAATGTAAGTTATTACACCATGTACAAATAATTACTCATTATTAGGGATGTATTGTGACAGGAGATGGTAGATTTATAGAAAGTTGATATAGTGTCACTATGGAAGAACACACAAAATAACACAACAGAAAACCATAACAAAGTTGCAAGCTTGTGGAGGTGACAGAAAAATTAATGGCACAAATGAGCACCTGGGAAGGAAATATTTTAGAAGCAAAACAATGTTGACTTTGGCTTGTTTCGTTTGAAAGGATAAGAGTCCATACAGGATTAGTCGTCAAAGCCACAATCAGACACAAGTGTATTAGAGAAGAGCCAGCTGGACAGACTATATTCTTGCAGGCAATGACAGACAACAAGCAGTTAAAGTTATCACAGGGAGTAGAGCTGCTTTGAAACTAGGAGCATGGAGGAGAAACAGGAGAGGGGCAAAAAAGGCATCAAGACACACAGCTCCATAAGGAAAACATGCAGCAAGCAAATGGAGACACTGAACGGGAACTAATTCAAAAATCTAAGGGATTTGGATAACAAACACACAGTTGTTACAAAAAACTAGTATTTCATCTTACAGGCCTGCAAGTCCACAAACCTGATTAGAAAAATGCGAAGACAAGGGTTTGCATTTTAGACATGGCAGAATCCACCCTATCAATGACACGAGCGCAGAGGAAGAAAAGCCTGAAGACAAACCTTTCCCTGCCCTCTTTCCTGGTCCGTGCCAGCTGATTGATTTCCATGGCTGTGAGCTTCTTGGCCACCCGATACTGCCAGACGTAAAACGCTTCTCTGGAAGCTGCGATCACGTGCGTTTTGGTCATTGTGACAAACAATGGCTCTGTTACAAAACCCAAAGAGTTGCAAAATTAGAGCAGCAAGCATTGGAGTAGATGCTAATTTGTAAATTATTTCCAAGATGGATGAAAGCATATGCCCATACATTAAACACAAAGAACAACAACCAAAAAATCCACCCACACACAACCTAACAGCAGTTTTCATTAGCTGGTAACAAGTTTCACAGAGGCCTTGGGGCCTTGTCCAGAAGAACAGAGAAATTCTTTAAAAGTTCTGATTTTACCAGTAACACTTTTCTCCCTACTATTTCAGCAAATCTTCATGGGCTGATGCAGAAAACATCAAATACATATAGACAAACTTTCAGGTTAATGACCAGTTAGTTCAGGAATATCTTGAATCTCCTTAACAAGATCTATTAAATACTTCTATATCTGACATATTTAAGGCTATTCAAAAGTTGGCAATCTAGAAGAGATTCTTCTTCTTACAATCAGTTCATAAATTTTATGTTAGACAAGACCTAGATATGCTGTTTGTACCTTAGTTAACAGCTGGGCCAAATATCAGTTCTTTATCTGAATGGCAACAAATTAAATATTTAGCAGACTCTACACTTAGTCTTACTTTATTACACCAAAAAATCACAGTGTAGGAATGCAGAGTATTTTCTTTACTTCAGCCCTAAGCCCACTTAGAATATGTGCACAAATTGAGTATCTCATTCCTGCTGTGCATGCTCAGGAAAAAAAAACAAACAAAAAACAAAAAACAAAACCAAAACAGTGAAGGCATAGAAAAATGAAAAAAACTAGTATGCAAATCACCCAGTGTCTTTAGGTTCTACAAGTAAATCCTTATGATACCAAAAAACTTCCCAGATAAATTCAGAAGAATTGTGCAAACCAGCCTGGTAGTGGAACACTGAGTCACGCAGATAACATGATGTGAGCACAAAATACAATTCTTTTACAGTGAATCTCTTTTGGCTTTTTTTCCCCTCTGTATTTTAGCACAGAACAGAACTCTGGAGGGAGCTATAAGCCTGCCACATAGAAGAGCAGGGCTACAGGTGACAGATGGGGGAAGATTGGTTGAACAGATTTCATTTCTTTGAAACCAAGAGGATTATATAAGCTACCCGATGGCTACAAAATACTTTTTAGTAAAAATGTCAGTACTGGGTAAGAAGGCTTAGTGATGACGTTAACATGTGAGCAGCACAGTTGTTTACATTATATGCAACTTGGTGTATTTCATGTACTTATAACACATTCATTTCAATAATTAGTCACATCCAAACTGATACAGTCCCGTTTCATCAAAAACATTAATAAATTCTCCCATGTTTCATCAAAAACATTAATAAATTCTATGTATTTACTCTGTTCTTTTATTAACTTCCAGCTGTATGTGCCATAACAATCAATGCTTTAATCCTTTAAATATGAAACATTAGAATCTTTTGACCTGTGAGGGAATAAGGTTTGCTCAAGGCACAACATTTTTGTACTAAGCCTCATATTTGGACTCGAATTAGTCAACATTTGAGTACTTGTGGGCCAAGACAGTGTTAAACCATATTGCTATACCCACATCTGAAAGCCATGGGCATTCCTCACACTCACCAGGTGATGCCCCCTTTGACTTAACAGCTTCCACAGAACCTAAACTTGCTCATTTGTGCACACCTTGAAATAGCCTGATCTGGGAAAAAAGGTTGTTCGCATAAGCTCTGTTGTGATCCAGAAACAAGATGGCAAAGCATCCATGCTTTATCCAGGGGAATACAATCAATTAGGCATTTTATGAACATGCCTACGACTAAACTGACTGTATCTGCCAAAAAGCACACACACCCCAATCCCTGACACATTTTCCTGCCACTTCTTTCATATCAGCTCTAGCAGCAGCTGGACAACACAGTAAGTTGGATCAGCTCATTCATCTAACTGACCTCAAAATTAAATAAATAAAAGATTATATTAAGTTGGATTAAAGAGAAAATCACAAATGCTGGAGCAGACAGGAATGAGCAGCCAGCGTGGAGGGCAGGGCCTTCCCTTCTTTGCAACAGGAGGATCAGTGATGACTGGATTTGAGCCAAACGTGAAATCACAGGGCACAGCACACAGACACAATCACCAGCATCAGATCCATTCAAAGCCACATCTGGAAGAGCAGCATCTCTATGTGGGAACTGATGCTTTTACAAAATTGCCTGTATAACTTCAACAATTGCATAAAAGTTGGGCACATGGCATTTTTTCTAGAACTGCTTTAGCATTTTATATTGGTCAGTCATTGAACAAGAAAACACAAACAGAAAAATCTGGGGAAAAAGAAACTAAAATCCAAGCCTAGACTGGACATTATGAAACACTTTTTACAGAGGGGGTAGTCACACATTGGAACAACTTCCTAGAGAGGTGGTCAGTGCCCCAAGCCTGTCCCCGTTTAAGAGGCATTTGGACAATGCCCTTAGCAACATGCTTTTGGTCAGCCCTGGAGTGATCCTGGACTGGCTGAACCTTGTCAGTACCTACCAAAGGAAAGTATTCATTCCACCTTCTCACCTCAGAGCCTTCCACACTGGGCTATGCTCTGCTCCTAAAATGTTTTCCTTCTTGACTGCGTAACAGTGTAAATTCAACATGAGGGAAGGATGTGCCAGCCACCCCAAGTTTGGGCTGTTGCTGGGGCAGAGAAGGAAGGAATGGGATTTGTCATTTCCTAGGAAAGACAATATGCTCATTTCAATCCCTTCAAGCTGAGGAAGATCTAGAATCCCTTTCCAGGCAGCTGGTTTAATTACCTAAGTTTCCTTCAGTGTAGGGAAATATCATCTTATACAGCAACACTGATTTATGAGCAGGTGCTGCTCACCTGAGCATCAGTGCCCTTCACAGAACCTGTGCTCTGACTATTAAGCAGACAGAAATGCAAGCACCTAAAGTCTGAAGGAGGCAAGAGATTTGGATGCTCCTCTGCTCAGCATTTCCCCTGCACAGCAGCTTTCCATGATCAACATGTAAACTTCTGAAACTGTTTGGTTCTTCCTGCTGATTTTGCAGATACCCAACTTCAGTATTAATGTCTTCATATTCAGACATTGAAAATATGTAGGGAAAACATTTAAACAGGCGCTTTACTTTTCAGTGACCAAATACTGAAAAGGACTAAACAAACCATCCCCATCAAAACAACTCCAACATGTGAAACAACTGCCCTTTAAATACTCTCTGACCCTCCTTTCTCTTCTCACCTCATTTCTCTTCACTATTCCTTCATAATGCCTCCTCCCTGAAGGAAACTTTCTTTCCTATATATCCAGGAATCTCAAATAACCTACAATGTCTGCATTTCATCCACACACACTCCATCTCACTTCAAAACTGTTAGAAAACACCTGTTTCAATGCTAATCTTCTTGTAAAAATAGTAGACAGGAAACAAACTTAATGCATGACTACATTACTTCACCATATGAAAAGGCTGAGATGCTTCTTAGTCTATGAGATAGGATACACAAACACAAGAAAGACAAGTAATCCCACCTAAATCTGATGGAAAGGAAGCAATCTGACAGACAATACTCAACTGTTGTTTTCATACAAGTCTTTTACAGGCTGTTCCTGAGAAACTGGAATGAACTTAGTCTAATCAATAAATCTACCTAATTTTAGAGCTTGATTGAAATATCTCTAGAAGTGTTGGCTCACAAATGGAAGAAAGTGTCAGGCAACAGCAGGGACAACTGAACATGTTGGGACATGTGGGACAACTCATGAACAACCACAGTTTACAGAACATAAATACTCAAAATCCGTTATAATTTACATTAAAAGGATCAACTAAGCAACAGCAATTCAAGTGCTGTTTTACACGTAGTTCAGTCATCACTGCTACGGCATCCAGGAGGGAGGCAAGACACCTGGGCATGACTCCAGCTCTGCCTTTAATCCACCTGTACATTGGTCAGGCTGTTGTATTAATTTCGCTGGGTGCTAACACACACTTGAAAGATAACTCAACACTTCACTATGTCAGTGTTCCTAAGCACATGTAAGAAGATGATATAATCCAGCCTGAATGACCTTTTCTTAGCAGATACCATCTGTTGTGTTTCCATTAAAAAGATATTATATAACAAGATATTTAACCTTCTGTAGTGTATATTTAGTTATTCATCAAAGGACTTTGACAGAAAGCCTGTGAGCCTGTAAAACAAGCACAGGAGAGACACTGTGTTGATTAATTTTTGTACTGGAGTAGGATGGAATGCAGTAATGTTAGAAAATGAAAAAAAGAGTAATTTATGGGCTAGCAAACATGAGCTATTGGGAAGGACCTCAAACACAAGGCACAGGAAGCACAGGAAGCAAAAAGGATTCAGACAAAATAAAAAGCAGTTTGAGGAGCAGCTGAAAGTGTAACCACCCATCAATGTCTAAAGAAAGCTGAAGCGATGGCCCTTCATCAGATAATGACTGATTAATCCTTTTTTGCCATCGTTAACAGAGACAAGCATTAGAAAGCTAATGACACAATTAAAAATTCAACAGAATAAAGGAAATAAGCACTTCTTTTTTTTAGCCTTACTTGAGCTACTGGCTTAGAGCCCAACACCGTAAGATTTACATCTCCTGAGGGTGAATCAAACATTGCTCAATGACACAATTACTTTGTCATTAGGACATTAATAGTGCTTTGTTGAAACAGTATTATAAAATATTATATATTGACAATTCACACAAATTGTGCCTTAACACACATTCTCAGATGCATTATTTAAATAATCTGGCAGCTACTTAGCATCCTTAGATGAGCAGTCTTTTTTCTCCACTATCAATCTACCAGGACAAAGTCCAGGAGGCTTTGGCCAAGAGGCCTGCAAGGCACCAGGGTCTCCAAGAGGAGTAAACCCTTTATGCTCACTAGAGCTCCAGGTGATTCCTGTTTCAACAAGCAGCAGTCTGCTAGAAACCAAAAATAGTTTGTGTTCAACTTTCAGTAGTTACAGCCAGTCAAAATATATATAGTATAGTTTAGACTTATGGCAATGAAGAGCACACACTCTAGAAAAGGCAGGAGCACACAGATACCAAGTGGTCTGTTGAGGACATCCTACAGCATAAGAAATCATTTTTTCTCAACATTAATGAAAATCAAATAAAATAACAACCTAAGTGTATTTAAGCCACTCTGAAAGATGGCACTCAGAACTCCAAAACAAGAACAAGAGTTCAAAACAAAACTCATCTAACTTTTTATGGATGGAATTTAATGTAGCAATATACCAGTTTACTAAAAGAAAATAACCTGAAAAATTGTATTGGTAGAAAGAAGAGAAAAAAAATAATTTCACAAACAGGTAATGGCATATTTCATAAGTCAGTAACACCCCTCCAATTACCCTGAGGAAGAGATAAGTTAATTTTACTTTTGAACTGCTTGTATCTTAAACTATTAATAATGACTCTCGCCTGATAAATTATTTAATGCTGATTTTCCTCATTTATAAACAGAACAAAAGGTCAATGATTTTGTTAGAAATCATGTATCAAATGGAATCTTAGAAGAACTTTCAGAAAGGTCTTCTGCCCTTAAGGTTTTACAAGGTCTTCTCTCTCTATTGACTCTGCAAGGCCAGACAGCTGCTTAAGTTCAGCACTCTGTCAAACTGGAACAATTACACTTCCTACTGCCAAGAAGCTCCAACTGTGATAAACAGCATGATACACTGTACAACAGGACCTTGACTATGTACAGCTGTCAACCTCTCACACAAACTGACCTTATGTTGTAAATATTTCTAGTTGTTCTATAAAGTTACATTTTCAAATGCTACAGAAAGAGGAAAATAACTATGATGAAACCAGCACAATGTGTTCCAAATGAGTTGCATTTATAGGCATTTGCTTTTTACTTTTACCTTCAATCCCTTCTGCAAGTTTGGAGAGCAAACTTTAAAGGAGTCTTACAGGATGCATATATTTTATAAAAAAGATTGCATCTTTGGCTGTGTTTACCACACAGCAATGAAAGACTCACTTGTAAAGTTTTAACTACTGAGGCTACATACATTTTTCAGGACTCAGAAATGTAAATATTCCTAACCTCAGGTATTTTCCCATCTATGATGAAGGTTATAATGCCCAGCATTTTCACAAGCGAACTCACTTTAGGAAAGAGCATTGCAAATCTCTGCACTAAACTGGTTCTCCAGTACTGGAGGGAACAGCAGCAGACTGCAGAAAGCTTCATTATGCTAAAGGAAGAAATTGTTTAATCTCTTCAGCACAATTCAAATACAGTTGGAACAACAACAGCATTTTTCAGTTAAATAGCCTTTCTTTTTAACTGTTTCCAATTACTGAAAAAGATTATTTTCTTGTGTACAGGCAGCTGTAGGAGATGGGTGATACTGGCAGAATCATAAAGAAACCTTTGTTTATAATGTAAATAAAACTCTCACAGATTCAGAAAGTTCACATAAACAGAACACTAGAAAAATGTAAAGCAAGGAGTTTAAATGCAGAGTTAAAGGTGTATATGCAAAGCTAATTTTAACAGTGAGTAGGATTCATTTCACCTAATTTTAGACATCTCTGACAGAGATGAGCTGGCTGCCCTGGGCTTCTTTGTACCCAATGGAGAGCAAAAAGAACCCCTTCATGAATGATTCACTCAACTTATTTTAGATGTCAACTGCAGAAATGAGAAGAACTACTCCCTCTAAATCCCTGAATCTACCTCCCACCCAATCCCACCTGCCAAGTAAGAACAGGAAACCACTGGGCACATACAGTGTAGACATCTGATCAGGAGCAGAGACAGGACCCGGGGGGACAAAACAGGCACCCAACTCACAGCACCATCACCCACCACATCATCTTACTTCAGTGCTTATGTTGTTGAGATTCTGGTTTGGAGTTAGGGGTTTTTGGGGGGGAGGGGAAGGAGGGGCTTTGTTTGGTTGTTTTGTTGCTGGTTTTTCCTCCATTCTTGGTAAAACTTTGATATTGAACTTCTTGGACACATTATTCTTTAAGATTCTGATATGGCCCCCCTATTGCAAAAGGTGGCAAGAGGACATCAAAGGAAAATAAACAGAAATCACAAGACTAAAACTACCACAGTATTTCATACACTTTCAATAGGACAAAGTAGTCACACTGATTCATCAGAGCATACTCTTCATTTTATTTATGATGTACAATATAGGGCATGAATTTCACAAAATATGTATGACTCACAGCTGATTTCCTCCTGCTATCACTGAAAAACTGAACATTAGAAAATGACCCTTACAAACACAGTTAATATATAACAAAGAATAAAACTGTTTAGAAGCACTGGTTGAGGAAAATAATCATCTTTATGATCTCAATTATTTCTAGTCTTTGGTTGTTTTTTTTTTCTACCTATACTCTTCTGTGAATTGTTACTTCCTTGTTTAATAGTTCTTCACATTACTTTCCTCATCATTTCTATCTTACCAAAACTTTGTTAGACACTTTACCCATCAATTTTATCAGACAGATTGGCTGCTTGTTGTTTAATATTAACACCAAGTATTAGCACTATGGCTTAGAACTAACTTCTCCACTAATTTAGCCAGAAGAATTTCTTTTTGAAGAGAGGATAAAACAATGGCTCTATAACGCAATTTACATTAAAAAAATTTCATGAGGTTTCTTGTCGTAATAGTCTTCTCTCTCATTCAAAAGAAATAAATATTTTTATAAATTTAAATCAATTATTTAGCCTTTCAACAAAACAGAAGAGTTAATCAAGAATCAAGCTTCAAAAAAAAACTGCCAACAGGGTTCAAAGTGTCTACTCTGAATTCAAATTCAGATCTATTTGGGTAACAAACCAAAAATAAAGCAAAAACCATAACAAATAAAAGTGGATTCAATAATCAAAAAACTGCTTAATTTGTCTGTTTGTCTACAATTCCCTCATCTGTTTAAAGGGAAAATAATCAATGGTCTTTATTCTCAAGCAAAACTTACAGAAAACAGTGGTTTGCAATTACTTGGCAGTGTTCTGTACCGTACCTGCAGCAAACAAGCAGTATGGAAAGCCTGGAATTCAGCACTAGTTAGGATTTGGGAGTGTTTCCTTACTTCTGTTATAACCCACAGATTTTTTTTTATTGAATTTTAATTTATAATCTGAAAGTACTTAGATAAAACAATTGTGAGAAAGATAAGGAAAATATATTATCAACACTGAAATACAAGAAATCGATGTTTAAGATATCTGGGAAGCAGGAACAAGTTATTTTTTTAATAAAAGTCCAAATCAAATTATTTCACTTCCTCTGATACATCTGGACCCTTTTCAAAGTACATTTTCTTAAAAAGAATTTGAATTACCACTGTTGTGAAGGAAAATCTGAATTGCCAAAAATCCTCCATTAAAAAAAAAGAAATAAAGTAGCAATTTTAAAAAATTCTATTATCCATAATATGCATTAACTAGAAGAATCAGTTTAAGTTTATCCAATTTGACAAGGAATATGACTAGTTTTATAAGCCATTATCTTTATTAACAGATAACTAACAAGTCAAGTCCAACACAAATTACAGAATAAGACTATTGCAAGTTGCTTACCAATATCAATATATTTTGGGTCCAAGGGTGTGCCAATAGAATTGCAGAGAACCAGCACATACTGTATGGAAATAAAAGCAAGGTAGAAATAAATTGCTACCACACTTTTTGTAAATTAGTAAGCTGTACAAGGTTTTCTGTGAAGCTGCATCTCATACCCACATCACACATTGTAATGCTCATCAGCAACAGAAAACAAAGACCATGACTGCAGCAAATACACAGCAGCATAAGCATCAGAGTAAGGAACTATTTGCCAGTTAGCACCATAAATGAAGAACAAGCACAAAACAGGCAACTAACCAGCTGTTTTATGCATGGGAGCAAATCTACCAGACAAAATCCAACAGGTAGGAGGTATAACCAGCACATCCATAGACAACACATGAGCAAGACAAGCAGTGTCTCCCCTGCTGCTGTGTGAGGCACACACTGCATTTACAGGCATGATACATCACTGACTCAGGGACTTAACTCATCAGCTGCTCATGCAAAAGATAATGTAATAAACTCCCAGCAGTTAGGATCTTTGTTCTATCCTTTGCAGATCTCCATCTCCTTGAACCTCCAAGAGGGTAACAGTGTGGGGAGAATTGTCAGTAAGGCTCTCCCCCTGCCTTGCAGTATTAAAGATGGTGCAAAAGTGGTAAGTTTTTTTAGTTTTGCTCTTCTTGTAATCCCACTGGGGAAGGCTTTGATAGCACAGGTACCTCAGAGATTAGGCTGTTAATTTCAGGAAGATGCAAATACACAACAATTCACTAGACACCAATGCTTCATTGTTGTAGCTTATGTATTTATTTCTCCAGATCTAAATCAAGGATTAAATAGCTTAATGATTATTGCATAGGGAAATGCCTTGAATGAGAAGTGTGGATATTAAGGAGCAACTTATACTGTCAAGTCTTTAAACTTAAGATAAAATAAATAAAATATACAGGGCTACCAAAATGTGAATTGCCCAAGAGCTGTTACCCTGACTCTCCAGGAAATGAAAGATAATTAGTTTTTCATGGCTCTTTCACCTCCTGAACAATCCATGTAATTGTGGTAGCAGACTACAGCAACTGTTCAGCTACCCTTTTAAACTGATAGATTGACAGTTTATTCATCACATGAGAGCAGCTCAATTTAGCTTTTCATCTACTGTATGAATTTCATTCTTTCGAAGAAAAAGAGCTGAACATGGATTTCTTTTTATTAAATAATTTTCTTTCTGGTTTGGCCACCTCACAAAAATAGTATTTTTATTTCCTTGTTCATGAGTTAAACTTTGCACCAGCATTCTCAAATTTCTGCTTTCCAAAAAAATGTATTGTGCCTCTGCCTTTGTAGGAAAACACACATGGCTTTTTTAACTCTCTATTTTTTGTTTCCATCATGTTTACATTAATTCTTCTCAAGTAAATTATCCCCACATTCACTCTACAATAGATTTCTTTTTTATGCCCTTTCTAGTAATTTCTGAGACTCCAAGTCAGTAGATCAGAGCCTGTCAAGGGGATGATGGAGTAACAGTATCCAAGACAGGCTGTATGACCCACACAGGGTGGTGCCAGGGCAGGGAGTTTCCATTGTCTGATTTATCCAGCCTTGCTATGGATATCAACATGAAGTCCTTCTTAACTTACTGACGCATCTACTTGCAATATCTTTAAACAGGTCCTGCTGAAATTAGGACTTTTTTTTCCCCATTAGCTATTGCTGTACATTCTGCCAATTTGAAATCACAAGTCTAATGATCAAAATCTCTTGTAAACCAAATCAGATTTTCAGAACTCTAATGAACTTATGCTACCCATAAGCCTATGCACTTCATTTCCTAAAACCTGGCAACTCACAGTGTTAATAATTACACTGGAGCCATTTCAAAACAAATGAAAGGCCCTTACTATCTGTAATTTTCAGGTGCTAAAATTAAATCTCTTATTTATGCTCAATAAAGTTACACTAAGTCTCTCTACTATTTGTTTCCTCCTTTAAAATTAAAACCCAGGAAAAAAATTATTTTCTTGCACTCAACTTCACCAAATGTTTATGGCCACATATCCTATGTTTTCAGTCCATATGACAGTATACCATTTATTGCACAATGAAGCAAAGCAGCACTAAAGCATGTTTGGGGTTTTTTACCATGGCACCAAATGACTCTGTCTCATGCTCCTCCTTTGTAAGCAATATATAAGTGATACAGAACATAATTCTGGAGTGATTGAGTAAGAAAAATCGTGTAACAGTATCACATTGACTGAACATTCATTAACCAAAGGATACATTTACCATTTGTGATTACATATAAAATAAATTAATAAAGCAGTTTGCAGCAACATGTAATTTATATCACTTAAGAAATTGCCCTTTTTTTTTCCATTTCTGACTGATGAAATATTCATTACTATTCTGATGCTTATAGCTTGTCTCTGGAGAAATGTTCTAAATATTTCTAAAGAAACATTAATCTGGAAGGCTGCAGTTTTTATTAGGTTACTAATGGTTACAAGAAGTTGATCTTTAGATGCAGTTAATCAGCCACTTTGTTATTTGTTGGGGTTCTTTGTTTTTAAACACTGAGCCCATTCAAGTGCCATTCTGTCAAATGACAACTGACACAACTCTAAGACAGATTCAGACTTTTACATTTCATTTTATTCTGGCTGTAAAGAGCTGACATGTGGAACAGAGCACTTCAAGTGAAAATTAAAAGAGATTTTACCTGAGGCTGATTTTCATCTGCTTTGGTTGCTAAAACACAGAAGTCCCCATAAGTTGTTATGGAAATAAGGCTCTTGACATATTTCACATATTTCTCATTGTTTTTTGTGTCCCAGAAGACTACACAGCATTCCGGGCGATCCGGTCGGGTGTAGGCATAGACAACGGTATTGGAGCAGTAACCCCACTGCCAAGAAAGGCAATGTTGACAAAACCAATCAGAAATTATAAGCATTCAATAACAAATTGTTCACAGCCATGAAAGGAAGAGTTTATTTCATACACACAATCAGTATTCAGTATTTTTTACCTGTCAAGTGACAAACTGATTTGTTAAAAGTATGAGAACACAGCTCAGGCAGTAAGATATTGACATAATAATAAACTGGCAAAAGAAGCCTTTCTATCATGCAAAGTAACCTCAGAATTGGAGGATCAACCTCTAAATGTGACAAGATCTCACTTTGCCTTGTTTCTTCCTTGTTCAGCAGGTATGCAGATATACCCACTGTGATGATGGTTTTTGCCATGAAAATGCTTGCTTTGTGACTGCTGATTTGGAAACCCAAAGTTCATTTCCCAAAGGAAATACAATAAATACCTTAAACAGTGCAATTCCAGAAGCAGACAAATTAAGCAATTATATAGGAGCACTGTAATAACTCACATCACTTCTTCCATATCAGTACCATGAGAAATCCCCTCCCTTCCTCCCAGAAGAATATAATTATTCCTCTAACAAGTAAGAGAAAGGGCAAAAAGGCAAAAGAAACAGAATATACATATGAGGATGCATTTTATTGCATTCGACTGATTTAAAGTATAGAATTTAATAATGAAAATCCTTTCTAATACAACAGAATCAGAAAGTATCTCAGAAAGGAGGTGAAGCTGTCAAATAAACAAGACATAAAGCAAACCACTTAAAGATGATGATGCAATTGTAGAAAAACTAATAGATTTCTCTGCATCAGCATCTACTAGAGAGAGAGAAGAGAAAGCTTATTAGTGCTGGCAAGAGAGGTTCCCACACTCCTCAGGAAATGAAACCAAGATGATGAACTACAGCATAAACAGAAGAACTTCTAGAATAGATCTACACACTCTTAATTAGTATTACAACTCCATGCAAAAAAACGCCAGTTCAAAAAAATATGAGCTCAATTCATAGCTTTTACTGTCATATTAATTTTAAAACCTCTTTCTCTTATTATACTTTATTGAAAAATAGAAGAAAACAGATTATTCAGTACATTGGTAATGTGATATTAACTCTTCATCTCCAGGTCATTAATTCCAATCCAGCCTAAGATAATTACAGCTTTGAATCACTCCCATTTAATAACCATCACTTTTAGAATATCTAGTTCCTAAAGGGAGCTACTGATATAATCAGAACACAGCAGAAGTAATGTGTATTATTTATTGAAGGAAAACATGTATCATTCACCATAAAAATATTTAACATTGAAATAGAGTACACTACCAACATATTAAAAGGTTATCTGCTGCAGAAATAATGTAATTTGAACACATCTTTTTCCATTTCAACTATGCAAAATGGGGTGAGCTGGGAAGAAGAGCTTACACATGCAGTTTCTAAAACTAAGGTTACAAAATATTATTAATTTGCAAACTGTGCCAGATCTTGAAATACTTGTGGTGTCCTAGATACTGATGAGTTTAAGAAAAAGCAGCAGGCCTGTGTTCCAGCTGTTACACATTTCCCAGAATAAACATTAGGTAGCATTTCCTGAAAGACTGATTTCCAGCTCAGATTTCCAAAGTCTTTTCCAGAAGATTTACAACAAACTATTTCAAATTGTTTCCTAGCAGATTTGTGTTTACAGCTCCCTGACCAATGATTTTTCACAACCAAGTGGAAGAATGCATTTCAATATAGCTGCAGGATGTTCCTCACATTACATTCTCTCTCTCTTTTTAATTAGAGTGGCTACACACTGATGATTAAAGAACATATCCTGTGCTGGGGAAAAAAAGTATACAATACTACATATTGGACAGTAATTGCTATTATTTGTTAAACTGTAAATTTAAGTGAAATCATCCTAACTCCTTCAAAAAACCCACCAAATGAAAAAACTCAGGTGGTGGATAAGATAAAACATTATTTAGATTTAGCTGAATACATACCTGTAAGGAGTATATTGAGAATTTAAATGTAAGTAGGAAGTATATCTATCAGGTTGCATTCATTCCTGTTGTTCAGGTTTCTACACAACTTTCCTGGCTCAAATAAATAATTCACCACCAAAAAAAAGACTGTAAAAGTAAGGCTCAATTCCCATTGTATCACTTAGCTCAACCTAGTTAACCAAACAGCAGTGAAAACACAGGAGCCTTACCTAGTGACATCCTCAATTCCTACCAAATTCAGAATTATGCCCAATTTAACAATGCATACAGTTCCTTATTGTGAAACAACAAAAGCATTGTAAAGGCAATGGCTAAGTCACTGCATCGCCAAGACAGACACTCACATTCCACTAAAACTTCAAGTCAGCAGTGTTGATCAAGCTGTAATCATAAGTTAAGCTAATACTAATTTCATATATATACATGTACACTCACACACACACACGTATGTATGTATATTAGAGCAAGCTACTTTTTCAACTTGATCAGAAAGAGAATAAATAAGAGGAAAGTTATTAATACAATTAAGTTTCTCATTACTACATACCTTGTAATGTGGACGAATGTTTGCAAAATATATGTAATAATCAACAGCCAGTGCAATTTTCAGTCCACCTCCCTCCCAGGACAGGGAGGATATCTGTTTGCCAGGAACTTTCAGTGTACGTAAGTGCTTGGTTAGAACAAGGAAGGAAAAAGATTCTGAATTTATCACAGGAAAGCCACTCTAAAATACATATACAACAAACAGTCTTGATAGTTGATGAAAAAAAACCCATAGATATTCTTTACAGTACCCCATAACAATTCTCAAATTGCAATACATATGCCAAGAGAGAGATATTTAAGGTGTACACCATCATGTGTTCTTTCACCTCAAGTTTGGGTTGTTTTTTTTTCATTTCTGTTTTATTTCTCCAGAGAGAAATTAAAAACAAGACTCAGTGATAGTTCAATCTTACAGAAAGAAACTGTAGATGGAGAATGACAGTATAAACATTATTTCCTTTGGCTGGTAATTTGAATCACCTTTATAACTTCAGTCACAACTAAAACATAGTGATAGCACTGATCCTGACACGCCTCAGAAGTTTCACTGATGCTGGAAGTGTATGAGTCAGTTCATGTACAACACCCTGAACTACAGCTGATATCTTAAACAAATAAAAACATATCCCTAATCTATGTCAAGAGCATGAAATTAATTAGCTGCGTATGTACACAATTTTCAGTGAGGCAATGGACATTTTCCTCTTCTCTATCCCCTTTCCAAAAGAATCTAAGAAAGGTAGTTGGTACACTTTCCATCTTTTTTCAAATGTCTTTATTTTGCTGAAGAATTTTAAATTGAACAAAGGAAACAATTAGAAAAGAAAGAATGTTTTCAAAAGCTATAACCTTAGTCCCACAGAGCACTTGTTTGTGGGTACCTTGTTAGTTTCAAATAACACAGATGTATGCAATAAAAGATACACTTATCTACTATTTACTGTATGTTTTTGAATTATCTTAGGCTTTAAAAAATACATTTTATTGAGTACAGCACTGATACTTATGCTCAGATCTAACTTGCCTTTTGAGGGCATAACTTTGTCCCTAAGGAAAATGCTACCAATGAACTTACACAGTTCAGTACCTAGTTCGTGCCTTTCACCAGATGCAAATACCAAGTCAAAATACTGGTCACACATTATTCACAGAAAATACCATCTTCCAAAAATTTAAGTCCATTTCTGAGTATCAGAACTAGTACAACACAATTCTAAAACCTGAAGAATTTACTTTTGAACACTAAATACAAAATCTGGAACACCAGTTTCAGTTAATCTGAAGGACATCAGCTACCAGAGATGTAACATTATTGACAAAACCTTTGGTTCCATTAAATACTTTCAACTAAGGAACACCCTTACAGATGATGTTGGATCATAACCCCTTTCACAGCACAGCTCAGAGCTGGCCAGTACTTCCTCTGTACAAAGGACAAACTTCATCACACTCTGATACATAACACTAACTTACAGATTTTCAGATCTGTTACTAAGAGGGAAGGGATATTACCTGGAAAGGCAAAAATAGCACAACAAAAATATATTGACCAGTTGTTTCTCAACTATCAAACATTTAACATACTATAAAAAAGACAGGATGGACAAAAAACATTTACAAAACAAAAGCCCCAACAGCCAAATGAAGAAGTTTAGAAAAAATGTAGCTTTTCTGAGGTTTCTGAGCCTTTGCTTTTACTGATACAGGATGCCTTTTTGCCAGTTTCACTGATTCCATAAAAAAGAGGGGAGCATTCGCTGCTGTATTTTCAGCTTCTAATCTAGAGATGTCCAGGTCTCTTAGAAAGCCAGTGTAGAAGGACAAGTACTTCTGGATTTGATACACAGATGTTGACATCTTGACTGCTGTCTATGCTCCAAACTGCTTATCCTCTATAGACTCATCTCAGGTATCTGGTGTTCAAAGCTAGACACCACACTGACTTTATCATTAGTGTTTTGAGATGCACTTGGATTTTTGTGCTGGACACTTATCCTGCTGTTCTGAAATGCTACTTGGTCCTATGTCACCTTTCCAGATCCAAGTGGATATCCTAGATGGATACCTCAGAGCACGTTAAACACCTACATTTTGGCCCTGTAATGACCCTGTAGCAAAACATAATAAAATTTAAAAAACAAACAAATAAACATTTACACTATATGTCAAATATTTTTACCTCACCAAAGGGAGAGTAGAACTGCACAACATTGACATCTTTATCTTGAGAAGCTGTTTTGAGGGAGCCTGCCACCGCCAGGACACTTCCATTGGGGTTCCACTGAATACACACTACATTGATACCAGCGTCAATCAAAACAGGATCTGGTTTTAAGGAATAAACATTAAGAATATCAACACAAGTAGACATTTTGGGTCAAGAGGAGCTCAGTAACTCACACCACACATCTTGTACCTACTGTAGTCATTCTCATCTCTCATTATCTGGCATCTCCCATTGTCATAACAGACAGCAAGGCAAGGACAGTTGGGTTCAATGTAGCCTTGGGTACCATGGTACCAGTGTATCCCAGCAATACTGAATGCTCCGGTTGAGTTCACCAAACAACTCAGCTTCATTTTCACCTACACAAGAATGATTAATTAAAGTCATATGCAACATGTTATTTAAAGAATAATTTATATCTCTACTGACACGTGCAAAAGACAAGATGTCTAAGCAAAATTGTTTTCCTGTCCCAAGAAAAATTTTCAAGTTCTCAGAATGTTATGGGTTTGAAAAACTTCCTTATATAATCAAAGCCAGATCAGACACATGAAAACATGTATTTTTAACTACAAAGGAGTACCCTAATGTTGGCATTTTCATTCTTTGAAAAGTAACTTAAAAACAAAGAAAACCAACAACATAAAAAGCCCAGTGCACACACACACACACATGTCCATAGACACAAGAAACCCCCTGGAATGCTGCAAAAAATAAAAATTATTTCAAACCATTCCTGGGCACAATATTAAAAAAAAAAAAAAAAAGAAACCTTTTGTCTGCTTTTTCTTGACTAAAGTCTGCAGAATAACATATAAAAACAATTGGAAAAAACTAGTGTCCAAATCAGAACACCAATCAAGATAAGTTAATTTTTGCAATAATTAGCCCTGAATACCTGGTAACACAAGTAAGGGTTTTTCTCAAAGATAAGAGTATTCCTGGATTGATTCAAAGAGGAATGCAAGGTAAGTTATAAGAGAGAAGGGGAGAGGGAAAGAGAGCACAACCATACATATTGTTGATATGCTGGGGGAAATGACAGCAAGTTATTTGAAGAATTTCAGTAATTTGTAACAGTTGGAAATACCATGACTCACACAGTGGGAAGAAAGATACACTGGGAAGATAAAGAAAGGAAAATGAGAAAGGTAGCAGATACTTAGGAAGGCAATGGAAAGGAAAAGAAAATTCACCATATTAAGCATTCAAAAGTTAAGAACATGGTCCCAAATACACTGGTTTTAAAGTCAGTGTTTTACTTAGCATTTTGTTATAGTCATATTCCAATAGTCCAAGTAAGTAGATAAAAATAAATAAATAAATCTAGGTTGTAGGACTTCAACAATACACTATAGCTGCTTCCTTTTATTTTTCCACTCACTACCAGGTTTCTCTAAAGAATAATAGGAGCAATAGGAAAATGAACTATTGCTTTTTTCTAAAAACATGCTAACACTTTAAGAAGCAGAGGCTGTAAGAAGTCAATATCCTTTAAGCCAGCATTAGTTCCTCCAAATAAAGAAAGGAGGGAAAAACCAACAGCTTAAAAGTATTAAATCTGACCTATCATCACAAACATCTTTGAAAGTAAGTATTTTCAGATGTCCTAAAGAGTTTCATTTAATTTCACTAGTATGACCATTCCTACTTCTACATTTTCAGTAATTATTGCAAGGCAAAAAGGCATTAGTTGATGTGATATTCATTTAGCTACCAAAAAAAGAAATTATTATAAAAAGCTGCAGAATTCTTGAATAAAAGCTCTGTGCAGGATGCTGTCCAATTCTCAGTACTGAAGTCCACCAACTAAACAAACATGAAATAAATTAAAAGGAAGTGAGCTTTTATGCCTGTTGAAGTTATAATCCTTAATCATACCACAATGAACTTACAATAAAATTTCCCTGATTGTCATAAATGTGAATCTCTCCATTTGCCATTCCAAAGAGTAAAATTTTGCTATCAGAGGACCAGGCCACATGGCACAGGTGGGTACCTTTCAAGTCTTTTCCCCAAATGCGATTGCCTGGAACAAAACATTGACTGCACTTAATAAATACACCACAAAATTTAAAACAGGATGCAAGTTACCAGTGTAAAAACTAAAACAGCTAAAGTCAAAGCAACAATTAGTAAGTAACAATTAATTGTATTTACCTAGAGAAACAGGGTCACTGTGTATATAACACTACAAACAAATTTGTGTAATAGCACAACAATTGGTAGGGCTTAAAATTTTACCATCCACTGATCCAACAATCACAGCTCCATCTTCATATACAATACAAATCTTCTGTCCATCAGCATTCCAGCTCATACTTCGAACCACTGATTTATTTCTGTTGTTAATCATCTCTTCATACCAAGAACCTATTCGTAGTTAAAGAAAAACTGAGTTACACTTGTGATTTGATAAACCTCTAGAGGACTCAAGGGACATGCTAATCACTGAACTGCCCTTTCAGTAAAAGCCTAACAAGACCACAGTAGAGTGTCCCCAGAAGACACAGACACAGTTACTGTGAGACCCAGTGTTGTTCATTTCCAAAGCGAACGGTGACCAGTGAGGACTCGGAAAGGGGAGCCAAAGTCCCAGAGGGGCCATACAGAAAGAGTTCTGTGCTTAAGTAATTTCAGAACTGACAATACAATAGGAAACATAAACAGAGAGAACAACTGGCCTTGCTACAAATAGGTAGTAAGAAATTTACTGATTATTTTCCAAAACTAAGAGATTATTTATATTACAGTAGCCGCCACAAATCAGACAGAAAGACTGAGTTTTATTCTTTACTCCTGAAATGAGAGGCAAAGCTAAGATTTTATTTGTTTCCATTTTTCATTAAACTAAAACTTCCAAAAGAATAGGAAAGCCCTTTATTTTCTTTTTCTTTCCCACATGTGTTCAAAAGTGGTTACCTTGACTGTGAGGTTTTAGGCTTTCAAATGCCAGTGAACCACAGTAGTATATGTGTGTGTGAAAGGGTCAAGAGCAATAGAAGATAATTACAGTCATACATTGGTTAGTCATATCGGCTCACTACCTTAAACGTTTCTAAAGATTGTTTTTAGGAGAGTATTTAATTGATGCTTTAAGCAGGGTTGATAACTTCTTGTAGTCTACCAGTATATTTGTGCTCAATGCACAATGTATTTTTCATACAGTATTCCAAGGGAATAAAGCAATAGAGATAAAAAATTTAGAGCAGTTTTTCAAGCACATGGCTAAGTACTGGTACTTCTTCTACAGTAGTTCTGCCGGATCAATGCCTTGTCACATGTGATTACACTATAAAAATATAGACAAGTGTTACAATAAAACTTGAAAATTGTTTTAAAACTATTTTGAGCTATACAATCTGCAAAATAAAACTCCAGAAAAGAATTGTAAAACCTGGAGGTGAGGGGGGAAAGAAATATTTCTCATGACACAGAATACTACCCCATCTCAAGTTTATTCTACAGAATACCTCTGTACAGCATCCACACAATAATGAGGCCATTTTGATCGCTGGTAGTCAGTTTTTGATACTGTTCATTCCATGTCACAACCTGCACAAAACCTAGAAAGTGATAAAAAGCTTTTTACTGGCATTATTTAAGTAAGTTAATAAAAAACACCACATCCTACATAATCAGCCTGGAGCTTTTCAGAAATTTGCATTGATGACTTTGATTTAGTTGCAGGCTTTTTTCTGTGCCACTTATTTCCTCTTTCAAAATTCTGCTCAAGAGCTCCTTTTGCCTCTGTATTCACCCACTGGAGTAACGTCCTCTCCAAATCCTGTTCAGAGTATTGATTCCACACCCAACACCCAAATCATAGTTTTGCAGTTTCTGACCACCTCTGACACTCTGGGATACTGACGAAACTTTACTGTTGTAGGAAGTTTTGGGTTTTTCTTCCTCTTAGTAGTCTGATCCTCACTATTTTTGCACTTTTAAAACAATCTCCCTGACAATTACCCAAAAGAGCATTCTACACACAAATCCTTCAGACCCTCAAGTTTCATATGGGATCCCATTCATAAATATTTGACTTTATTTGAAACATCTTTGAACTTTTATCAGTTCCAAACTGTACATCAACTTGCATCACACTTTTTCCTTCCCTCACTGCTGAGTACCCATTTTCTCTGTATCCTTTCCATTTTTAGTGTTTCAGTCATGAACTTTACCAACAGACGCAATCAAAGATGTTCTGAATGTCAGGGATTTTTAAGGTAATAGTAATCTATTTCAGAATGGAAGACATCCACTCAAAGTATCCACTAAATCAATTACTCACAATTCATTTGTTCCAATCCTGTTTAATTAAGCCCTTAAAATAACCTGACTCTTGGCAGATTGCAACTGCAAGTCCTCATAAAAAAGTCCACTTCTTCATATAATGCAAGGATTTTAGCATCCTCTTCAGCTCCTGTCTATAGGTGAGGACCATTCAACATTTCGCACGTGAGAATTGAAGTCCTCTCTAATTTTGCTGCATTCAGTTTTTATCTTTACACATTATCCTTCTCCAGCTTGCTTTCTAACCTCTCTAAACTTTGTCTGTACACTGCACTGCAGTCTATGCATATACACATTCTGTAATTTGTCAATAAAGGGAAAAATTACAATATGTTTAACACATAAATCAGGTTTACTGAACTAATTTTCATATCTTCGGAAGAAAATGGAAAGCTACTGTGACATACGGGCAAATTTCACAGACATGGAAAAAAAACCCAAACAGCCTTATCCTATGTAGGATAACATGGCAAAATTATACAGCCAAGCTGTTACATACCCATGCTGAATACTCATAACCTTTATTTCAGGCTTACGAGAAAAAGTTATACCACAATTACTCTATCCGCATCATAATTTTTTTTTTTTTATTCTAAGCAAAAGTAGACTCAATGCCCAAATACACTTACCACTATGGCCTTCAAGAGTTTGAGTCACAGAAATGTTGTTAGGAGCTGCCAGTCCCTTTATCTTCGCTTCATCTAAAAAATAACAAAATTCACTATGAAAATAAACCTAACAAAGCAAACATATTACCATGTTTCTACGAATACTGCAGCTCTAATCACTATTTACATAGATAAATTGAACCGCTTAAAAGTAAGTACATAGTAACAGCAGGATGGAATTTCCACCCCCAGTTCCATGTGTTTGCTGTTCACATCTGTCATGCAAATTGATATACGCCTTATGGTCTAGCAGATTTCAGGAAAATAAAAGCCCCAAACCTCACAACAGCAAGTATAGCTATCACATTTTGTTATGTTAAAACAACATGTAAAATTTTTGGTATGTAAAATTCAGACAAAGAAGTTTCAAAACTTTTGAAAATGGATTTTACTTTTCTTGGAACTATTTCTTTAAATCAAAATACATAGCTTTCTCCCTAAAATAATTAAGATGGTAGAGAACCTTCAAACAAAATCAAGAAGTAACAAAGCAAGCTCCAAAATAAAGAGGAAGCCCAGACAAAAAGGAAAAGAATTATTTATATGCCCTGAAGAAAAAAAGCAGCACTGAAGAAAATTTCAGCAGATATAACAGGTAGACAAATTACTTGTGTGCCAAGTAAAACCAGATGGAGGAAAACTGTATTCAAAATACAGTGATGAAAAAATTTGGTATTTGATGAAATACATAACTAGCTATGTACAGATTTAAAACATATGCAATACTGTAAAGTAACTCAGGGAAAAAGTTAAGCTTTCTTAAGTGTGGTGGGGTTTGTTCTTAAAATAAAATTTAAAAAAAAAATAAAAGGAAAAAACCAAACAACCCCCCCTCCCCATTTACCTGTTTGTGTTTCTAGTTTTAGAACTTTCAGTAATCCATCCTCTCCACCACAGGCTATGAAACCTTGATTCTTATTCCAGGAAATACATTTTAATCGAACATTTCCTGGAATTGCAATCTGAAAAAGAAGTATTTTGTATCTCTACACAGTTGCAACAACGACGCTTTATTTTACATAGTCTATTTGAGCACTACAAAGACACCTACGAGAGCACAAGAGATAAATTTATTTCTATTAAAAGATCTGTACATGCAAAAAAAAGAGAGAAGACAATTACAATCACTAATGAAACTGTGCCACACAATTCGAGTTCGAGCAATTGAACACATGAAGTAAATAATAACAACAGGACACCTTCAAAGGTGTGCTCAGCAAAAAAACCAGGTGACCGCGGTCACACAGGGCACAGGGCTTCGGTCTCCAGCGGAAAAGCCGCGTCCAAAGCCTCCGGGGAAAAAACAGCGGAGCTGCTGGAGCAGCGGGAGACCAAAGACACCCCAAGCCAGGCCGAGGGAACTGGAGGGACAGAACAGGGCAGCGCTGCTGCATGGGAGTGCCGCACCATGTCCAGCCGCCTCGCAGCGGCCGCAGGCGGCGGGGGGACCCCGAGGGTCCCCTCAGCTCCCGCGGGTTCCGCGCTCCCGATCCCCGGGACTCCCCAGGGCAGCTCCCCCTGCCCGAGAGCAGCCTGCCCTCCGCCGTCCCGCGTGTCCCCAGATGCACCTTCTTGCACAGGTAGATGAACATCCCGGCGGAGCGCGGGGAGCCGATCCGGGCCGGCCCTCGCGGCAGCGCGGCCGCCCCAGCAACCGCGTCCCCCTGGCAACCGCCGGCGGAAATGGCGCCGCTTCCGGGGGAGCGGCCGGGCGCCATTACCGCTGTGCCCGCCCCGGCGCGGGGCCGCGATCGGCCGGGGGTGGGCCGTGAGGGGCCGCCCGGGGCTCCCCGGCCCCCGCGGGCTGGGGGCTCCCGGCCCGGGACAGACGTTAATGGGAGTGCTCAGCTTGGTTAGAAAACACTGGCAGTTCGTTAATAAAGGTCACTATGCTCTTACACGAAGAAAATCTCAAAGTTAGCGAACCCCACGTTGTCTGCACGCGATGTTTGCAGTGTAACTTACATCAACATCGAATTATAGAATGGTTTGGGTTGGAAGGGACCTTAAAGAGCATCTAGATCCGATCCAACGCCCCTGCCATGGGCAGGGACACCTTCCACAAGACCAGACTGCACAAAGCCCCGTCCGGCCTGGCCTTGAACACTTCCAGGGATGGGGCAGCCACAGCTTCCTCGGGCAGCCTCTGCCAGAGCCTCACCACCCCCACAGTAACTAATTTCTTCCTAATACATAATCTAAACCTGCCCTTTTCCAGTTTAAAGGCATTCCTAATCAAAAAGAAAGGAGACTTAATCCATGAAACAGGAAGCGACTAACAAGCTCTCAGTGATGTTCAGGTATTAGAAAGATATTTTACTTGTCACTAGTATTGTCATGTTAAAATCTATGGCTGGACAAGTTTTGATGATCACAGACCTAGGGGGAGGTTAACAGCTTGGGATGAAGGATGTCACACTGGTAATGGACACAAAGAATGCAGAATTTATGGGCCACAAGGCCCACATTTGACAGAACTCCCAACATAAGAAAGAAACTAATAACGTCAACTCAGCAAATGTGCTGAAATCAGCTCTGACTGGGTAAAGGGTAATTCCAGCAGGGGCAGATTGCGACCACCGAACCCAAGAAACCCACCAACCCAAAAGAAAAGAAAGACTGAGCATGTGGACTAATTAGCGTGAAAAGCAAGAGAATCATTAACCAATAGAAGATAGAATACTAATTAATAAGAGAACTATGTAACTTGTAGCACTGTAACTCCAGTGCCCATTGACCTTTTGGTTGGGAACTCTGTGAGTATCTCCCCATCCAGGAGGGGTAAGAGACTCAAAGATGCAACATATGAAAAGAGACTGTATAAAGTAAAAAGAAGGGTTGATATAATATTGTTGAATTGGTATTGTGTAGTAGAATTTTGAAAAACTCATACATGCTTTATAGTGACAAGTGGAGTGTATTAAGTCATGGTTAAAAAAACATTCTTTTCTGGGTAATAGTATGGAATGGGGCAATTGGTTAAACCTTCTTTCTCCTTGTTCTCCATTAGGAGGTATTTTGAATCATTGGGATAAGTTTGGTGGAAAACCTCTTACAAAGTGGAAATTAAAGGAATATTGTACTCAGTGATGGCCAATATATAAATTGGATGGTGAGGGAAAGTGGCCAGAAATGGGAACATTAAATTATAATAACATGCTGCAACTGTTGTTTTGCAGAAGACTGGATAAGTGGGATGAAATCCCATGCGTGGATTTCTTTTTCTCATTGAGAAATGGTCATGAAACAAGAAAGAAATGCAGGTTATTGGTGTCTGATTCAAATGTGTTAAAGATGATGGAAGAGAAAAAGAAATTATCTTGTTGCTGTTCTGCTTGTAGTGTAGGGAAAAGATGTTTGAAAGTGGGTAGTGAGGGTGTACAATTGTTGGTTTCTCTGAGAAAGAATGAGGACAGTGATAATTGGGACCAGGACAGTACTGATGGTAAGACTGGAAGAAGTGATGCATTTAGTCCAATTGAAGGTAGAATTTGGGAACACCAAAACCCTCTATATGTAAAAGTTCCTTTTTCAACCACTGATTTGATACATCAGAAGGAGTCTGCCAGGTTGTACTGAAAAATCCAGAAAAATTTGAAATTCTGTATGGTTCACCACATAATGTGAATCTGACAGGAAAAGCTCACCAGATTCATGTGGTAGGAGAGAAAGCTTTAACCAATTATCTGTTTTAAGTAAAATCCTGAGATTATTACACAGATGCTTGCTGTTTAGAACACCGGTCCCAATCAAGTCACCAATACATTCTCTCAAGCATGGAGATAAGACTACCTGAAAACATGGGAAGATACTCCACTAGCTGAGAAGTGGAAAGGACCTTATCAGGTACTGCTAACCACACACAGAGCCATGGAATTAAAAGCACTGGACTCATGAATTCATTACACACAGACCAAAGGTATTCCTCCAACTTTGTGGTGATCTGAACAGAAGGACCCTGAAGCTGAAACTGACTCAAGACTCACGAGCTGTACGTGGACAGAAATAGAATCTGTACTACCTTTTGATCGTATTCAGAGAGAAATTTTACTGTATTTTTGCATTTTTCTAAGTTTAAAAAGTTTTTAGAGTCAATGTGCTTGGTTTTTGGAACACCACTGAGCACCCAGGCCTGGGTGCAGAACTCTGAAATAAACAATTATGTCTCTCTTGAGTGTGTAGTTATTGGCTTGTAGCACACTGGATAATAAATCCAATTTTTCTGAACAACAGTATGTTCTATTTTAAACGAATCATTAATATCATCTTGCAATTTTACCTGGTACTCACAAAGTGAGGCAGGTAATTGCTCAGAGGAGTTGAATGTAAATATTATTATTTGCAGTATAAAATGAAGTTATGAATACTAGTGCATGAATGAAAGCCTGCCCAGCTGACAGCTTGCAAGATACATCTGGCCTCCAGGACAATTTTCCACTATCCTATAAAATTTTACATCTCATCTGACAACTGCCCTTAGAGTAAATAGGACTAATGTCATCCCCTCCCAAGTGCCAAGAAGTTGTAAAGTCTTGCATTAGGTTTACAACTTGTTTATTCTTACCAGTTACAGAGGCCAAATCATACTGCTGGCCCTATAAATGCCTGTGTGATACCCGTGTCTATGCAGAGGACATGAAAGTAAGCAAAGTGCTGGATATAAAACTCCATGACTTACAGAAAAAAATATGCATGCATGGCACTTTGAGGAAGCAAGTGTAGCACAGCAAGACGTCCCACACTAACTTTGCTTGTACTACAGCAAATTAATATCGTGTGGGGACACATCACAAACTACCAAGCACAGCCAAATCCAGCATTCTTGGCTAGTTTATAGTCTCATTTTTAGCCCTTGCAGCTGAAGCTCTGTCTCATGTTCACATGTGCTATTTAGTGTTATATTCCAGCTTAACATTACTGTGTAGGCATTCCTGAAGGCACACTGCCATGTGCAGTGAAGTGAGCATAACTGAACTTGCTTGAATGTGTTATGTGCAGGGTGCGAAACAAGTACAGATGTTGTTTAATAAATGTCCTTGGCAAACCAGCTACCAGATAAAATGTTTCATGTAATTATATTGCAAGGGTCTACAAAATATGTGGGATTTTCCATTAAAAAACCCCCATCATTTTGGCTCCTAATTTAAATATAATTTCTAAAGTATTTGGATGATTCTAAATACCAGGTGTATAAAATCAATGGATTCCTTTAATGACAAATTTTTTTTAATCGTTAGCTTGTATGTTTTATCCTAAAAGCTTGATTGACACAAGTAAAATGTCAGTAAAGTCTGTGTAATGACAACAGGAATGACTGACAAATAACATACATAAATCTTGCAGGGTAAAAATATCAAATTGGTGGATGTCTTTCATTCTTCTACATGTTAAAAATTATTAATACTTGAAATTACTGTTAAATCTTTTATCTATATTTACAACAACTTCTAGGTTTTAAAATGAAATACTTCTTTTTCCAAACATGTGACTTGGCACAGTATTCTGTTTAATTCTTCCATTTATGCCTCCTTTATCTTTGAGGTTTTGTTTCCTTGGGTTTTTTAAACCCTTTATTTCATAACACACACCCTTTAAGTTGACTACAGAATAACTCCCAACATCAATGTGCATATCATATTGTATTTTATTAAAGTAAGTTACAAGATCCCAACTTACTTTCCCATTTAATGAAGAGAAGACATGGGCACATTTTTTCATTCTGCCTTGCCATTTCAGAGTTTTATATAATGTGATATACTGTATCCATTATTTTTTTTTTCTGTATTTACTTTGAAGTAAGAGAATAAAAAATGCAGTTACTGCCGAACAACAGTATCTGCAGTACAAACTGAAGCACTGCAGGTATGGGTAGCTTCATGGCTATAAAGTGACTGTATACCAAGATCATCAGGGTCACTGTAGTTTCAAGACTCTGGTCTTCCTGATGTTTGTCAATAATAACAAACCAACTGCTGTTTTGTAAGTTGTGCAATGAAATAAAGCGTGCTGAAAACAACAAAAAGATTTGATTCTGAAAGATTGTTTTAAAATAATTTAGAATAGCTCAGACAATCTGCTGTCTGTTTTGATACGCCTGCAGCTTCTCAGACACTTCCTCTAGTGGTCAGTTGTTAAGGACAATACAACAGGTGGCTATAAGGTTTGTTTTATTTAGAGTCTTTTTTATTGCTGCATTTTCAAAAAACAAGTCTGTTTTCTAGATGAGGTCAATACATGCTTGAAACAGAGATTTCCAAACATTTTAGAGCTCTGTCAAGGTCTAGCATCTTCCCAAATAATCTCAACCACCCTAATTTCTTAAAAGGAGTTGGATCAGGTGATATTCAGGGATGAAGAGCAAAAGGTGATGGTCTCTGCTATGTTTTCCAGGTTGTCTTGAAAGGATGCTAGCGATAGAAATGGCCCATCAAAAAATAACTTTGAAAGAAAGACTCAGTTCTTTGTAATAAAGTCTGTTCCTAACTTAAACCCAAAACATTTTCTTGCTTAACATTAGCTCTTGGGGCAGAAAGATTGATCTCTGAAGAACATGCTACTACTGAGATGACATTACAGGTTTAAATATCTTGGTGTTTAGTTCTACCTGCTTAGATTCCCTAGAATTATATATTATAGTTCAGGAAAATCAGAGTTCTTCCCCTCACTTTTCCCAGGCAGATAAACTGAATTCCAAGCACACTGCAAGAAGAGGGATGTGCAGTTAGATCTCATAAAAATAACTTTGAATTTATTCAAAAACTGGGAAAGTCTTGTGTCCTTGGCAGAAGTTTTCATCTGGCTTTCAGGAACTTCGGCAAACTGAAAAATTATTTTATCTATGTAAATGATGAGTTCATATATAAAACTCACTAGTTTGCTCTCCTTTTTTTTCATCTTAAATAGCCCACTCTTCCTTGATTTTGAATCCCCAGTGATCAGGATGGTAACCACAGACATAATGCTCCTTTAAATCAATTCCTATTTGAACAAGAGCACCTTTGACAGAAAAAAGCATTAAGACTCAAAAATTTCAGCAAAGAAAATCTGCCACAATCCTTGGTAAATTGTAACAGTGATCAACCACTCCTAAAAATTATACCTGACGATGTACCATGGCTTGTCTCACTTTAATTTCCAGTTATTAGTTCCTGCCATGTCATCTGAGGGCATTTATTCCTGCATGAAGGCTTGCTGTGGTACGACAGAGTTCACCACTTTCTCTTTGTTTGTTGGTTGGGGTTTTTTCTCTCCCACATGTTTGTGGAATGTCTAATCCGGGGGCTGACCACATTTCTCTTCACAGCTGCAGACATGGCACTGCAGCAAACGAAGCTGGCAAATTCCATCCACCAGCTGGCACCTCGGGTCTCCTCTGGACCCAGAACTTGCCCAGAGCCTCCGGCCTCGGCACCCTGCTTTGCAGCTCTCCCATTCTCCTGTATCCCAGGATACTAATATGCTCACACATTTTCAGAGAAAAGAAGGTGCTCGAAAATCACTTGGGACAGTGCCTGCCTGTGGAGGTGGGGTGCAGAGGAATACCACAGCTAGTGGGACTGTTGTCACACTGCCCGTGAAGTTGTCTCTAAAATTTTGGGGCATAATAGGAGGGCTCAAAACTGAGTGTTTGATGTAACAAAGTAAAAGTCATCCAGAAGAATTATGAGTAGAGCAGTGCTTGATGTTCAACATGGTATTTATAATCCAGGGGATGTGGGCATATGCATTTACTTTATCTGTATCATGTTGCTCTTCAATGAAATGTGAAAATATAGCGGTGTTTGCAACAACCAAGGTTTTTTTCCATAATATTTCTAAAATCACCCTGAAAATACTTTCTCTTTTGAGGGATATTTCTTCCCTGGTTTATATCAAAACAGCTGCCTCTAAAATACCAGTAAAGTGCTGAATGCAGGTAATCATGTAAGAAAAAGGATATATTTTGAGGAAAGAGCTTCAAGGCATGAGGTCACCGAGTCCTGCAGGGCAACTATGGCTTCACACTTACAGGACTCTTCTGTTGTTACAAGACTGCTCGTTATGGCTCCTAAGAGAGAAAACAGCATTTAGTATATTTATTACAATTATTGAACATTTAAATCCCAAGAAAATGCTTGATTCTGCAGAAGGAGTCAAACCCATGCTGTGAGACTACAGCAAGCACTGCAACCCAGGGCAGTTGGGAAGGAGGGACAGCAATTAACAAGGGCTTGTTTGTAGCCAGAGACGTGAGTGTCATAGTCCAGGACAGGCAAGAGAGAGCTCAACTCTAACCAAGAAGGAGGCAGAGCAGGGAGTTCCTCGCCTGTCTACCTGGATCCTCTACACTCTTTAAATTAGACCATTACTGAGCAGAAAAGAAAAAAAGGGCCTGGCTGCAGAGACCAACCAGCCTCCCCATCAACTTTAATTGTGTCGCCCCACAAGTATTCTGGGTTTCTAACACTGGCAATATGCATGCATAGGGAGTGTCTTTCTTGATTCAAGAGGGTGGACACAAATCCATTCCCATGTCACTTGAATATAGAGGGGGGGAATGACATCATTCAAATAGGCCCAAGTGAATTTAAAATCTAGCAGAAAATCACAGCAATATCACTGGAAGAGCCAGTTAGTATGACAGAGAAGTCACCAGTCTCTTCAGAAAGAGAAAGCAAGTACTGCTATACTCCACAGTGCTTCCATTGAATCTGTTCCTAGGTCTTGACCTCAGTCTTCCAGACTTACAGGGGACCAGCCTCAGCTGTCCCCAAGAATTCCTTTTTCTCCATAATTCGCAAAAAAACCAGCAATGATGACAACAGGTTCAGAGAGACGACAATTTCACTGTAGTATAATAATGTCCAGCATCAGCAGATGGCTGTGAGTTCTTAGCTGCATAAAAGGCAATTTAACCTCACTTACTCCATAAAGTAAGTAAGTTAAGGCTGCACCACTTGCTGAAGGTTGAGAAGAAATATATCAACAGCTACTGCAGCACAGGTACTCTAGTGGGATCACCATATACATCTGAGACAGGAATAATAAGTTTCCAAAGGCTAAGACTTCTTAAAAGAGAGCCTACAAATACATTTTCAACAAATTGTCAAGAGGTATTACCTGTATATAATACCCATCCCTGCATAAGTGTTTTTTTACATTGCTTGCAAAGGTAGCAACAGCATATTAATCTTTATTTTTCTCTATATATATAAATGCATAGCAGATCTATGCCAAACAAAGTGTGTGAGCATTTTCACAGTAAAACAATAGAAATATTATAGACAAGTACATTTCCCTTTTTTCCTGGATTGGTTTGGCTTCTTCTTTTCTTTTTTTTTTCCCCTTAGTCATGCCATTAATACTTCCATTTTGCAGGGAAACTGCAAAATCTAAAATCTATGAGTTTTCAGTTCTGGCAGTGCAAAAATCCATTTGTCTTAAAGCCAGTGTTGAAACTGGTGTCTCCTTGATTCCACGGAACCTGTATTTGTTCAGCTCCCCTCTTTGGAAAATTCCACCGGCTTTATGGTCAGCATACAAAGAAGAGCTGTTCAAAAGTCAGCTGGAAGAAGGGCAGTTCAAAACATCACACCAACATGGTTGGTTTCCAACCAACTGCCAGTTAACTTTTTATGTCTGCATTTAAATTCTCCAATGACAGATACAGATCCTCCTTGGATTTTGTCTGTTTTAACAAAATTGCTTTTCCAACCAACTCTGGCAATTGTCCAAGAGTACTCTGAATCCTTCCACAGTCCTGTGAAATTGAGAGTCTTCCAGTATTTGATATTCAAAATCTGGGGCGTTCCTGTTGCCACTGGGATGCCAGACAAGTCACACAAAACATGCTAAAGCTATGTTTTTACACTGCCTTTGTGTTCAAGTCCAGACCAACAAGAAACTTTTTGCAGATGGTGTTTGTCTATATCCACCTATTTTATAACTGTGCTCTTACACAGGGTCTTCAGCCACTTGATGTGATGGCAGGTTATTCCTGCTCTGAACCAGGGGCTGGGCTAGGTAGCTCTTGATGCCCCTTCCAACCCAACCTACATCAAACTGTGGAGTGGTTCTGCCAACATTTGATCCCAGTATTGCCCATCTGAAGAGAAAACAGTTGGTGAGTTCATGCTTGCCCCACTCATCTTGGAGGAGTGGGCAAGAATATAAGGTTTAGCATTGCAGTAGTTCTAACCTGAGTATTGTTCCCCTCCAGACCCCCCAAACACTCTCCAAATGCTGGTATGCAACGGAGACTCACTTCCCAGAGACAGGTGCCCCAGAATCCTGCCTTGCCAACACTGCCAATTATTCCCATTTCATAAGGAATGCAGATTATGACAGATTATATTTCTAAATACAGTGACTCCTCAAATGTGTAACAATAGATAAGAGGTAACATTTAACTTAAACTAATTTTAAATACAGTAACTGTTATAACTAAACAAGAAGGACCAAACTAGCTCAAAATATTTGTGGAAAGAGGCATAAAAGAATTAAAAGGGATTATGCTTCCTGGGAGCTTGTGAGTTGATAGACCATTTCACAAAGAGATTATAAATGTTTAAATTATTCAATAAACAAATAAATAAATATATTCAGAAAAAACCCCAACGTTCAGTTATTACTTGAGCGTGTTTTGTCATCTGAATTTAAGATAAAGCCTTCATAGCAGTCACAGGTCTATGATCCACTCACACAGATATGCTTCCAGTCATGGGTTCCTGGTGCACATACATCAGTTCACACAGGCTGTGCTTTGCAGAAGCAGCTACCCAAAAACAAGATAACATTTTTTAATGCTCCCCAATGACAATGCTTTTCCATGCTGGGAGTCTATCCTCTATGAATCTTACCGGGAACTACTGAGATGTGTAACTGATCTTGCCTTGGAGCAGCAGTTATCTTACTGGGGATTAATACATTAATTAATACAAGGGATACCTCAGACCTTGCTCACTCTGACCCAGCTGCCTAACCCCGCCAGATGTGAAATGCGACATCAGCTCCAAAGGTACATTAGGAAAGGTTTCCAGTACACAAAAACTTTACAGTAAGGAGTCTGGGAAGGAAAGAAAAACTTCTGAAATTAGTACATTTTTACTGTAACACAAAGTCACTGAGAAGCCAAAGAAAGGAACAGCAAGATGAAATTCAGCCTGGAGGGGAGGACATCACCTCAAACTGTCTTGCATGGTGGTACACACATTCCACAGTACTGCAAAGTGTGTGACTAACCCCTTCTCTCTTCAACAATTTCTCAGTTCTGGGTTTTCTCAATATTGCATAAATTAGGGAAGGCCTTAAGTTACAGGTTGACAAAGACTGTATTGCAATGGTGAGTATTTACTAACATTGTTACATATAAAGTCCTTTGTATCTCTGAATTTTGCTCAAAGTGGGCAAGGCCGAGTGACATAGAACGTCTTTTAACACCTGAGTGCACATGACAGTTCCTCTGACAGATACAAATATATTAATGTGCTAATGACAGGTATTGCAATACATGCACTTAGCTGGGGAGGGCACAGGGCAAAGGGATCATCAATCTGCTCTCACTTGAGCACCTCTTCCTGTCTGGGTTGAGGGTGTAGCCTTGGTGGCAGTCACAGGTGTAGAACAGGTCATCCCTCACGCAGACCTGCTCGCAGTTGTGCCTGCCAGGCACACACACGTCGGCAGCTGAGGGAGGCATTTCAGAGGAGAAGAATATTAATCAATATCCAAATTTCAGCCTTCAGAGTTGGTCGTAGAGATTCCCGTTCGCGAATGTATCTTCATTTGGATGCAAACCAGGATGTTTTTACTGCATGTCAGCGTGCTGTTAACCAGAGCGGGGTGCACAGGGTGTGTTTTTATCTGGCTATCAACGTCACAAAATGAGTACAAGTTTTGGAATACTGGCAACACTTTTTTTGCAGCTGTAACAAACAGATGGCAAAAGGAATGGAACTAGAAGTGTTTTGCATTTACAAAACAATTATCCAACAGAATTTCAGAGAACAAATATCTTGATTTAAAGAGACTATTTGGCATTACTTCAGCTCTAATTGAGTTGGAGAAGACACTGTTTTATGGAGTGAAAAGACCATAAACAGAAAAGTATATGTGGCTGCTAAAAAGATGTGACACCCACTGCCAGTTACAAAGTGGGCACTTTATGTGTGAGGCTTCTGTTTTCTGCCAAATTTAACATGTCAATTCTGAAAGGACAAGCTGAGAAGGAGTTCCTATATTTGGATATCTTTGCAGTAAGGAGGGCCAGGAACATACAAGAAAAAATAAAGGATGGAGAAAGAAAGGAAGAGAGAAAGAGAGAGAGAAAAGAGAGTGAGAAAGAGAGAAAGAAAGAAGAACAGGAGGGAAGCAAAGGAAAAGAAGAAAAAAAGGAAAAGGAAAAAGGAAAAGGAAAAAAAGACCCTCTCCCAGACCTAGACTATTTTTGCATCATTTTTTGCACATCTTTGTGATACAATTGTCACAAAGACCTGAATGGTTGGGAAATCATTAGCAGGATACTGAAAAATGAGATTCAAAAGGAAAAAAAAGCAAGCATGTGAAGAAAATAATTTAAAGTTTGAGTATGCAGGAGAATCGGTGCTATGAAATGAGGTTTGGGATTGACTCCCAAAGGAGAGGCCTAATTGAATTTACATTCCCTCACATATTTATTGCCACTCTGTAATGCCAGTTAAGAGCTAATCCCAGGCACCATATTTACATAATCAGCTCCTAACCTAGGCAGGAAGAAATACTGAGGCTCTCTGGCTTCACCTCTTTGAGAGATGTGAGATGTGAGACCTGTGACTTAACTGGAGAGATTTGCCTAGGAACCTCCTGGAACTGGAAGCCTAAGTTCAACACTTGGTCACACAAAATATAGTAAGGAAAGGGATTATAGTGGAAGTGGAAAAAAAAGGATTTTCCCTATATAAATCACCGGTGAGACATCCAAAGAAATTAAGAGTGAAGATCAAACCTGATCAAGTGAAGATAATATAGAATAGATATTAATTTGCAGATAATATATACTTATGTACATCCCTGAGTACCAGCTACATCTATGCTCTTGTTCTCCACAAGAGACCAGCACTGAGAAGGAACATTTCCCTCCATCCTCTAGAGCTCTAAGGCTGGGATATTTTTTAAGGTCCAAACACATCCACCAGAAAGAGCAATTACACTCCTGATGATACAGACTGCAACCTCTCTTCCAGCACAGTCCATGCTCTCCCTCATCTCATTCCCTTGTGCTGCTTTACTGAAGAGTTTTCTGACAGAGATGGTACACATCACATATTGGATATGGCAATTCATGTTCCATGAGTGTGAAAATACTGTGAAGTCCTCAAGGAAATGCCAAATGGCATTTTATATTTGTACAAGCCTCACAGAACTGTAGAACAGCTAAGGGTCTCAAATTACTACTGTTCATATGAAGAAACCTGAGTTTTCAGGGGTTGTACAGAAACTCTGGGATAATTTATCAGAAAAATAACATAAATTAGCTGGATTTTTAAAAGCTACTTGCTTTTAGTGGAACACATTTTTTCCTTAATCAGATCTTACCTGAGCAAGTTCTCTTGTCTGGATTCAGAGTGTATCCTTCATAGCAGCCGCAGCTGTAGGATCCATCATTGCTCAGGCAGACGTGGGCACAGTCATGCCTTCCAGGTGCACACATGTCCGTGGCTGTGGTGAGCCCTGGTTTAGAAAAGAAACCTATTAATCCCTCCCAAACACTCCACTGTTTTAAATGCTCAACTTTTGCAATTACACTTTAATTATGATTTAACCAGTGTCCTACTACATTATTATATTATGCTGCAGACAGCTGAATTCAGTTATTAATTATTTAATGGAGGAGGTGGATACTGCAAGACATGACTACATCACATCTCATGCAGTTCTGTCTTTCATCAGCAATTCCAGCAGTCCTGTACATCCCCAGTAAGGATGAAGCTAAAAACCCACGAGATGAGCAATAACCTGCCCCATGTCAGACTGAGCAGCTAAACAATGTTTATGGAATTCTGTAAAGACCATAAAATCGTAGATAAAGGCCAACCTTCATTTTTTAATCAACAAATATAAAGAAAAATGCAATGTTATTGTTATTGGAACCAAGGGGAAAGACTACAGCTGAGTTCTCATTTTAGGGTAACTCAGAAAACATGCCCGTATCTCCATGAGTTTCATATATTCAAGTAGCCTTTAATTCTTACCTGAGCAAGTCTTCTTGTCTGGATTCAAGGTGTAGCCTTCATAGCAGTCACAGACATAGGACCTATTGTTACTCACCCAGATCTGGTCACACTTGTGCCTCCCAGGTGCACACATGTCCACAGCTTGTAAGGCATGTTAGAGAAACAACTCATTGTTAATAACAAGCAGTTTGGGATGGAGTGAACGTTCAATTTTTTATATATATTTCAATTTAGAATCAGCTCAGAAATGGCAATAGTAATTGAAGGAATTATAACAAGTGGTAGGAGAAAATATCTATACAGTGTCTACATGTGAAGACTTTGTTTTAGCATCTGGCCCATGAATGGATCTGTAGACACAATAAAAAGGATGGTAATAGGATCAAACTGCATCTCACCATTACTTGCAGTTGAGTTTTATTTATTATTCATTACTAGATTTTTTATTATTGAAAAAGATACAGATGTTTGCTGTTTCAACAGAAGCACACAAGTAGCATCCCAAATTCAATTACAGTGGTTTTTTTTTTTTTCCTAGTTGAACTCATCTTCCCAAGGAGTAATACCTGAGCAGGTTCTCTTATCTGGATTCAGGGTGTAACCTTCATAGCAATCACAGAGGTAGGATGCCCCGTTACTCACACAGACCTGCTGGCAGCCGTGGGTCCCCAGGGCACACACATTCACAGCTACAAAGGGCATTGACAGAGAGGTACTTCAGTCATCCCAGAGGAAAGGAACAGGCATTAATCATTCATGCTTACAGAAGTACATCTTGCACTGTTTGCTGGATTAGTGGTAGTAAATGTCAGTGCTGTGTTGCTGTCACAAGTTACAGGCCTCCTTTGCACCTCTCTGTAGCCAGGAGAGAGAGGTCATAAACGGCACAGAAATGACTCACCACCTGAGGTGGCAAGAGAAAAGATGCACTGAAAAGAGTTCAACAAGGAGAGTTTTAAGCATTTAGTAGCATTACACTGGAAATGAGAGCTCAGCAATGAAAACGACCTTTCTATTAGAGACAACCAGCTGAAATAATGCTAAAATGTATCACTGTCTGTTGGCTTAAGAACTTCAGCTCACCAACACAGAACCCAATCTATGAATTCCTGCTGCACTGTAAAAAAATCCCAGGTACACTGAAATGCAACAAAAAGCTAAATTAAATTAAATTAAATTAAAAAATAAAATTACATAAAATTAAACTAAAAAGTAAAAACAGAAAGAGCATCAAAAGCAGAAGAAACAAAGAAATTAGTCAGAGGCACTAGAATAACATACTCTCATCTCCGGGACAAAAAGAATGCCTGAATGATGGTGCAGATGTATCAGCCAGAAAGGAAACCCACCAGTGCGAGATGGGGTATGGTGGGGCTACAGCTGCTTTGACCCATCAGATTTAAAAAGTCAGGACCAAAGGAGGATATGCAGGAAAGTCTCTACAGTAGGGTACCTCTACAGGCATGTGAACCTCGTAACTGAAGGAGAGCACAGAAGTAATGTCCAAATCTCAGAGAACTGGGAAGCTGAAACTGCAAAATGAGATAAAGGTTTCAGGACCAACTGATTCCCCAGCAAACAGTAAAGCTATTTCATCACACTGAAAACAGAGAAAACGGTGACACAACTGCAGTGTGATGGACATGCGAGTGCTAGAAGTCTGTTGGGGTGACAAGGCAGACAAAATGCCTGTATAATGCTGGGCTGTCTCTGCAATGTATGTGCCAACACTCTTTTTCCTTCACAGAAGGTCTAACTGTGTAACTTTTCAACTCCTGACCAGTTTTTCTCAAGTCTGTTCAGCTTACTATCTGCTGCTTCTTTGGTCACCTGTTTATCTCCACAGACTGTCAAAGAAGCCTAGATAGATACTCACTTAAACTTAGAAGCCTTTTAGATTACTAAATTTAGGGGAAAGGGGAGAAAGGGAAAAGACGGGAGTGAGAAAAAAAAAGGTGAAGAAGTGGGAAGTGGAAAAAAAAAGGGAAGAGAGATTAAGAGAGAGAGGAAGAAAGAGAGAAAAAAAGGAGAGAAAGAGAGGGAAAGAAAGGAAAGAAAGGGAGAAAGGAAGAAAGGAAGAAAGGAAGAAAGGAAGAAAGAAAGAAAGGAAGAAAGGAAGAAAGGAAGAAAGAAAGAAAGAAAGAAAGAAAGAAAGGTTAGAGAGAGAAATGGGAAGACAAGACTGTTTTTACCTGAGATTTTACTTAGATTAGTAGTTACAGTGTGGGTATGGACTACTAGTAAAATCAATCTCCAAAGCAATACTGGTGAGATAAGAAATCAGAAGCAAGAGTGCTTGAAACTTCTCATGTATTTCTGAAAACAAGGCAATTTTGTGGCAACAAAATGGCAACATTTCCCATTTTCTAAAACAAGGAAGATTTAGAAGTCCGCTAAAAAGGCTGATAGAGTTGTCTTGTCTTAGTAAAAACAAATTTGAAACAAAGCACCTTTTCATTGTACTACACCCTTGGGAATAAGAGAATTAATCTCCATGAGTTATGAACAAAATCTCTGGATGATATTTTCAAGTGAGAAGCTCAGACTCAAATGGTCAGATTTTTGTGGTAGGAAAGTCAAATGTCCACTGAGTTGGACAGCAGTTCAAGGCTAAGATTTTCCATCTCTGAGATGGTCTCATGCTGAATAATGCTTTCAAGGAATCAAGAACTTGATCTTGGCCAACTATTTTTCCCCTGAACATTAATTTTCCTGTTCGCTACAAACAAATTTATTTGCCTTGCTGAAAGCACAGAAAATCCTAATTGTCACTGGTGAGTCCAGATTTCTGACCAAAAAGCACTCTGGAGCTGGAAAGGGACCCAGTTTACCCCACTGTCTTACAAGACCCTCTTAGATTCATTTGGTTTATAGGAGTCTTTTTAAAGACTATTTCCTTCACCCTGTTCTTTTCATGAATCCCACAGATACCGCCAAACTGCATGCAGGCAACTGAGAGTTACACTGAAAGTGTGAGTTCTCTGATTGATCCTCCAGCCTTGCATAATGTCTTGCAGGTGCATAATTTCTGTGCTTCAGCACTATAAACAGTAAGTTTATTCTTAAGAACAAGAGATTTTTCTTTGCTGCTATGAAAGGACTTGCTTTGGCAAGAACATAGGTGGAAATGAGTGCCGTGTTCACAGCACACATACCTGCCCAGCCAGGTGGGCACTTGTGAAGATCTGGTCACATCAGCAGCACAACACGGTGTCAAGCCAAACCTCAAGGCATTTCCTGTGCTAATTATTGGGCAAAGTGTCCTGTCTGCAGATGGTCTTACACATTTATTTCATATCTAGAGAAAGAGGTCTGTTCACTCTAAACCTACTCAAAAGGTGTTGTGGTAATTTTTAGTAAGGCTCTGAAATAACAAAGGAATACACTACCAACCAAGTTCCCAACGCAGTGGCTGTTACTTTGATCTTCTTACAATGTTATTTACACCTGATTTTACCTATTACTTGCTGGAGACTTATTTTAAAGTAAATTTCTTAGAAATTTACTAGAAAAAACTGCTTTGCACAAGTGTTTTAACTGTCAAAAAGTTGTCATTTGATTTTTATGAGTAGGGCTATGTCACAGCTATCTATAGGCAGTTCTAAATACTCCAGATGACCTTTTTTCCCTGTAAATGACACTAAAAGCCCATTCTGGCCTAGCGTTGTTAATGAAGTTCAAACCTAAACCAAATACATACAGCATTTTTACAAAACCAGCCCTGAAAAAGCGAAGTTAGTTCATCCCATCGCAGACTTCTTTGTCTAAATCAAGTTGCAGAGAAACACAGGGAGATGTGAGCCTGGCACACTGGAAAAACCCAGCAGAGCCTAAGGAGTGAAAGCCCGTCCTGAGATGACCTGCTGCTGCATTTGGGCACTTTATCCTGCACCAGATTGCTCAAGCCAGTGTAGTGGTTTACCTGCCACACTGATTTTCCTACTCTGAACCTATAAGGAACCCCTTCAGCTCCACACTCCCACCCTCCTTGCTTCCCAGCAAGATGGGAAAAGAAATGAGCAGCCTGCACAGCTCTTTAGTAATTTAGTAAATATATGCAGTCAAACTTCATCCGGATTGCTGTGATTTCGCTTGCACTAAATCTGACCAACTGCACAAGGAGGTCCACTCAAGTCAGGTCTGTTACCTGCACTAAGGTCACTATTCAAAATGAAAGGCCATTACTTGGTCTCCACTGAAAAAAAGGATTGGCTTGTTTGCCCAGTGGATGGTAAAGGAAATATTTAGACGTGATACATAACACTTCTGAAAAACTTCTTTCTTAGCGAGTGGAACCACAGCAGAAGTCAAAAGGAGCCAAGTTACACTACTCTTTTGGACCGATCCCCTTACCACAGAAAGTCTCCCTGAATTTGGATGTCAGCTTTTCAATCACACCATAGGTCTCCACATAGAAGACGTGTTCATCCAGGGGTTCACTGGCCATTATCCTCAGGGACTGCATGTCTGCCCGGTCTACCCCAACCGCGTAGATCTCGATGCCAGCTGTCCGGGCGCTTGCCGCCACATCTTAAACTGGTCTTGTGGCCGTCCATCTGTCACAACAATGACCACCTTGGGGATGTTGAAGGTTGCTGGCCGGGTGCCCATTTCCTCGGTGAAGACTTCATCCATGGCAGTTTGGATGGCAAGGCCAGTCATTGTGCCAGCAGACAAGGGCTCAATGCGAGACACAGCCTCCTTCAGAGAGGTTTTGTCAAAGTAGGTCCGGAGGGGAAACTCCACCTTGACAGTGCTCGCGTAGTTCATGACCGCCACACGCGTTGTTCTTTCACCAACATCCAGGGTATCGATCATTTCTGACAAGAAGATTTTCACTTTCTCAAACTCTTCAGGTCGGACACTACGGGAGCTGTCTATGATGAAGACGAGGTCTAGGGGCCGGTTCTTACAGGCAGTGTCTGTCAAGAAGGAAGGAAAATGCTTCAGTCGTCTCCTACACAGGACAGGAGCTCTCACCCAAGGGCAGTGAGTGCTGTCATGGCAAACTACTCCTACCAGATAATGTTGGTTGATTCTTTATAAAGAGGCTTCAAATGATAGCGAGCAACACATTAGATACTCTTAAATACTAATTTTGACAAGTAATAAATAACTGAACTTTTTTAAGCATTAACAGATGGGTGCACATTTGAGCCCTCAAAATGTCTAATTATCCTTGAAAAAAAGGGTTGTGTTTTTCATGTAACAGCCAACACAGAGATGGAGCAATTACATATAAATGTACTTACTGTTTATTTTCATAAAGCCTGAATTCCAGTTTTCATAAGATAAAGAAATAAAATGGCAAAACATCTGAGTAGATCACACCGGGAACAAATCCTAGTATTTTTTAGGATAGTAACAATATAAACTGCTAATTAGGAATTATTTCTTGTTTGTAAATAACAATCCAAAATACACAACAGGAAAAAATAAAGGCGAACAGGAAAAAGACACAAATGATGCTGTAAAAAGGCTTCTTTGGAAATTTTTACTGTTTTAAGGCTGGTAGAGCAGAGAAAAAAGTTAAATTACTTATGAAGTAATTTTATGTGTAAAAATGAACATTTACACACACATTTCCAAAACTCCTCACTGCCATATAAATCTAGGCAGAAGCAGAAAAGCCATAGCTCAGATCAAAGACAAGCATCACTTCTAGGAAGAGAAAAAACGATCAAGACAGTGACAGCAGGCAACTCTAATGCACCCTCCTAATCCTGATACCATGTCCTGACACTGATGGTACCATGTACTTAGTTTTTATCATCAAGGTTGGATTTGCAGCTGAAAAATGAACAACCCAAAACAAAAGTATTTCTATAAAAGAGACATTCTGGCTCACAGTGCATTAAATAGTAAAATATGAGGTGTCCAGTTCGAGTTCACACCTTGAGGGCTGTTTTGAGAACCTGACACACCTCTCCTGGCTGCTATCAAGTTCACTTTTATTATTCCAATCCAGCTGAAATTTTTTAAAATCTTAAAATATTAAAAGCAACCTGAAAGTAGAGGTGAAAACAGCTCCTTTC
>VZRQ01010876.1:3779771-3806545 GCA_013397975.1 Machaerirhynchus nigripectus
ATGCCGAGCGCCCGCCCCATGGTGCCGCCGCCGGCCCCGCGCCCGGCGCGCCGCCTTTAAACCTGGCGGGCCGGGGAAGGGGGACGGGACACCGAGGGGGCATCGGCCGCCCCCGCCGCCTCCTCCCCAGGGCGGGCCGCTGGCCTCGCTCCCCGCCCCGACGGGCGCTCAGCCGCCGGGAGAGGAAAGGGGGCGAGGATTAGAGCTCCTCGTTGGGAACGTGCGGCAGGGCCAGGGCAGGGTTCAGACCCGGGCGCAGGGGGAGCCGAGACACCCTTCTTTCTTCACCAGAAGTGTTTGGTCCAGGCTAATTTTGCATTTCAGTCTCCAGGGCGCTATTTGCAAAGAACGGGAGAAAAAGCTCCCAATGTGATCACCGAGGCGTTGCCAAATCTGACCAAGGGCATTTTGTCTGGTTCCTGGCACTGGAACTCCTGCCAGTTCCTGCAGGAAGCTGCAGTGAGCTTTAACAGAAAGCACGGCTTAAGGCACAAAGGCACCCTGATCTCCAGCACGAGGCTTTAGAAAACACCTTCGCCAAATCTGTATCCTGTTGTACTGCAGGATCATCGTCTCTCCCATCCACTCTTATCAGGGGAACAGGAAGCCCTGATTTAGAAGAGGAACCACCAACCCACCAACTGTACAGTATCAGGCAGGCACTGACTCACTTCAGCAAGTTTTACCACAAAGGCACAGTAGAAGAGGCCACCATCACATTCCCAAAGTCTGCAAATGACAGCAGGGAAGAGGGACCACCACTCAGGACAAAGCCACAGGACAGGGCAGGGCTCCAGGGAAGTGTAGTGGCTTTTCTCTCCCAGAAGAGGCTGCAGCTTTTTGAGCAGGAACACATGCGCACTTCCACCCCAGTGGAAGTTCAGGCAGTGCCTGCTGCTGCCAAATACTGCTCACCCACATGGTCAGCCACCCACTTGGAAAGTCTCAATAGCCAGCCCTTGGCAGGAGCTCTTCGACCACTCATGGTCAGACACACACACAGTCCCTTGGTGCAGAGGGAGCCGGAGCAGAGTGTGCTGGAATCCGTATTTGAGCAGCACCCAACTGCCCAAAAGCTTCAGCTGTGTTTCTTAGACCACATGAAACCACAGTGGTCTTTCACATCCCCCACTCCTCCGTCCCTCCAAAGTCACATTTAAGCAGTCTGTGGCAGCATCTAAAGATGCTCTGGGTTTGGAGTCTCTCTGGGAGTCCAGATCCAATGCTGCCACCAGCACTGAGCGCACCCTGGGTAACCCCTCAGGGTACCTGGGAGGGAGGGCACTGTCACAACAGTGGCAGAGAGGGTCTGAGGCCACTGCAGTTCCAAGCACTCTCACAGGTGGCACCTGAGTTAACAAGGAAACTACTGCTGATACCAGGGCCCTAACAGATCATTCTTAAATGCGTACAGAGGTACATACCGAAAATATGCTGTAACAATTTGAATCCCTTTTTCCAGAATTTAACACCAGGTATCTTTTCTCTTCCAAAGCAGAAAGATGTTTTGTTTCTTCAGATGTACTAAATTACCTTTTACCTCTTTACACCTCTTGCTACAAAAGAGGAAGAGCAGAAAGTTGTGTGTAGCTTGGTTTTTTGGCTTGGGGTTTTTTGATTTTAGAAGAATGTCACTGAAGTTATGGCATCTCCAATGACTCTGGACACTTTCCAGTGTAAGTAATGTTGTAGTCCTACTGGGTGTCTGTCCTGCTATTAATGATAGCAGGACAGCCTGAGCTGATCAGACATCAGCTTTCCCTGAGGGCTCGAAGCCTCCAGTACAATTCCCTTTTCCCAGCTCATATTTAAGTACCAATCAGACAAGTGGAAGACAACCAAGTACTTGAACTGTGAACACAGGCTCATGTGTTAGAGAGAATCCATGTTCTCCACGCACTCAAGGACTTCTCTTGAAGAATGGATCAACCACTGAATGTGTAACTAAGTATGTTGGATTATCTGCAGCACATGAAGCACTTAAACAAAAAAGCCACCAAACAGACCAACCAACACTACTGATAAACATTTTGTAAAAGATTTATTTAAGTATCATTTATCACAAAGAGGAAAATACATAGAAGATTAGAAGCATGCAACCATCTTCCACATTTCTATTTATTTTTCTTGCATTCCCAGCTCGTTGTAATAGAACTCCTGTGCCACCCTCACCTGTTCCTCAAAAATACTATGTTTCAAGACATAGGATAACCAAAAAAACCACAATGAAAGGTAAGATAACATATGAGAAAAGTGCAAAGTAAAAAAGTCACGTATATACCACATTCAAACCCTTCCCCTTCCAAAAAATGGATAAAGGCAAACTGTCATTTTGCTGCACGATCAGATTGTCTTTATGAACTACTTACAAAAAAATTAATATAAATTAAGGGCACAATCCTGCAGACACTTGTAATTGTAGCTAACTTCAATCAGAGTGGCTCAATTGGTATTATTAAAAGCCACAAGTTAGTCACATGCATTCGTTCTTGCAGGTGTATGGCCCTAAGGCAATAAAATGTTTAAGAGCATTAGGGAGAACAAAAATTAAAGCAAACGAAATCACTCTCAGATGTGTTTTGCTTAGTAAGTTTATATCAAACATATTTTAAACAGAACAGTTTGCTCCTAAAGCCCTGGATATTTCTATTACTTAAGCAGTTTTGCAAGATTAAAAGACAAAACGCCCAGGAAGCTGGTACAGATGTTAATGAACATAAAAATTGCTTCAGGCAGGTATGTAGGGAGGTGGAGGTTCTTTCTCAGGCATCTTCACTGCCATTTCATAGGTTGGCAGAACATACTAAGGAGAAGACATTTTGAAGTGATTAATGCACAATACTTCAAATGAAGAAGGAAAGAACAGAACAAAAGCATACATGCCCCATCAGCAACTTAATCCTCTGTTGCAGGCAAAGTTATTTTAAGAACTTACTGCTGTTCCTAGTAAGCAAATGAGGAAGTGAAAAAGGTGCAGGAGCAGTTTACTGCTCTGCTGAGCCAAACCCTGGGTCATTCATTCCACACCCCACTGCATCTTGACTTTGCACAGCAGCAGGGAAGGTTTGGACTGGTACAAACAAAACTTCCCTCTACTAAAAGAAAAACATTCAAATACTTCTATCTGAAGACCCTCCTTTTAGGCACTGTCAGAATTTAGCTAAGAAATAACCCACCACAAAATTAGCTGCTTAAAATTTTTTTATCTTTCCAGTCCTTCTTTAGGAAGTTGGACTAGGCTTTGAAACATAGGCTTGGATGTGGTGATTTTCTACTTCAGAATTAATGATACTGGTTCCTTTTATCTCAAAAAGAGGTTTTACCTGGGGAGGAGCTTCAAAAGCAGGGTACACAGCAATCTCTGGCAAATTTCTGTTGCTGATGTATTTATAGCAGTTCCATACACAGTTAATGAGATATGCCTGAAAGAGGAGATTTTTCTTTTTAAACACCTCATATGCATTGCCTGATTCAGAAATTAGATGTTGGCTTACATTCCTATGATAAAAAGAAGCATAAATCAACTTAGGCAAAACAGATCTGAGGAATGGTTGCTATTTCACAGACCTGGTCACATACCTACGTTGCTCTCCATTTAGCTTTGCTGTCACAGTGACTCAAGAGAGGATGTACTGCACAGATTTTAGCAAAAGAATTCACAGATCCATTCAACTAATTTGTCTGCCTCAGCAGTGCTCATCAAATTAATCCCCAACTGGTTTATGCTTCTGTGGATCTCAGTCCAAAGCTGCCAGGAGGAGGAGGTGAGGCCAGCAGTACAATCCCACTCATCCCCCAGTTAGCACTGTTTCTCCAACTAGCTGCCAGTGTGAAGGAGAGAGCTCAAACACACAACTGAGGCAGCAGGGAGATGGCAGAGCCAAGAACCTTGATCTTTGAGTCAACACTGACTGCTGCAGAAAGAAACACTATCATAATATGACGAGGATTAGGGGGTTTTTTATTATTAATTTGTGAAACATTAACCTCTCCAAATCTCTCACTGGCAAGTTAGCACTTTGTTGTACAAAAGGTACCAAATTTCCCAATCAATACATAAGCATTATCTACTGTATTAGGCTTTCACACCCCCCCCTTATTCCTCTTGGATAAAGTATAGAAGATCAGTAAAATTATTTTTCATCATTTCATTTTTTCTTAATTGCAATCTGAATGCAATAAAGGAATAGTATAATGACCAATGTATATTACCAATTCATTTCTCTAATATGCTTTGTCTACACAAGAGTTTTTATAATTCAAATGAATGCTTCTGTATTTAGATTTTCAGAAGGAAAATGACTGATAATATCACCCTTCAGCAGGGAGGAAGATACAGCTCTGAGTTAACCTACACATTTCCTCAATCCATCATCTTCCTTCCAAAGCTTGCATCCTGGTTTGTTAGGCACAGTGAGAGATTTTAAACATTTTGTTAAGCAACTTGTATGCATTAACTCAATATTCTTTCACTACAAGCTTAATTACAAATATTAAAATTATCTCCCCATAAACAAAAAGACAGTATGAAGCCTTTTTGCATTCCTCCTTCCTACTCAGCAAGGGCAGAGCTGCATAAGCACGCCCCAATGCAAACACACAAATTAGCTGAAGACACCAGTACACAACATGTTAGACTTAAGTCATACCAGAACTGAACATCCTAACAATTGTGCTCGAAGAAGTTCTTACCTTAGCATTAAGAAGGCAGCTGGGTTCTGAACTCAGCATTGAGAATTAACTCAGACTGACAGCATCTTAATAAATATTAACTCTTGCAACAGACACATGATTAAGTTTTAACTTACCTTTAAAATGATAAATAAAACAAAGAACACCAGAACAATAAACAAGAGACAGCTGGAGTCCAAAGAAAGGAGATCTTCTTTGTAAGGGAAATCCGGCTAGTGAAAAAAAACAGGGGGGAAGCGAGAGAAAGGGAGGAGATAAGAATGAACACTGCACAGTCAAATACGATAGAAAAACATCCAAACTCCACACCAAATAAAACAAACCCTTGCGTAAACTACTCCCTCGAAACAAAAAAGTTCCATTTCTAACAAGTTTCCTCTTTATCCTCCCACAAAGCACAGTATTTATCCTGCCCCTGTCCTGCAAGAACAGATCACTACAGTACAGTCTGTGCCCCTAGTCACTTCAGTCTCATGCCAATACAGATAGCCACAGGATTCCTTTTCACAGCTGCAGCACAGTATTTGTACTTATGGTCCTCCACAACTCTTTAATGACTTAAATTACATCCTGTCAGTCCAGTCTGTAACATACAGATTTGCAGTGTAAGAAGTCACCCCCAAACTTGGACAAGCCGAAACAGAGCTTCTGCAAACCTCAGTCTCTTTTCTTTCCCTGACAACAGTAACAAAGCCTCTCTCAAACACCAATCTAACATTTAATCTGTTTTAAAAAGGACTTGTTTTTAAACATCTACTTGAACAGATCAAAACACCAGCCAGACAAAGCTTGTGGTCCCGGCTGACGGTATATTCTAGCCACTGACTCTTCTTGCAGTTAAAACACAGGCAGTGTTAGTGAGAACTCTACTGCAGTTTCCTTAGAAAGTGTTGTTGCAACTTGAGAAGAGACACATAGAATGTAAAAGGGAAACCTTGGAATCTCAGATTGCATGTGTAATGCTGTGGGAATCCTTATCTTCACTTCTACAGTCCTTACCTACACTTCTCTTCCCTTTCCCTACCAAATAAGGGTCAACACACTTTCAATCTGCAGCAGCAAATTTGACACTGAGCCCCACTGCTTAAAGGGTTACAAACAGTTTCAAGTCCAATTGTAGCCAATAAAATTTAAACCAGTAGTTCCCATCACAACTCTTTTCCTTACTCTCCCTGACTTTCCTGTGAGGGAGCAATGACACCTTTGACTCTTCCGCCTCTGGTAAGCTACCATTCCCATAACCACCTATGGCTGCTGCAGGCTGAATTCCTTTTTCTTATGTACAGGAAGGGAACTGTAGCTGAGTCACTGATCCAATTAAAACAAACTTTAATTTCATATGTAAAATATCAACTTGAGCTGAATACTTACCAACTGATCCAGGTAATCCTTGATTCTGGGCAAGTAGGTTAGAGAGCTGATGGCAACCAGACAACTGAGCACAAAGTCAAAGAGTTGGTAACAGAAAAACGGGATCAGCCAGCCTACACGATGCTAAGAAGAAATAGAAAAAAGGAGGAGCCTGTAAATTATTTAGTTAAAAAAAATCAAGTAGCAACTTTAAAACCATGGATTATAAATATACTTACAGCAATGGCACCATACACCATCATTGCACTGATTGTGAACATGAGGAGAGAGATAGCAAACAGAACACAGGCATTTTCTGCATTAAAAGAAAAACAGTAAGAATCAGTCACTTCCTGGAGTTGTCACACTGCAGCTGACAGGTACTCAAGCTTTGTCCATTACTATGATCTGTTCTCAATTGATTCATCTGTGCCAACTACCAGCAGCAGAACAGAGTAGCTCAGATCCTTCCTAGCAGAAAAAGATCTGGTTCAAGAAAACCTACAACTATTTGGAAAAATCCCTTTGCCTTAATCAAAGGCCTGACTAAAGCCCAGAAACACCGATTAGAAGCTTGACATAGTTTGACAGTAATGCACCATAATGATGCGGATTTGCAGTATGTGTCAGTGCTAAAAGTATGTGAGTGATTAACTCTACAACTGGACAGAATCTTAAGTGAAGCTAACACAGTATCGACCTTTACACTTGAAAATGGTTCGGTTACGTAATTTGGTCATTGGCAGTGGGAGCAGTACTGGTCCTTCAGGAACACTAAGGAAAACAGGAAATCACTGTGTGGAAGGTATCCCATTATTTACAAGAAAAGGCAGCTGAACAGAAACCAATTTGTAGCAAAATCCAGGACACTCATGGAAACTGCATGATAAAGATTCTCCTTGTGCATCACAGGTACTGATGACAGAAGTACAGCTGCTTTCCACAAGTTAGATTATACTTGTTCTTTTTAAACACAAAGAAACCAGCTTGAGAGTCTTTAGATGTGGTAAATTAACAGTTTTTAGCAATATTGAAGCCAAAATTTTGTGGTTCATCTGCTTGAAAAAGAGATGATCTGAGACTCCTTCTACCCTTCAATTAATTTGAAAAGACACACTGTAGAAGCACTTACATATCCAATTCAGTACAAGGTAATGATATCTACATACACAGAGAGCATCAAGAAAGAGCCCCCCCCCATGTCTGAAATACACTGTTGTTGATCATACCTAAGTCTCAGCAACCACCAGTAAGTGTGGTTGTCTTCTGAGGATTTAATACTCACAATATCCACAAGCACAGTAAAATCTATAATATTCTTTCAAGCACACAAAACCCTCTAGCCCAGATCCCAACATAAGGAATAGGAATTTTTACAGCAAAAGCATGTAACTGAGGTTTTACACTCAAGAGTGAAGACAGCACCTTCAGCTTCAGAAGCATGTTTCACTCGTATAAGCTTAAGGCTACCAAGTACACCAGCAGTCATTACAGGTCATATGACATTTTACAGACACCTGCTGTGATTTTACTTAGTATCTTAGCCTTATGAAGAATTAGGTCCTTGCTCCCACTCTTATTTCATTACTAATAAAGGTGAGTTACAGTCACAGGTCAGAACTGACAGATCTTCAATTCAAGTCATTAAAAATTAATACAAAATGCTCAAAACCCAGGTTTGTGCTGTACTGTTTATCTTTGCTTAATGTGATCCTCCCTAAATTTTCATGTAATACAACAGACTGAGGTAGATTAGAACTGCCACACTACACATACTTCTGCACATTTGAAACCAAGAGAAGCAAAGCTTACGCACGAGTTTACAGATAGAATAGTTAAAAAGCTTGACGCCAATCACACTTGTACATATCATACACTCAATTACAGAGTGAAAAGTAGGCTTAATTCTGCTCATGGTGCTTTCGCTTTCATTTATGCTGCAGGTGAAACTTAAGAGAAACACTTTCACTCAAGCACTTGGCATTGCAATTCTTCCGCTTTTCTTAGAAAGATACCCTGCTTTTCTTCTCAGTAAACTCATACACAGTAGCACTAAGCTCTTTTCTGATCTATGAAGATCACCAGAAGTTCTGAAAAAAAAAGTCTTTAAACTTGTTTTCTGCTGCTTGTTTTACTGAGACAGCAAAGATAGTTAATGTTTATGGAGAAAGTGAATCAGATGTCCCACACATACTTCAACACTCGAAGTATCAGAAGGCCAAGAAATCTCATCGCTTAAGATGCTTGGGTGTAATAGGAAGTTCAAATAATAGTCCATAAAGTTTCTCTTTTTATTATGGTAAAGGAATTCAGTCCCAGTATAATTAAAGGGAAATTCAGGAAACAAGATAAGCATATTTAAAAGGTGTATGCATGTACTACACCCTAGTGTAAGGCAAATCCATGACATTGCATGCTTGATATTCCAATCAGCCAGCAGAATTCTAGACCTACCAGCCATTCTCTCGGAAGCATAGTAATTTCCAATGACTTCATACTGGATATCAACAGTTGGCACCATATTTGGATGAGTCACTTCTACTGTCAACAAGATGCCCATCAGCAAGTTCACCACCTGAGAGAGATCACAGTTACCTCAAGGTTAATTACATTGCAACAGCTAAGATCTTTTTAATGACCACTAATAATCCTTTATTTCAGTTAAAAATAAACTCTTCCCTTTGCCTGTATGTGGAAGAAAAAAAAAAAAAGAGCCCAACTTACAGTTAAATTTCAAGCTGATTTAGTTAAACCACTACCAAAACAACCCAAAGAGCATGGAGCACTTGCTAGGTTCAATGAATCACAACTAAATAACGTTGCAAATTGAGGGGATGGTAAGGCTCCTAGGGATTCAAATTACATAATTAAGCTGATGCTACTTGATGAATGTACAGATTTGTGAACTGGAAAACTGGAAACATTTTTAAAAAGTCGAAGGTAAAGGCACAGAATGAGGAACACTTGGAAAGAATTTCTGCTTCCTACAACAAATTGAGTTAATTTAACACACAAATAAAGTACTGTGTTTCTGCCATGTTGCAGCTTTAATAAGCTAGAGAGAACATCTCCCTCTACTTCCCTGATAATTTATTAAAACCTCATCAGTCCTTATCAGAAAGGTCTACACAACCACAGGGGAAGTTAGAAAGTTTCACACAAAGATTGACCCCCAAAACGTGTATGCATTCAGCAAGGGCTGTGTGCTCACCAGTCCTTCTCCTCCCTCACGCTGCTACTTAAGACTCCTTCTATTGCCACATTTTGGTACACAGCAGAAATGTCTTCAGTAAGAATCAGAAGTAGCTTAAGCTTCTGCAAAATTGCCTTGACAGCATTTTTAATGTATTCAAGATTTACAGGGAGATAGTTGCTGTTACTAATATCTGGACACACATGCCAAAGGTTGCATAACACAAAAAAGTCATGATGGTATTTTCAAGCTGCAGACGTTTTCCAATCAGTATTCAGTACCACCACTGCCACCAGCAAGATCCCTTCCAATTAGCCTCAAAAGAAAAAAAACTGGTTTGCAGTTTCTCACAACTTTAAGAATATTTGCCAGGTATTTCTCCTTCTACTGGCCTGGTTCCAGGAGTCAATAATGGTGGCAAGTCTGTGTACAATTACTGAAGATTTCAGTAAGGAAAAAAAACATTTTGAACCTTTGGAAAACTTTGAGATGCACAGTTCCTGTAACTCTTTCCCCCCCCCCCAATGTTTAGTAAGGTTTTTTCTTCTGTTTCTTTTTTTCCCAGAGGTTTAGAGACACATGGTGATAAGCTTGTTTGCACTTTCTGCTAAAAAGAACCCTTTAATGGCATCAAACGTGGTCACTTTGCAGAAATGCAATCTCATCACGTATTACGCAAACTTGATAGAATTTCCAGCTATTTTGAGCCACTTGTATTATATAAGGCATTTTACATCTTGGAATATAAAACACAGTAGCCAAAACAGCGGGCAGTGAAGAACTCTGTTAAACCACCAATATCTTTAGCCTCGAAATGCACATATTTTCACTCTCACAGGACACTTCCTACAGGGCAAACTGTCAATTTGCTCACGTGCCTCTTGTCTTTAAATCTAATTTTGCTTCACCATTGGTTTTGTGTATAGAAAACTATTACCTCCCACCTGGTTCATCCTTCTGTACTCTGGCCTTCTGCTTGCAATGCATTTTCAACCCTTCTATTTCCTCCTCTCAGTGAGTGAACTGGGGGGTATTGGAAAATACCTTTGTGCACTGTACTTTTTTCAAAAAGCCCATGTCAAGGTTCAGGTCTCTGGCAGTTGAAACAGTGATCTCTACTTTATAAAGCACAAAATTCAATTACAGCTAAATCATTTATTGTTTATACACAGTCATGAGTTTGACTGCCATGATAGGCTATCTGCCTCAAGATAAAGAGCAAGCAGCACCTGAATTAATATAGAACTATTGAGGAACTTGAATGCCTCCAAATTTTGAGATTGTAATTCCCCGTAAGTCACTTTTTAAATTTTCATCCTATCTGTGGTCCTAATTCAGCATACCAAAGTCCTTATTAATTTCACTAGTTACTGAGTGCAGTTCCAAATAGTAAAGGTTTATTTTCTCAACCTGAAATGGTATGCAAGTAAAACAGAAAAAAAAGTCATTCAAAATCCAATCTATTAGAATCAATGAGACCAAATAAAAATAGCAACAAACCAAAACAAATCTAAACAAAAACAAAACCAAACCTCTGCCAATTAACTAACACCTCAGGGCTTCCAGTACTCCATTACTGCTGTTTACAAATCTATCACAACACTTGAGCAATTCATCACATTTAACACATGAATTTCAATTAAGAGCTAGACAGCCAGAGCCTCTATTTTAACTACTTCCATTCTTTCCCAGAAGCTTGATAACAGCAAGACCACAAGGCTCATTTCAAAATAATCAGCATGTTAACAGGCAGCAAGAATATGGTTTGGACCACAAAACATCGTCAGAGTTTTTAAGTACATACTCACTGCAAATCAAATGCATGTTCACAAATATCTACATGGAGAAGTCAGAAAAAAACGTAACTCATGTAAGTCTCAGCATAATATGAGGAATAAACCCATCACCATCTCCCCCTCAAAAAAACCAAACCCAAAAACCCCCCAAACCTGACAGACAGCACTCAGTGGCTACTGCAGCACTCTAAGGTAATACCTCAGAAATCCCAGAGGCCTCATTCTGGTCTTTTCTCCTAGGAAACGAAATATAGTCACAAAAAAAATTTGCAAAATGCATGTTCAAATTCTTATTCAAAAATGATTCCATTAAGATGAAAATAACCTTAATTTAGTTTTGCAGTAGTTTAAGGAGTGTATTTTACACTTTTATTTGGGATAGCTAAGTTTAAAAGTGTGGTATGGCTTGTATCAAAAGTCAAATAGCTGAAATTTCAAATTCTCAAGTAGAAAGTCAGCATTTATTACACACAGGTAACAGAAATATTAGCTCCCCACATGATTAGAACTCAAAAGACTGTCAAACTGTTAACAAGCATTAGATTTTTAATTAGTGAGTTTTATGTCCATGGTATACACTTAATGCCTCATCATGTAAGTGCTTCATCTGTCTGAAGGCCTGAACATGAAGTCTAGTTTTCCCCAAGAACTCTGAGTGACTTGGGAAAAATAAAGAATTCGTGCTTATAATTTGCTTATATCCTTTTAAGAGGGGAAGAAGGGAAATTGCCTTGCACTACTACACTTACTTTCCTTTCACTTTTCCAGTATTTTTTCCCCAGACATGTTCTCAAAGAAAAAAAAAAACCCCACAAACAACAAACAAGACAGAGATTCTGATTTGTTTGGTTTATTATTATATTGAATTAATAAAAACTGAAAAAGAGTAATTTTAAATGGGGTACTTCAGAGCCTCTAGCACTAGCAGCACTATTAGACCGAGAACAGTTATGCTGGCTCATTTCTGTCAATCTTGTTCAGTGAACAAACGATTCCAGAGACCCCCTCACGCTCCCGCTAACCAGCGGCAACTGCATCACTGACTCTAGTGCTGGAGTTTGCTGCCAGAACGCACCAGCCCCTCCCTCCAAAACAATGCTATTGGCTTTTAGACTGTTTATTGAACTCTGATCCCATTTTTGCCAGTGCAGTGTTCATGCTTCCGGTTTCTGGAAAGCACAGCCCAATATGAAAGTTTACAGGAAGAAACAAACTTCAAAGCAACGTGACTGCAATTATGGAGAAAGGAACAGGAGGTTTCTTTTTCCTTCCTACACAGAACAGCAGTGGGTGTTGCAGAGCTAACCAAGCTTTATCAGTCCTGGAACTCAAGTACAATTCTGCCAGAAGTGTTCTTAACTCGTCTTTTGGCAAATACACTTTTACTCACAAACAGCAGCACATGGACACAACCGTGCTTAAGACACATTTTGATCACACAGCATCAGCAGCAGACATTTTAGAAGACAGTCCTCGTTCTCTCTGGACTTACAAAAGCATACCAAAGGACGTGATAAAACTGTTTTAGTGAGGAGAAAAGTTAATTACATGCACAATTTAAGAGTATACAAATAAGCAAGGACTATGAAAATGCCTAAAGAAATGGTTACATAACACAAGTATTAAGTAGACAGAAGCCTTATCTTACTAAAACATCTGGAGTAGATTGCTATGGACTCCATTTTAAGTTTGGTAGCAAATTCCTTCAGGATTGCACTGCACAAGAACACAGTTTATGCAGTAAATAGCAAGACTTTCAGTAACACAAAGCTATTCTTGAACTAAACATTCTCCCCCCTCCAAAAAGTTAGAATCTTCAAAAAAACCAACAAAACCAAAACACACAACATACAAACAAAAAACCCCACCAAACCCATAAAGCAAAAAACACCATCCTACACAGAAAGTTATTACTATTTGTCGCACCGTACCTTACAAGCAGAGATTATTTAATTGATTTAGAAATACTTCTCATAAGAACTTGAAAGACTAAGTTAGAGTTATGCTTAAATTGTGCATTAATTAACATGTCTAAACAACCTGACATGTTCTGGGCCATTTTTTTTAAAGTTTGGCAGCAGACAAATAAATTCAACTTTCACTGTCCAAACTGTATTTTACCTTCAAAAAAGTATAGTTTATAGTTGAACTCTGATTTAAAGCACCAGGCAAGACCACCTAAGTTTGTGTTATAACCTTATTTCAGCTCAAACAGCCAACAGTTGCCAGACTTAAAAGTTCTCACCCTTTCCCAGGTGACAGCTGAGAACTGGATAAAAATATTCAATGTACAGTTAACAAAGTTTTCGATTCACTTGATATAGAGGGAGTTTTTAATAAAAAACCGCACTTATGAAGCACCTTGCATGCCCCCTGCTACCTTGAACTCAACTCTACTTTTCCGTCTAGCAGACCGAGTTGCTGAGGTTACACGAGATCAAAGCCGCTCTCCGCCCCTGGAGCAGCAGCCCCACGGGTGCCCCGCGCGGCTTCCACCGTCCCCAGCACCCCGTCAGAAAGAAGAAAGAGGTGCCGCATCCAGGCAACAAGAGGAAACATAAGCACAGCAAAGGAGGTAGAAGCTGGAAGTGCTACCAGGTCTGTGGCCACGGAAACATCTCCCAGTCCTCCGCCCCCAGCAAGTTCCTGCGTTTACACACACTCCCGCGAACAGGAATCACAGTGCGGAAGGCAGCGAGGTGCTTTTGTTCCCCTTACTGTTAACGATTTGTGCTTTTACTTGAGGTACCAGAGGCATATTCTTGAACTCCATCCATCAGCAGCACAGTGTGGTCTGCAAGTTTCCAAAAGAAGTTTGATTCTTAATACTACAGTGGACCTTCTGAATTTTAAATTAACTAATAATAAAACTTAATCAGTACCAATTTCTTTTTGAAAAATAAATACCTTTTCCCTAAAGTTTTGGTACATTTCCAACCTACCACCTTGCCTTTTCCTCAGGTCCTCTCTCTCCAGCCACTTCATTTGCCTGTATATTTTTGTGCCAATTGAGGGACCAAGATGCATAGAAATAAAGGATCTCCCCATACTTGTTGAAAATAAACCATAAACTCTCCAAAGTCAAATCCCCATGCCTCTAAAAGCAGTTTCTGTGCATGGCTGTTTCATATCAACGCAAAAATTCAGCATTCTTTGTTTCTTACAATCTGGAGAAGGGTAAAGGAAAATAAAGGCTTTGATTACAGCTTCGGGAGAACAGAAAGCTATGATGCAACTTTTGTAAACTATCCTCTCATTTTTACTGCCCATGAGGGTAAGAGGAAGGAGAGATGAAGAAATTACTTTGATAAAGTGGAGCTCAGCTCCCCTTCATGGGAACCAAGGGAAGCTAGGGCTCCAGGCCTTTAACTTGCTGGTACTTTCACATTTCACAGAAATGTGAAATGCTTTCACATGTCTATTTCGCCCTAATGCAGAACTTTAATATTTCATCTCCACTACCACAGCTCTTTCTCGGACAGAAAGCACTCACCAGTCAGAAAAAAAGAGGTGTTTTGGGAGCCAAATTTGTTTCCATTGCTCTTCAATCACTGTGTTGGGAACAGATTATGGAATAACCAGGAACTTCCCCTGTCACAAAGCTCTTGCTCATTTTGGAGACGCTCATCTTCCTCTCAAGGTTACACACCACTCACGGGTACCACATCTTGTTCTCCTATAATACACCCCAAATTCCAGTCTCCCCCAGCTCTCCTCCCTTACCAAGGGCACGCTCAGTACTGTAAAGTCTCAATCCCTCCAAACCAAGAAAGGGAGGAGTAACACAATCCCTCTTAAGACGCAGATTAAAACACTCTGAACTTTTCCTTCACTTTCTTTTTCCAACCACAACAAGAAAGGCTGCCGAGGAACTGCACGGCTTGCCTAGCCCGAAAGAGACCCCGGGAAAGAAGAGGGACCCGAGCCCCGCCGGGTGATCCCAAGAAGTCCCCTCGTGCAGCTTCCCTCAACTACCTCAGGAAAGGGAACAACTACCCGGGCGAAGGGGGCGGGACGCCGCGGCCCCACGGGAAAGGGAACAACTTCCCGGGCGAGGGGAGCGGGACGCCCGCGGTCCCTCAGAGCAGCCGCGCGAGGGCTGCTCGCCCGCCCCAGCGAGCCCCTCCGCGCAAGCGCGCTGAGCACGGCCCCCACCGCCGCCCCTTCAGCCGCGGGCCGCCCCCGCCTCTCACCATGTACCAGGTGCCCAGGATGATGGTGCCGGTGCGCACATGGCAGCAGCCGCAGCAGCGGGTGCTGTAGAAGTGGTCACGACTGCGCTTGAACGTCATGGCGGCAGCGCGCAGATCCGACTGCCAGACCCACCACCCGCCCTCTCCAGGCAGTTCTCGACACCGAGGGCCGTAAAACCCCCGACGCGCGCGTCACCGCCGCGCTGACCAATCAACCACCGAGAGAGTGTCGCGGGGTGGGCCTGTGTTGCCGCGGCGACAGGTGATTGACAGCATCGCGGACCAATCACAACAGCCCGGGGACTGACGCCCCGCGTTCACCTGCGGCGGCGGGGGCCGCACCTGAGGCTAAGGTGGGGGTGGTGCCCCTCCCGCCATGTCGGGCTTTGCCCGCCCCTGCAGCCGGCCCTCAGGCGGTACTGCTCGGCGGGTCTGGCGGGGACACGTCCTGCCCTGTTCTCCTGGCGCACGGGGAGCAGTTTGCCGGGGATTTGAATAGCTGGTACTTGGCAGCCGGGGAGGCAGCGAAACCCTGTGGGGAAAGCTGCGTTGTCTAGAGACGTTCCCCTGAACTCGGCGCGGGTGAGGGGCGGCTCGAGTCCTGCGGCCAGTTCTGGGCCCCTCAGCGCAGGAGGGACATTGAGGTTCTGGAGAATGTCCAGAGACGGGCAACAGAGCTCGTGAAGCGTCTGGAGTAGAAGTCTGATGAGGAGCGGCTGAGGGTGTTTTGCCTGGAGAAAAGAAGGCTCCGAGAGAATCTTATCGCCCTCTACAACTTCCTGAAAGGAGGTTGTAGCCAGGTGGGGGTCGACCTCTTCTCCCAGGCAGCTGGTGACGGCATGAGAGGACATGGGCTCAAGCTGCATTAGGGGAGGTTTAGTCTGGACATCAGGGGGAATTTCTTCATGGAAAGGGTGATTAGACATGGGAACAGGAGTCACTATGCCTGGAGGTATTTAAGGAAAAACTGGACATGGCACTCAGTGCCATGGTCTGGTCGATACGGTGTTAGGTTATGGGTTGGATTCAATGATCTTAGAGGTCTTTTCCAACCTAAATGATTTTGTGATTATGGGCAACCCTTAATTCTAAAATAGTAATTAATAAGTAATGTCTCTTGATGTCCTGATTCCAGCTGGGGCAGGGTTAAGTTTTGCAGGAGCCAGGAGGGAGCGTGGCTCGGATGTGGAGGTTATTCTATCCCACCTCTCATCATTGGTCATTGCTAGGAGCAGGGGGGGGTGGAAGGGGTTTCTTCCTGTGGAGGAAACATGGAGGAGGGAGCCGACTGGTATTGTGTATTGGGAAGGGAGGCAGGTTTCTTATTGATGTTTCCAGTATATTGTTGTGCCTCCAATTCCCAGCTCCAGCCCACTGCAGCGGGAGAGAGGAGGGGACGGGGGAGTGAGAGAGAGCAGCGTGTGGTTTTGGAAAGTCTCAGTGGGGGTCCTGAACTGGGGAGTACCATTCCTAAACCAGGACACCTGGGCAAAGCCTGAAGAGGCCTGCTTTGAGGTACTGCCAACAGCCCCTGGCTTTCACTGAAATTCACCCAGTGCTGCAGAAGGTTTAGTTCACATGAACCGTTTTGCTGTTCTTTTTAATTAATTCCTTGGATTAAAGAATAATATTAAGATTGTGTTACATGCTAAGAGGATATGCCATCAGAGGGAAAACAGAAGAGGTGAAATTCAGTCCACAGAAGTGCTTTACTTTGTGGTGACTCCAAGCCCCACTCAAGCCCCTGTTGGTGAGTGGGTAGTGGAAATGCTTCTTAAGTTCCACCAAAACCTGTGGGTGTTGCACTTTTTAATACGTTAATTAGAAATAACGTGTGTAAATCCCAAGACCTGTCTTCATATGTGTATGTGATAAGTTTCACCACCACTTAGACACAGTCTCCCACATGGAGCAGGACCCATAAACTTCCCCTTCCCCAATGGTTTCTGGAGACCTGAGCTGTTGATGCAGAAATGCACACAGTTTATTTTAACCTTCTACTTGCAGCTGCAAGTATTTCCTTCTTGGCAGCGTACGATCTGAGACACTCACAGAACCATAAATATTTGCTGTGCATATATACACCAAGATGTATGTCAGTAGTAATACTGAGTTTGTTCACTTTGAACAATGAGAAGGTAATGAGGGTGCCCATGCTTGTCCTTTTGATACATTCCAGATTGTACAATTAACACATTTTATTGTTTTAGCTGCTTAGTCTATTTTTAATGTGAGCTGTTGCTGAGCTGTTTGAAATTATTTACTTAAGGGCTTTAAAAGTGACCTTTTTATTTTAAATCCCCAGAGTTCCATAGTTGGTGTTTTTCTTCCTTAGGGCATATTTCATTTTTGAATAAACATGTTGTAAGTGCTGCTAAGATGTCTGTAATGATCCTATTATAAACTATTGTTTGTTTCTTTAGTGCTCCTAATGTTCTCAGCCCTGTGCACAGATGCCTAATTATCAACACTCTGATTTAATGTAGTAAGAAGGGACTAATTTTAATCAATATACATGCATCCATGTAAAAAAATAGAAAAAAGGATGTGCATTTTGTTGTAGTCAGTCATTTTGAAAATGGGTTTTCTCACAGATGGCATTTTGGGAAACCTAAGCCAACTATTCTGCTGCATGCATGCCTGAATTGATTACATTGTTCTGCGGAGCTGAGAGATTCTCCTTCCTGTTGGTTTTTCCCTGTGTGAAACAGGAATTCACAGGACTAGAATGAATCAGAAGTGAAAGCAGGAGCCCCTCCCTTAAAGTTTGGACATCCACTTGGAAACACTTAGATCCCGCTCCCAGCTCAAATGATTTGTGGGGGCAAGTGTTCCTACTAAGATCTTGCAGTTGGACACTTTGCCTTCGCTAAGATCAAGCTCTCATTTCAGGCTCAGATTTTCAGGGCTATTTTCATGAGATGAAAGAAATCTTAATTAAGTGTTCATATCTTTGTCAGCCAGACTGAGAATAAAAATTGATGCGATTCCCTTGAGCTTCACTGCTTGTTATACTCTGCAAACAACAAAGATACTGGGAAGAATAATGTGAATCTCATTTAACATCACAAAGAAGCTTTCCACAGCAGGATAGGCTGATGTGGAACTATTGAATTTGCATAAAAAAACCTCTCCACTTTCTCCTTCCTTAAAAAAAAAAAAAAAGGAAAAGGAAAAGAAAGATTTAAAGAGTATTTTGAGAATGACTGCATTGTTTCTTGTATTTGAGGGAAGAGATAATAGGTTAATGATTTTAGTCCTACCCTCTGTGAAAAATTCCAGTTCTTCCATGCCACAAGCAGCCTAGATGACCCTCAGGCAAGACACTTCCTTCTTGCTGAGCCTTAATTTTCTCCTTGGTAGTTCAAAGAGGATTTGTGAGGCTAAATGTATTAAAAACTCTGGGGGGCTCAGCTTACAGTCATGACAGGCAGAGCGAAATCTCAGAGAGACAGCAGTACTAGTGAAAAAACTTCCTCACCAATAGCAAAAAGACCGTGGCATGCAGGACCAAAGCATCCACAACAGTAAGAGCAGGAAGCCCTACACAGATTTGCAAGTCAGAAGCAGCTGCAAAAGAATGATTGGGATTCCTTTACCAGCATGATATTTTAACTCCTTCCCTCTCAGCAGGTAGGGAGGGTTTGATATCGTGGTGTTCCTCATTAGCCAAACTAGTCAGGGCTTTCAAAACCCACGTCTAGACAGGAGATTTTCACTTCTGTCTTGAGAGGGCCTGGCAACATTTTACCAAACACAAATTAGTTTTGGATAATCATATTTTAATAAGGTGACAGTAAAACAGCTAGAATCAGGTAAATGAGAGACCAGGCTTCAAAATTTAAAGTCCAATACTTGCCAGATGTCAAAACAATGCAGCACTGTTTTCTGCTAATTTTTGTAATACCATAGTTTTTTCCTTTTGTGCCATTCTTCAGTCTATCCTTGGCTAGAAGATGGTTTAATGCTGTAACCACGCACTGAACTATTGCCAGGATGGCAGTATTTTGAATAATAAGGTGTTCTGCTTCAGCATTTGCAGTGTTACGTGAAGGGGAACCTACAGACCCTGAACTGATAATCATATGCAACCGTGGGCAGAGTTCATATCGCTTTATAACAAAAATATTGTCCTGATTTGGGTTGAGAAGCTAAGGCACAGTGAGATGAACTGATCTGACCAGCACCACTAAAGGTCAATCAAAGTCCTAGGAACATCAGGGAAGTCTCTTGTCCATTGGCGTCTTTGCCAGGCTATAAAAGGTGCAGTACAGGACATGTGGGAGCTCCTCCATCCCAAATGGAAGGCACTTGACTATGAGGGCAGGAACAAGCTACTGCTATTTTTTTTTCTATCACTTAATGCATGTGCCTGCTACACTGCATTCTAAAATTAAAAAAAAAAAAAGGTTAGTTTCTCAGACTCGGTTATTTTCCATGCTGAACAACCATTTTTACACTAAAAAACCCAAAGTTTTTCAACATCACAGGGAAAGTAATATCTTTACATAGAAACTGCAATATATGACACTATATACCCTTAACAGAATTTAGAAAAATCCATAGAACTGGTGCAGAAGGTGTGAAAAATACCCAGGCTAAAAGCGTGGATTGACTTTTTGCTTCCTTAAAAAAGATAAGAATGTACTAGAGTAAAAGCAAAGCATTAACATATCAATGAGGGGAAAAAAAACCTCATATAAATTAGTCAGGAGGAAACTTTCCTGTTGGTGACTCATACAGCAAAATCATAAATATACTGAAGTCAGCATTAACAAATTTTGCCATCCTTTTTCTCCAAGATGAATTTAGCAGGAAAATAATCTAATTTGGAGGATCAGTGGTTTCTTGTAAAAGGGGTAAGAAAGTAATAAAAATGTATCACAATGAGTTTTGCAGTTATTGAATTTTACTCTTGTTTACTGAATTAATCAACTTCACTTTGAGATTCCTAATGTAATGTTCCAAGCTTCTGTACTATTTGTTCGAGTTGGTTGCTGTTAACAATATGAATTATCTTTTACCAGTATGAGTCAGTTTAACTCAGTTCCAAACCTTTTAAACTCATAACAGATGGATCAGAAAGTCAGGGTTAGAAAATAAGCTAAAATATGACAGCATGGTTTAAAATTTCTCTAAGCCCAGGACTGTGTTTCTGGGTTACTTGCTGTACACTCAGATCTTCTGAATCTCAAACACTGAATAAAAATTCTTGTCTTCATTTAGAGAATCAAAATCTGCTAAACTAAAAGAGCTGTGGTTCATTTATAGCAGCCTCAACACAGCTGAGGAGCTATGAAAATGTCTAAAAATAACATGATCTAAAATGGTACTTGCAATTTCAGATATCTCAGTGCTTTCACATGAACAACAGTGAGCACTGGAAACGGAAAATGTCCCGTACTCACTGGCAGGCTCCCCCTTCCAGCCCTCAGCCCAGACTTGCCCCTCCACGAATCTTGGCAGGGTGAACAGGAGGAGCCTGAGGACCTGAACGCTACCTTCTCAGGGAAGCAGGGAGTTCTGGTGGTGGTTATTTCTTTACACATTGGCTCCTTGACTGCGTTTGCAGTTCGGGATGCCAGCAGATTTCCAGGAGGAACACTGGCAGGCGGCTGTTGCTGCCAGAAGAGCTCGATAAATCCGTGTATGTGTCCCTGTAACGTGTACTACACAGAACCACCATCCAAGGAAAACCGTGCATGTAAAGAGGATTTAAAGTTTGATAGAAAATAAAGTTTACCACATTTGTAATATTCTCTTGATGGGATGACACAGGGGTCAATTACTCTTACAGTGGCCTTTTCCCCAGAAGACACAGGGAGTTGTTTCTGAGATCACTGCATTACAGTGTCTGTTCAGTCAGTACAGGGGGACCTTTCCTTTGCAGGAACATCTGCAGGGCTCAGTGTCAGGGATGGCACATACTGGAAAGTTCATTTTGCCTTGAAAAGATCCCTGGGTCTGGTCCAGTACAATCAAAGAAGACAAGGTTTCCTGTATCTGACTTTTGTGGCCCATGACTTGAAAACCCTCTCTCCTCACAACATCCGGCTACCCTTAGAAAATACTCAGTGCTACAGAGTAGGCCCACGTTGTAAGCATAGTAAAGAAATTATTTCCTGCCAGGCAATTAGCATGTCTACCTGCTAGTCAGCTTGTGCACATGTTGGCTGTGCCACCGATCTGCAGATTGGGTGGGACCTTGATAATTATAGACAATTAAAATTATCAGTTATGGATAATTATGGAACAGCAGGCCAAATTCCTCTCTGCGGTTTCCCCTCTTAACCCTGGCGGTGTTATACCGTGGTTTGAGTGTGAAGCAAAGCTTCAGCCTCTGCCTCTGCCTCTGCATCCTGCTGTCTGCCTGCAAGCAAACAAAACTTTGTAGGTCAGGAGTTCATCAGTTACATAATCAGCCACATGTTAATGCCTGTGATACTATGGACTCATCATGTATGGATATGGCTCTATAATTAGGGGTATGGCCAATCTTCCACCTTCAAGAGTCTGCCCACAAGAAAGAGCATCATTACAAAAATAGAGCAGACTGAGTTTAAGAGAAAGTGGAAAGTTAAAGCTGTGTATTTCATCATTTACAGCTGCTGCTGTAACAATTAACTGCTTGCCCCTAACCAGATCATAGATGTTTGCCAGCCACACTTCATCCCACCTCTCACACTGTGGCTGCACCAGAGGATTGATTTCCAGCCACTGGGCCATTTGCAGGCATGGGGAGAGCTTTTGGCTGTTCCTAAGGCAAGTACCTCTCAAGCAGCTAATAAACTGCTTAGGGAAAAGGCGGGGGGTGCCAGTTGGACCTGGCCCATGAACTGGCATTTAGACTACACTGGGTTATTTGAATGACCAGAGAGAATTACTCTCGATTTACTCTTCTAAGGGATAACATTCAGTTAAAGCTCGAGCAGTGCTTCAGTGTGTTGGGGGGATGTTGATTCTTCTGTCTGAGGATTTACAATACTCTCCAGTTAGCAAAGATCAGACTGGGAGAATGCGCACATCTAGCACATTAATTTAACCCTCCCAGAGCCAGGAGCAGCAGAGCAGGCTGATGATCTGCACAGCCTCTGTCTTAGAAGCACAGAAACCAGGGAATAACCTGAACATGTGGTGATGAAGGGGATTTTCTGAAGGAACTCAAAGGTCTGATTTAAGCTGTGTGATGGTTTTTCAGCCTCTGACAACTGGGAAGTGAAAGAATGGAAGTTGACAGCAGTTGCTGAGAGCTTTGTGTTTCGGTTTGATAGTTTTTGTAAACTCAGTTCTCTCATTGAAGAGCACTTTTGCATCCCTGGGAGCCTGTGCCGCAGCACTGCTGGGGGACATGGTACAGGAAGGCTCCAGGCACTGCCACAGCCATATCAAACAAGCAGCACCCAACATACCCTTTCCTAACTGCTGACAAAACAGATGCATCACACAAGCATGCTGTACATTGCCACCCAATTTGCCCTGAAAGGTGCTTTACAATTATTTAGGAAAGCCTACGATCAAGAATAATTAGTTGTAGGAGTGTATTTTTTTTTTTTTGCCTACATTAGTGTGGTATCAAATAACGTGCTGCTGTAAACTACTGAGCCCATCTTTGTTACTGTGATGACTTCCCAGAGGTGAAACAGTGGAACCAGAAGAAAAATGCAGGTCTCACACACCACAGAAGTCAGCAAGAGGGGTACTGAAGAATTTGACAGAAAAACAGTAATATCATTTGCTGCTGCTTGTCATCAGCACCTTGTCAGTCAGCTTGTCAGTGTTATAAGTCTGGATTGTTCTTTCATCCCAACAACAAAAGAATGTCACGAGGATTTCCTAAACATAGAAGAGTTCAGACGAAGGGAATCTCTTAAAAACTCTTACAGTACCTTGAAACAGCTTGACAATGGAATGGTTCTAGCCAAAAACACATGCTCTTACACACATACAAATTAAATAAAACAGAGTGTTGGGTTTCGGACAAAAGTTTTAATTTTTTATTATAAAACCAGTGACATATGAAATACTGAAAAATGTTGAAATAAAGCATAATTACAAAGACATCAAAAAGTATACAAGCAGATACAGAGAAAAAAGCAGAAGAAATCTGTAGTCCACCAATCTTGTGAGCTTCTCTTTCTCTCTTTTTTTTTCTTTCTCTTTTGGATGACAGAGGTTATCTTCAATGCTAAGCAAAGACCATGGGAAACATCCTGGCCCCAATGAGGTCAATGAATGTTTTCCATTGGCTTCAAGATAGCAGAACTTTGCTCATTACCCACATACTCATTAACACATCTTCTAAATCCTTGAACTTGCTGTACCTGTTCCTCCAATGAGGCCACGTATTTTCTTGTTAAGCATCTGCTCCAAACCAGTTACTTTCCAGATAAAAGCTCTTTGGTCTATTCAGTCCATTCATAAACTGCCAATATTTCGCCTACACTGAGACACAAACACCAAGATGTGCAGATTCCAGGCAGTGGGCTGCTAAGTGGCATCAGTTAAGATTACCCCTCCCCTGCCTGTCTGAAACAACCCTGCTGTGCTAAATTTCAGGGCACACAGTACAGCTAACTACCCCAAAAATCACAGCACAAGAGAACTGCCCTTCAACATATAGTAGCTAAACTATAAACACAAATACATCGCTGCAGTAATTGCTTCTCTGAAGGGTACAGCTGCTTTGACAGCTATGCAACAGATGATGGCCATCAGGGAAAAGTGTTGAGCTGCAGGTAAAGCTCAGACAAGCCAGGACCAGGGATGCAATGGCAGAAGCACAGAGCTCTCCTCTGGCTCCATGATGCAAACAGGAGTGCAGCTGTGACAGTGTAAAGCCATGGACATCCCTGGTTATACGCTGTCCTAGTGAAAAGAGTTTCACAGTATCAGCCCAAAGCCTACAAACGTGCACACATTTAACATGCATTGGTAACCTTCCCACACCATCTCCAAAGGCACAGAGTCAAATGCAGATGGAGATTTGAGAAACACTATCTCATCCTTCGAGGCAGCACTTCTGGGATGGGTCAGGCACAGTCTCAGGACCGCCCGAAGAATACCCCCCAGCTACCACCAAAGCTGCAGCTCCTCTGGGGATAAAGGGCTTGTGCCTTTAGTGGTGTCAGTTCAGCATTGTTTATAAACCACAGTACTCAATTGTAACACATTCTCTTCTCCATACTATGAGCCCTCTGACAAGGAGAAATATACACTCTTCAATAAATACTAAACTGACATTTTTAAAAACTTCATTCACAAATTTAGTTTATATTAGAATATTCAAGTGACAAAATGATAAAAATTTCCAAACATCAGATTAAGAAAAATTATTTTTAAAAGTTACCTCAGTCTACTATAAGTACAAATGCAACATGCTTTGGACGTACAGACTTTAAACTTTAGCCCACCATGAAATCCAGAGAGAAAAAAGGGTTTAGACCATCTTTCCAAATAAGTTTAAAACCTCCTTTAGAAATATTCCTTGAGGAGCAAACTAGTCTGATGTGGGATAAAAAGTATAAATATGGCAAGGTAAGAGGCAAAAGTCTGACAATAGCAGCCACCAAGGATTTAAAACAGTTAGGAGGTTGGAGAATGATCCATGTTATTCCTCCTCTGCCTCTGAACAGTGCTTCCTTCTGTACATTACTAGCCTGTCGATGAGCACCTCTGCAAAAATGCCAGAGGAGACCAGACTATCTGGTGGATCCTCCATGGGACCAAAGTACAATCACAGTCAGGTACAGCCCAACTATTTCTACAATGGCATAGAACACTACAAGTTGACGAACAACGTGACAGCAAAAAACTGAAAGGACTTTATGCAACCAGTCAAACCCCACTCAACAGCTTTTGATGAAGGGCAGCAGCTTGCAATGGACAGCCACTTGTTTCAAAACCACCTCCTGTGCACAGCCTGCTCACTCTCCGCTCTCTCACACACTCATGCTCTCTGGCTCACTGCTCCTCTTCTCCTCTTCCTCTCACTGGGAGGTCTCGTGGAGCCTCTCTTTGCCTGGGGCTCAGCGGCATCGCAGAAAGCAGAATCCTTGCAGCTCATCGGCATGTCTGCCCCATCGGGTTGGCACTCTCGCAGCTACACAGCTCCCTCAAGTCTCTTTCTTCATTTTCTTCCTCTTCCTCCTCTCCTTTTTTCCAGGTACACCTGCCATACAAACAACAGGGGCCAGTGCCAAACCTTCCACATGCAATTGCATCCCTGAGAACTGTTGGCTTTTTGCCAGATGAAGGGAATTTAAGGGTTCTTAGATATGTTTTGCTAGGGCCATCTACTTTCAAGGGTAATTCAAAGTCATGGGGAGAACTCTGAATGTTTTCCGTGGGCTCTGAATCAGTCATATTTGCTTCTGTTTCATGTTGAAAAGTGCTGTGCAAAAATTATTGTCACTTACTGCAATAGTAGCTTTTTTTTTGCTCAGTAACTCCGAGAGGAGCAGGAACAGGTATTTGTCACAGAAAAGCCTCTGAGTAATACAGAGCCTCTCAAAGAATTAACACATGCAGCTAAAGGAGAAGCATTTCGCATATTCATTTAAATATGCATTTGTGAACACTTCTCAGATTACACATTCTTCTGAAAATTCATCAGGTGTGCAAAAACAAGTACTTACCATTATTGGGTGAATTATTAGCAATGTCCAAGGATTTTTTGAAGGAAGCACCGACTGCATCACTGCTATGTTTTGTAGATATCAAGTCCCTTGGGCCTTCTTCCATTCTTGTTTGCAAACCTTGCTGGGGCTTAATTGAAACAATATGCTTCACTAAGCATATGAGTTAAACGAAGCATATGCAAGTACAAAATATGAGAGAAAATGTCATTATTGTGGGGCATTTAAAGAAACTGCAGGACAAATTAATTTTTACACTATTAGAATATTTTGCCATGTTACCTACCTACCTCTTATTTATTTGTTTTAGAGGGCATTAAAGTGTTGAAATTGTCTTTCATTACCATTTTTTCCCTTGCTTCCCCCAGTGAACAGAAGAGCAGCAAGAAATACTGAGATGAAAGTACTGTCATTGTGTAGTGACACTGAAGAGTAAGACGCACCCAGTGACTGCTAAATAACTAGAGTCCACAGAAACACTGGAGGTAGGACAAGGAGTGTGATGAGCAACTTTGCGGATCTGGCTTCATAAGTAATTTCATTTTCTATGTCTGTCTGAAGGATGAGCTTGCACAACAGCATTTGGGGCACCAGACACCAGCATTTGCGCCTGACATGCAACATGAGCTTCTTCTGGCCCATCATAAACATGTCAGAAGAAGCAATGCTGTCCTGAGGAGTCTGAACAGCACTGTTAAGATTATTCATTAAGGTACCTACAAAGCTAGACCAACTAATTGGATGTGCAAGAGAGTGGCATGGCAGCACTCTGGGAACTGATAGGATATCCTAATGGTTATGTGGATTGTGGTCAGTGAGGTAGTTAAAACCTTTCCCTTGAAATGGGAGCATCAGGAGATCTGGGAGCAAAATTGTCCCAAGGATCATAAGAGACCACAGTGGGTGTGAGGGGAAG
>VZRQ01010876.1:3806611-3834606 GCA_013397975.1 Machaerirhynchus nigripectus
GGAGGGGAAAGGGGAGGGGAAAGGGGAGGGGAGGGGGTAGCTATACATGACCAGAAAATCACATTCTGTAACAAGTGAATGAAATACAATTTGGACATTTTGGGAGGTACCTTCCCATTTCTCATTTAACTGAGCACCAAGGACATCACAGGCAAGGACTGGTCCAAAACCCAGTAAACACTCTGTTCCTTTGCACCTCCCATCCCAAATGAACTGACATTCTCCACAGCATTTCTCTGTTGCACTCTGAGATATTTTTCTCTCAATAGGCCTTCTACTGGTATAACAGTGGCCTTGTTTTATCTTCACTGACTTTTGGGAACCACCTTTTCATTACTGTTAGTATCTCTGGGTGACCTTCAGCTATAGATGAAACACAGACCAATTGTACACTAAAATTGGAGTGCATCTGGCTTTAATCATGGATGAAAAAATGTTTAGGCAGATGCATTCCAAGTTTAGTGCACAACATTCTGTAATGCAAAATCAAAGTGTTTTGAAAATATATTAGAGAATACCATGTTGCAAAACTCCACTGTTCACTGTACTCGTAACTTCTTTTTATGGGAAGACAGGGAGAAAAGAGAAGAGAAAGCCAGAAGACAGAGAGGAAGAAAAGTCCCCCTTAGGTCATCCTAACAGAGAAGAATCACCGTCTGCTCATGGAAAACCAAACACTACTCTTATTAGAATACAAAATACTCACATGCCTCAGTCCAGCTCCACCCCTTGCTTCCTTCACTTCCATTTTCTTCTTCTTCCGCTGTGTTTTGCTTTCGAGCCCAGAAAGGCAGAAACGAATGCCTGCTTTGCCTTTTGGCAAATCCTGAAAGCATCAGAGATTTTGTAAGAGGAGTCCTGGGACAGCAAATTTTCTTTTTTTCAGGAAAACTGATTACCTCCAGCAGTGTGTGCTGACAGTGTACAAGCAGGGCTGTCTCTCTGGATAAGGTGCACACCTCAGCTCTTTGCAAAAAGCTCAGCATGCTCTTCCCACTCCTGCCTGAGGGGAATATTCCCCTGGGCTTCTAGAAGGCATTTAAACAGCAAGACTTCTGCTTCTACATCACCCAAGATACCACTGTATCACTGTCACCAAACCCTCTTATCAGCAAACTTAAATAAATATGTCTCGGCTGCCCAAGATGCTTTGAAGGCTGTGTCAGCTCTGGACTCCACACCTCTTTTAAGGCCTGGGTATTTGAGAAGGTCAGCAGCAGTAGGGTGCAAGGAGCCAGGGTTTGCTGCTTAGGACAGCAATACCACCTGGATGATGAACTCCCAGAACCAGCCAACTTCCCCCAACCTATCTCATGCATCCTGCAAGTGTGTCCCCCACCTCCAGCTATCTCAGACAGATCAGGCAGTGACCATGCTAACCACTTCCTCCCATCATGAGAAAGCCCCCACAACCAAAGGAGCCTGGCTCCAGGCCTGGACTGGAGACCCCAGCCTGGATGAGACTGACCCCAGTGGAGCAGGTCTCCCTTGGCCATCAACACCACTCTCCTCACCTTCTTCTCATCCTTCGTCTGATGCTCCTCATCTCCAGTCCAGTTTCCCCACTCTTCCGTGGGAGCCTTCCAGTCAGAGTCCAGATCGATCACTGAAGGGTCACCTATTAGGGCAAGCATACAAATGAGTTATGTTCAAATCCGTACTACTTCCCAGCCTCACAAATTCTGCAAAAGTACCTTCCTGCTTGTCATCTTCCTGCTTGCCATCTTCCTGCTTGCCCGTGTGATGTCTGGATGTGCATGTATGCCCATCTTAAATGCATTAAAATATTTACAGATTTATTTTAAAAATGTATTAAGACATATACATTGACTGCCAATTCACAATTAGTGACTGCACTCTTCAGGACAGGAGAAAAATTAAAGAAGGGCAGAAAAGCACATACAGAAACAAAAACCCTTCCAGCCTGCACTTCAAGAAAACAAGCTTTACAAAACTAATAGGGTGGCTTGTCAAACATTTCCTTTTAATTTTATGGAGAAGGATTGAGGCATATCCAGAAACACTGGCAGACACAGCAGGCTCTTCCATTCACTGCAACACACCATCCTCTGGGCAATTCTTTGTAAGGAAGAGTAATATTAGCGAAGGATTTGTGCATTCATTATTGCTCTCACTGGTGTTTTCTTTCTTACAAAAAATAGAACCAAGTACATTCTCAACTTCATAATCCTTTTCTATTTTCTTTTCTTGAATGTAAGCCAGAAAAGCACCATCCCAGCCCTGATTTCCAAACCTCCCTAAGATGCAACTGTAAATAGGCACGAAATAGCTAACACCTACCCAGCATCAATTCTGATCATTTCATGGGAGCTGGGCAAAAAACTTTTCAAAATCTTTTTGTTTTCTCTATCTTTCAGCATCTGGTACCTTTGAAAATCTGGCTGCAAGCCCTCAGCTGCCTCTCCTCAAAGCACTGGCAAACTATCCTCAGGCAAGAAGGCAAAACAGACCAGTTTAATTCCTTCACCCAAACTGAAAGAGGTGCAAAAAAGCAGATAAATCAGCATAAGTTGTTGAAAGAACTACTTGATTATTTTTTAACAATTTGCATGTAACAATCTTAAGTCTTATCCAGCAGGAAGACTTAAAAAACATAACATCTAACTCTTAGCTGATTACTTCTCCTAAAAAAAAAATATCCCAAGCCGGATGGAAAAACTTTTACTTGAAGCAGGGCCAAAACCAAAAGCATGCTGGGAATGATAAAAGAAAACTGTTTCCAAAAAGTTGCTCTGACCAGTTTACTGCCAAATGTTTTAAACATGATTATAAACATTGTTCAAGTTTCTCAGTTTAAAATCCATGCCCTCTATATAGACAATATGTCCTTCTTCAAAAGGGAAAGGAACAACTAATTTTGAATGCATTCCCCAATAAAATTCAAGTCCAAAACAGAATTCAGTCTCCTGAGATGCAAGGCAGCAGCTCTGCTGATAGATGCTCTTGTGGATGTGCAAGCAAAACAGACCATAGCTTAACACATGGAAAGCCACAACTGTTGTTTTCACCTTTTTAACTTCTGATATCTCAAAAAGTGCATTTGTCTATATGCTTCTGAACATGAAAATAGTTTTTATGGCAAACTGCTTGCAATGGGCTTACATTAATGCTTCACCCTTGTCACATGTGGGCATGAAACAGCAGTGACTCTGCCTCATCTCAGAATTACTCTTCCCAAAGCATTGTGTCCCAGGGGTGTTTAAAATCAACTCAGACTAAAATTGAGGGCAGTATAAGATTCTTTACAATTTGCTGGATTTGATGGGGAAATCAGATTAAATGTACTTATCCCAAAACTCTGTCTTAAAATCTCTCCTCTTGTGTAGCATATTTCCCTTCTACAATGACATCTCCCACAGTGTCTTTAAACTTTGAATGCTCTCTAGTATTTTTAAATCAGCAGCTGATTCTCCCTGGGTCATCAATCCTCTCACAGGCTAAAACTGATCAGAAGTTTCTGTGAACATAAACACTAAAAGGAATGTACCATGCAGCAGCACGTCCCCCTGCTCCCCGTGTGGGTTTAGCCCTGACAAAGGTGGTATCTCTCGCAGTGCCAGCAGAGACCAACATCTTGGCAATTCCTGCTGTTCATTTTTACAAAAGCAATGTTGTTAAATGCCATTTTCCAACTAAGTTCTTGCTTACAAGCCACCTCAGTACTCCACCAAACTCCACCCAGACAAAGCTGTACTTTTCTGTTGGCAGCAAACATTTGCAGTGTGCATTTCAAGGCCAAGGTGGTTTCCATGTACCCCATGCAATTAAAACACTTTTAGATCCTGAAAGGCACAACATTGAAGGTGTCTTCAGAAATCAGGGAGGCTGCCAGCAGCTGTGCAGGCAGAAAGTCCATCCCAGCACCAACTACCTGAATGCCCCTGGTCTCCAATCTCTCTCCTGCGTAATGAGGAGGAGCAGACAGGGAGCAGATGGCTGCACCCTGGGGGTTGTTGGGGAGCAGGCAAACAGGGCCCCACAGCAGCAGGATCTGGTCAAAGGGGACAGTCAGAAAGTTCTCTGTGCCTGCTGATAGATAGGGTGGAGTACAGTAGTGTACAGGCTGAACCTAATTATCTGGCCTGGAAAACGAAACTGGAAAGTACTGCAGCAAAACTCAGTCTGTGTCACCAAGAAAGGGATTAAACATCTTCTAATCCAGAGTTGTACATTTGGGTTCTAATCTACCAGTATCTCTCTTGGCATGCTATCCCTCAATATGGGCAGCAGAAACCTAAGGTAGGTTCATCTGGCAGGGCAAACCTCTCAGTAGGCTGAATATTGTCCATGGCACTGAGCTTTTCTGGGGCTGCTGTAGAAAACCCATCACATTGCAAAGGGCAGTGGACTGAGTAATGAGAACACACCCAAATCCTTGCCAAGCCATCACTTGTAGACCAAGTGTAATACATTCAGTTGAAATGGGAAGATAATTTCCAGTCTAAAGCTGTAATTTCTGTGTTACATGTCAAAATTATCGCTACCAATAGCTAGGTGAAGGAATCCCTTATTTTGCACCTTCCTTCAGCATAACTCAGTAGAGGCAAAATAGAAATAAACCCCAGACTCAAGATTTCTTTTAATGGATAAAAGCTACTGATTCCTGTAAAACAAAGGAATTTAAATTGATTTTAACCTTGGAACAGAAAGAAGGTTGGTATTCAGGAGACATAGGATCAGGAGACATGGGAGTTTTCTTAAGGTTCTGGGGAAAATTTGCATTTGCAATCAAGAAGGATTCATTGGGACGATGCCAAGACACAGGTAAAAAGTGACTCTCGTGGTCATGAGACATTGCATTTGCAAAGCAGAATGTGGGTTTTCTGAGATTGCAGTGTACTGTTGCCAAAGCGCAGGTCCACTGCACTTGGAAGCAGATGCATGGGATAAAATTAGTATTCCCTTGCCTTGGAACCAGTCACAAGCGCTCTAAAACAGCCCAGCTGGCCTCACTGTGTGGGTTACATGTTTTATAACAGCAAAACCAGCCACAGCTTGAGATGCATTCTGTGGGACAGCAAAGCTGAAGTACATAAATGTCACCAAAGGGGCAGTGGCAGATGTGTGGCATAGGTACATAAAGGGAGTATTGGGAAACACAGGCAAGTAAAGCTTCCAAGGCAGAGGCAGGAGGATCAAGAACAGCCCTGCAGAAGAAGCAGGAAAGGTGCCTGGCAAAAGCAGAGCACTTCCTGGGCTCAAACATAATCATGCCAGGACCAGAAGAGGTTCACCCCCTTTTCTTTCTCTTTGTGACAGGAATGAAAAGTATGCAAACACTAATGATGAACAGGGAAAAATGATGATGAAAGAAGCTTCCCACTTTGGGGCCCCTTTCCCTCGTGGAAGAGTCCTGGCCACCTCAGCCTGCTGGTGGGACTGCTGGGACAGCAGCCATCAGTGCTGACCACGTGGCTTCAACTCCAGGACACTGAATGCCCCCAGCTAACAAAGGCTTACATTGCTAAGGACTAATTGTTTGAATATGCAGAGACAATAACTGATGACAGAATGAGAATTTCAGAATCAATGAGGTTGGAAGAGGCCTCTGGAGATTGTCTAGTTCCACGCCACACCTCACAGAGGGCTCAGCTACAGCAGGTTTCTCAGGAATGTAGCAATCAGGCTTTTGAATATTTTGAAGGGTGGAGAGTCTGCAACTTCTCTGGGCAAACAGTTCTGTTGCCTGACCACTCTACCATTAAAAAAAAGCTTTCATTTATGGATAAGTGGAAATTCACTTCTTATCCATTGCCCCATCCCCATTCTGTGGGCTGACCATAGGCAACAACCCCATCAGTGCTCATACACAGGCATGGCTGGACCTGCTCCAGTATATCCCTGACTGTCTTGTACCGGGGAGCCCAGAAATGGACACAGAACTCCAGATATTACAATAATTAAGAATTAACCATGAACAGTGTGTGTCATTAATGAATGTCAACACAGCAGTGCGTTGTTTGGAAACCAGCGTGATTGATAGACTTTTAAATATTCCAAAAGTGACTGCTCAGTTCCTTTTACCACTAACTCACTCTCTCCCTCTATGTATATACGCTCTCAGTTGTACCAACATTTAAGCCTCAAGCCTTTTGTAAGTGAGGGTGTTATTATTGTTGGTACTTCACAAAAAGGTAACCCGATGTGGGGCAGGGAGCCGGCCAAGGCAGCTCCAGCAGTAGGGGCAGAGGCAGGAGTTCAGCATCCAGCTCCTTCAGCTGTTTCAGCGTGGCACAGAACAAAGAGACTCATTACATGTACTGCTCTGGATTTGATAAAATGACCCCAGCTCATATTTAGGCAATGAATGTCTTTTTTTTTTTAGTTCCCAAGCCTGCAAGAGCTAACAGGCCATGTTTAACTGTCTAAGAGCTCATTTTGCCTGCAGCGCCGACCTTAATGCCAACCATTACCTCATCTAAATTCAGGGAATACATGTTCGTGACACGCCTCTCCCCTGCATCAATATCAAGGCTGATGATTCAAAGGAAAAAAAAAATACCAGGACAAAAAAGCAAGCTGTAAGACAGACAGAATCCTCCAAACACTTCTGCTCCGATGTTTGCAGAAGCAAGCTGCTGAATTTGCTCCCATCATTCTACTCTCAGACAGACATGGAACTCCAAAAGCAGGGCCCTGCCTGGCTTTGCAACTGCAGATCAAGCCCAGAGTGTGCCAAGTCTGACATGTGCTAAATGTAGTGCAAGGGAACGCTGCTGAAGAGCTGCCCACACTGCCTCCCTCCATCCTGCATGGGTGTGACGGGCTCTGAAGCTGGAAAGGGCCAGGCACCCTTTGCAGCAATGCAGGGGTAAAGAAACACAGCACCAAGGGAAGGGAATGCTCAGGGTTGGGGGGTTTGTTTTTATTTTTTTTAAAGCAAACTGTGCTATTTATAAAATCATGGCCAAAATGATGCATCTGCTGCAGAGCTTCAGTTACCGCTGGGCAGAGAAGCAAGACAACCGCAATCTTCTCTCCTTAATGCATTCCACCCCTCTGGGTTCTCCTGCAGTTAGGCAATCAGAGCAGCTAGAGCATGAAGAGGTTTGCTCAGCTCATCAGCTATCATTCCTGCAAGAGCAGGGAAAGGCCTCCCAACAACAGGGGTATATATAGATTTCACTCGATCCTGACCAAAAGGTCAAGAGAAAAGGTCATCTAATACCCACACTGTTCATGCCAAATTATTCGAGCCACTCAGGACCCATGCTTGTCTTTCTTTTAAAAGTAAAAAAAAACCCCATTACCAGTCATAGAAAGACTGAAATCCTGATTGCCACAGTGCACTGGAGCTGGATTCTGCATCTGAGTTCAGATAATAATAAATTCCAAGGGAATTTAAAGTTTTGGCAAAGGTACACAGAGCTTGAGAAGCACCCTGCCCTCCCATGGTTCTCCCCCAGCCACTCCACCAAGCTCGGGCTTCGGCTGCCTGGTAAAGTCCCACTCAGCTCCGCCTTCCCACACAACAGCGGGAGGGAGGGAAACACAGTGCTTCAGTTATGAAAACGAAACACAACGTTGAACTCGTTTCACAAATTCAGTAATCTGAGTTGACTGCTAACACGTGGGGCTTTTTGAAATACAGAGCCGATCCTGCTGCCTCTGGCTCAGGAAGTCCCTGACCCGCTCCCTGCAGGGTGTGGGGAGGGATCGCCCTGTGCTTGCCCTGTTCCTGTGCTTATCTGTTCGCAGCTGATAGCAGTGCAACTGCGGGAGAGAGGACACGGGAGCCTGCAGACAGCCTCCCTGCTGCTGCTCAGGAACTCTAATTACACTTTGCACCACTATGTATGCACCAAAACAGACTGTACCTACTGCATTATTCGTTTGTCTTCCGAGGAAAAACGTAAATGAAATGCACTTTCTTGCCTTTCTCAAGGGTCCTGTGTGGACAACTGCTGCCCTGACTGAGCTCACAGCAGCTCTGGACACCTGCCCAAAACCAGACCCACACTGGATTTCTCCCTGACCAGCAAGTAAGCCACATGGGAAGTGGACCCTGATGTCTGAAGCTTAGGAAATGGACTGAATAGCATTCCTGCATCAGTGCACTTGTCTGTCCAGGGGAAAAGGGCAAAGAGACGTACCCTGCCCCTGCCACGCATTGTCTGCTGGGAGGAAAGTCGAGCTGCCATGCCAACAGCATCTGGAAGGACTGTCCTCAGATGATTTACTCTTCATGTTATCTACACATAGGAAAGCATCTTCATTAAAAAATTAAACCAAAAAAAGCCCAAATCCCAAACCTAAAAGATAATCACATAGGTATATTCACATTATTAAAACCAATTAATCATGCCTCTGTCTGCTCGCTATGTCACGATGCCTGGATGTTATGTAATTTAAGCCACACATTAATCTATGCTTCTCCTCACAGTGGATTTATTAACAAAGGCTGGACGAGGACACTACACGCATAAGTTATTAAAAACAGCTCACTCAGGAGTGGCTACACTACCAGTATGCAGAAATGTAAACTTCTGGCATGTCTCTGTTGGGGACCTAAGAAAGGAGCTGTAGTTCCTGCAGAAAAAAAGCCCCATCCAGAGCATCCAGCTCCAACTCCCACTACCTTCAGTGAGAAGGCTTCTCCTCAAGCTAACAGAAATCCATAATTACCAAACTAATTGCTCCATGAAAGAGCACAGGTGAGAGTGCTGCTGGAGGAAAAAGAAGTTGTTTTGATTATTACTTTCAGTAACTAAAGCAACCAGTAGGATTCACATGCCTCCCTGAATGACTCCCCATAGGCCCTTTCTAAGGCCTGTGTAGGGTTCCTAAGACCTGACTAGGGTTTTCTTCACATCATAAATCAGAGGTTATTTTTCACATCTCTGATTTTTCCTTTGTTCCTTTCACCTAGTGAACACTGTGGTTTGTGCAATTGTTTATCAGTTTGATTTTTTGCTGCATAAATGCAGATGTTAAATATTTCTCCTTGTTGAGTACTTGTAGATTAGGAACTGTAATTGACTCCACCGACAAAGCGTTGGAAAATAGATGGTTAAATATGGCATATACTATATTAATTGCCTTATCTGGCTTTAGAAGCTAGTTTCAGCATTCTGGCTAACACCACACATGCTGTTTTGTGCACAAATGTCTATCTATATGTATCTACGCTTGTCTTTAGCATCTCTAAAAGACTAGGGACCAGACTTGGCATTCATCATCCAGCTAAGCTTTCAGTCAAATGTGTTGCTGGTAGGCAGGGACTGTATGAACCAGGGGCCCTTGGAGTCAATCAGTGAGGACTGACAGTTGCAAAGATGCAAAGTCAAAGCCAGAAATGAGGCTTAACTCAATGCAAAGCAAGGAGATGCTCCATCCTTCTCAAGGCCACACATGGAGAGGCTCAAGCTGAAAATCCCTCACTGTGCTAGATAGGAAGCTGCTGGCTAGGCAGCCTCTAACACAGCCTTTCCAAGCTGCACATTCACTCCCTCCCTCAGTCTGAAATTCTCTGAATTTGTTGGTTATCAGAACACAACAGAGACCTTCCATGTGAGTCAACCTAACAGAAAGAATCTGCAGGGGAGGCAATATTTTTTTAAATTTATTCCCAGATGAGAACACGAGTTTGGAAAGCGCTCAATAAAAGGTTCTGATGTCACTCCCTAAAACACTGGTGTGCTGGATTGCAGATGCAAGCAAGCTCTGCAAGGGAGAGTGACTAATGAGATGTGGCTCCGGGGGAGAAGACCCATATGTGATCAATGAGAGCCCCTTTCAGCCAAGCAGCTAAGAAAGTGCTAGAAGAATTCAGATGGAAGTACAATGAGAGGCCACTCACCTAAATCCGTGGAGAGATCTGACAATGTCCCAAAGGTCACAGGACAGGATTTTACATCCGCAATATCCCATGTTCCTGCATTTAAAATGCAAACAAACAGTAACCCAAAACCTGATGTCATGTTCACAGTTTCTACCTCATGCTCCCAAGCTCATTACAGCCCTTCCATGTTCTCTCTGTTCCAAGCCTGCATCCAACTACTGTTGCTAGATAAGAATCAAGCAAGGAGAAATCATCTTTATGGACAGAGAGAGTCCAGCCCCATCACCATGTGCACCTTCTCAGCCTTTCAGCATGCATGTCACATCAGCAGGGCACTTCTCTGGACCTAAATTCCTCACTCATCTGAACTGATGTCCACTTTATGCACTGCTGGCAGAAGCTGTCATCATGTATTGGAATTTGGCCTTTTGAAAGCATTAGAGTAAAAATGGTACTAGTGTCCTCCCTCATCGACCCTATACTTTGCAAGAAAAGAACTCTAGCAGAGAAGTCAACTCATGTGAGGGCAACCTTAAGAGCATTTGCTGAATCACCAGAGTACTGGATTACTGCTACTGAAGGTGAGTCATCATGTGGCCTTATATACCATTCAATTCAGCCACCATGCTCAATTGATCACTGAGAATGTAGTCAAAATCAAATGCTTTTGATTTAGGAATTCCCTGCTTTATCCTGCTTTGAAACACATGGATATACCCTGCACCCTAACTCTGACCATGTGTGAGCATCCTCGGAAGGCAAGGCTTTGGTTGCAAAGGATACAAATACTAAATACCTGTGGGTAGAAAACAACTTGCACCCAGCAGGTAGTCTACAACACAAGGAATTCCTGCCATAAGGACAGCTACCAGGGTCCAAGGGGGGTGGACAACACTGTGTGCAGGATGAACGTAGATGGGGCTACACTCTGATGGGGACACAGCAATTTGTGAAGCTTCCCCTTGGCAGTATTTGAATGTCAACACTCACCTACGTTGGAGAAAACATCATCCTCTGACCTGGAGGGTGCCAGTTCTTCCCGTAGGGCTCCTGAGCCTTTCAGCACGGTCCCACACTCCACCTTGGCAAAGAAAGCACCTTTTCCACCACCACTGGTGTCCTCTGTGAGTGGCCACACCGCTCCTTTCTCATCCCAGTCGAAGGCTGGCTCAGCTGCTGAGCTACCCAGGGATGCTCTGCTGGGGTCTTTTCAGGAATAAACATTACCACAGGATCATCATTATTTTTAATTACAAGTAAGAGTTTGTACAGAAGAGACAACAGAACAATGCCTGATCTGAGACCATCAGATGTTATGACTATTTCCAACTGAAATCATTTACAGATGCAATGACAGCAAAGCTGAGCTCCTGGGATGGGACACTGAGGTGGAAAAGAGGAAGGAAGGCCAATATGAGAAGGAAGGCACCACAGCAGCCTTGGGCATGCCTCCCTGGAGGGGAGTCTCAAGGCCTCCAGAGTCCTGCTGGGGGCCCAGGGCAGTGAAGGGAGAGAAAGAGAACAGCTAGAACTCTAAGGAAAAAGAAGGCAAACCTCTTGGATGTTGGTAGTTCAAGGCTGCTAGAGAAATCAGTGCCAGGCAAATGAATATTTAAAAAAATTACAGTTATGTCCAACATTTTTGGTTCAAGGGACTCCTAAAGTGTTTTAGGACTTAAGCCTTCAGAATAGCAAAGCATTTTCTGGAGCTCTGGTGAAGAGGAGACGACTGCTGACATCATCTCCACCTTCATATACCTTAATGCTGATGCTGCTGTTTCTTCCTTGCCAGGGAACACCAACCAGCACTTGGTAGGGTTAGGGCTTCTTCCTAGAAGATCAGATCTCACTGCTCTGTGAATGCCCACGCTAACATGATCACCGGGTTCAGCATCCTGCACAGGCCAGGCTCCAGGATTGCACCAAGGACTTCTGGTGCTTCAAATGAGACTTGGTGAACTGAGCTCCCTCTCCTGGGTCAGCAAAGCCCTTAACACCTGCGTGACCTTAGGGTTAAACCCTGTGGGGTTCTGCATGTGCAGCTGGCACACTGATGACAACTGGCCAACTTACATGAAGAAAGAAATGTGGACCCATTCACTTTGCTGGAGAGAAAGTGGAGAGCTCAGCACCTCTAGCCTTTAAAGACCCTTGATAAACCAAGAGTTAAAAACCTAAACTCTTGATATTTAACTCTGTATAATCCAAATTATAGATAAAGTGGTCTCAAGGTGCCTGTATATTTTTCTGTTAAAATTTCCTGTTCCCTTACCTTTCGATTTTAGCAGAGCATCTGAGAGCACTTTAAGAGCCTTGTTGCAGACAGTGCACTAACACGTGTCCAGCTACATCTCCCAATCCAGCTACGTCTCTCCAATATCCAAACTTCTACCTTAGCTTCTAAATTACTTTAATATAATAAACTTAAAGGTTATTTTAATCATTTTTTCACACATAATGAAAATGCTTCCAAATGCCTTAATTCCATTACCTGCTTTCATATAGTAGTTATTACATATAACATGATTAGTAGAAATGTATATAGGCATAAGTGCACAGCAGACACCTTGAAATCCCTGGAGGAAAAATGTAGAGCGAGCACAAAGTGTTGTTTCATTTTGTCTCCTTAGGATAAGAGTAGATTCCTGCTATAGTTCTTTAGTCTGAGCAATCCTGGGCTAAAGAACCTGTTTGGAACTGAGCAAATTATGTGTGTTTTCATACGTCCATTATCAGAAAACTTCTTCTGTCAAGCCACGCAGATGGAACTAGCCCATGTGACACCAAGCCTTTAGCAGATCTCAAATCTAACACACATCTGCTTTCAAAGTCCTGTGGGTAATGCTGTGTGTTTTAATGAGACCATGGAATAAAAGGCAAGCTCCCAAGTAAAAGCTCCCAAAGCTGTTTTTTTCTTAAGTAAATAGCCTCAGTAAATGCACGGATTTTGCTGCCGAATGACAGATAGCGCAAACAGAAAAATACTGGGGTGTAAGGAGGGGTAACAAACCCAGCCAGATCAGGCGTGTGAATTGATCCTGTACATTTACCTTTTTGTTTCAGCCTTTCCTTTCTTAAGTGTCTCTTTTCACGGCTGCTGATCTTGGTCTGCCAAACTCCTACAACACAGAGCAAAGTTCATTTTTAAGCTATCAAAGAACTTTATTCATTGCCTTTACTGCTTAGCACCAAGGTAAGTGCCATCTGATAGTTTCTGATGCTGGCTGTAAAAGAGGCATTAGATCTCGTGCAGCATGTCCCCTGTGTGCAGCACGTCCCCTTTGTGCAGCACCTCCCCTGTGTGCAGCCTTTGCTTCCTCTGCAGAAATGTATTACATAAGAAATCCCCATCACAAACCTGTCTGTCATGTCCTGACTCATGTAACTGCACATATTCATCTGTCCTGTGTGTCAGCCTGATGTGACACCCATTCCCTTGAGGGACATGTCACAGCAGAGCATCAACCACCTTGTATGTCTAACAGTGGGGAGAAGTTGATGAAAATCTTAACCATTAACTAAGGCTTCAATTTATGGGGTTCCTCTAGCCCTGAACTTACCCTAAGACTTGTTCTGCAATGTGGACGCCCTCTCCCACTCAGCTGGTTTACACACACATTCACTCACTCCCATGGGGCCACATCCTGTCTCCATTCAGGCTCTCCATGACCCAAGAAGTCAGAGGAGATGCTGGCAAAAATGGTTAATGAAGGAAAAAACACAGCCCATGAAGCTGACCAAGGCACTTCCTTTCTCTGAAGCATCCCTGAAGAACACATGAAGCATCCCCAAAAAACACATGAAACAGTTCAGCTGGCTCAGCCATTCAAAAAATTACAAATCCATTTGAAGAAAGCCTCTGCTGTGTCGCCTTCTCCCCCAGCAGCCTCACCGGTCCCAGGAAGGACTCTGGTCCAACAGCAGTGAGGGTTTCTCTTGCTCTCACCACCACACTAATCACATTGTAATCTTTTAAGCCCAGAAAAGCTTAGAATTTGTTGGTTTTCAATATAACCCTTGGTGGGGGGAGGCAGAGAGGGGCTCATGGGATGCAATGTATTTTCCAGTGAAATTCTAGCTGCCTGAGCCTTGCTGGCCTCTGCCAGATTTCTCTGCAGATCTGCTTGTAAACAAAGGTCTTGGCCCTGCTCACAGGTGTGCTAGAAGTTGGCTGTGAATTGCCCCAGCACCTTTACCAGCCTCAGTCATGGGCACAACAATGTGCTGCTCCATCTGTGTATCAGCACGGCAGAGGCCACAGGATTAGGGGAAGAGCTTGAAGAAGGACCCCGCTGACCACTCGGCCTCTGACCACTTCAGAGTTCCTTCCTCACCTGCAGATTTGCCCTCCCTGTGTACGAAGTCAGGACCTGGGGAGTGTGGCAGGAAAGCACATGGCCCATGTCAGAGACTGAAATGTTTTGGTTTATGGCTTAAACATCTTTATGAAGGACTTTTGCCCATTATAGAAAAAGCGTATAGTGAAGCTGCACCACTGAAGCCCACCCTGGATGGGCCTCCTGACTGAAACCCTGAACTGTGAGTTAAACACCTAAGGCAACTTGAGATAAGGAAAGTGACACTATTGTTCAAAGCATCTGGAAGAGCATCTAAGGCAGGGCCCAGCTCACCACCTTCTGTGGAGGCCACAGCCCCAGGTTTATCAGCTGCCAGGCTTGCACAGACCCTGCACCAAAGGGGGAGGAGGAGAGAATTTGGGGGTGTGGCACAGGCTCTGGTCAGAGGCAGTGAACGCCCATCCTGTGCTGTGCAGACCAGCTCAGCTGTGGGGCCCTTCACTCCAGAAAAGCCACATCTAAGGGACATCCACCTGAGGGACAGCAGAGGGGGTGTCATGGCCCATCAAAGGTTCCCCCCCAAAGGGGTCCCCAGGCCCTGTACCAGAGCACTGCACATGATGCAACAAATCCACAGTCTTGCAAGGGAGAGTGTCAAACCTGCCCCCTCAGGGGAGGTAACTGGGCGTTCCCACCTGGCCCGAACGGGATTCTACACTTTTAGGCAGGGGACCCTCACCACCAAGAAGACCAAATGGAGAGAAGCACAAGACATTCTTGGAACCCATGGAAGGGTGATATGTTTCTACTTAATCTTTGTCACTCTCCCTGTCCCTCCCCACACACCTCTTTTTCTATTTCTTTCTTTCTATTTTTATTCCTTCTTTCTCTTTGCCTCGTTTACTGTTAAATAAAACATATCAATTTTTTGGTATCAACATCTAACCTCATTTGGTTTTAATCACGTTTTTGGGTATATTCAAATCTTTCAGAGTTCAATCCATTTTATTCAGAATGTTAGCTCTCTTTACTTCTCTGTGATTAGACCAGATCTCAACAACCCCTGCCCACAAAGTTACATGTAGGAAGGAGCAGGTGATAGAAATAACTCTCAAACTGGCAGCTTTCCCCACTAAAACAGAACGCTAGAATAGTAGAGAAGACCTCCCTTTTGACATATTTCATCCCATGTTATTATTTGGTAATATGCATTAGATGACAGAAGAATCAGGTCTTTTGTTACCTTCCTCCTCTTGCAGTTTGTCTTTTTCCACAGAAAGCAGATCTTTGGGCACTTCCTTGTCCGAGCACTGGGTTTTCCTCTTCTTCTTAGGCTACAGTATTCATGAGACAGGCAGCAGAAAGATAAAGCAAGTATTTGTTACATTTCATCCAGAAGAAAAAAAGTCAGAGCAGTAGTTTCAAAATTGAGACAACCCATGGTACTCAGAGAGAGCAGGGGATTGCTGGAGTCCTTAAGTGTGTGCAAAAGCCTTCCTGAGCAGACTTTTTGCAAAGTCCAAACCAATAAATGCTATTGCTTTGGACCTACAAATCTTATCTGTCAGATTTGAAAGTTCACATTTTAATTCAGGTACCCACTCTTTAGTAAGATTTACATTCACTGTTCTTAAGTCCTACTGTTCTTCCTATGAAGTAGGAAAGTCTAAAGTATTTACCCCCTTTAAAATCAGGAATGCTGAAATCAAGAGTCAAGGTCCTGTCAATGCTTTATAAAACCCCCACCCCCCCCCACACTGCCCCCCAAACCACGGAACAGCCCATTTTTAATGAAGGCATCTGTAGTTTACATTAATCTAAAAGGGCACAGGAGTAGCTGAGGCCATTTTCATACAGCTTGATGAAACAGTAGTGCTAACCTTAACCAGTCCATTTTGAATGCTCTAGCTGAAACACAGTGGTTCTTGACTTCTCCAAGGTGGGAAACCCCTGCCAGAAACACAGTTTCCTGCCCAGGCTCAGGGGCTGCTCTTCACTTGGAATCACAAAATCACAGGATGGTTTGGAAGAGACCTTAAAGATCATACAGTTCCAATCCCTACCATGAGTAGGGACACCTTCCACTAGACCAGGCTGCTCAAAGCCCCATTCAGCCTGGCCTTGAACACTTAAAGGGATGGGGCAGCCACAGCTTCTCTGGGCAACTTGGAACTTGCTATAAAGACTTGGAAGCTCTTTAAAGCATCAACCTCTTCCTCCACACCTGTACAAGTGCTCAATACCCAAGGAAATGTCCCTGTTGGAGCTGGAACAGAAATGCAGGAGGTCCCAGCACCCACTTCTGGGCTTGGATGGTGAGACCATCTCCCTTGTAGTGGCAGCGACAAGCACTACAGTGTGACTGTGCCAGAAAATTACGTGGTCTGATATTCCTAAGTCTTAAGTGCAGCAAACCCAGGAAGAACAAATTACCTTAAAAAAGGAACATTCTTAAAAAAACTGTCTCTTGAAAGACAATACATAAACTCTAAAACTCTTGCTGGTACCTTGAGGAGCTTTTTCTCTCTGATGTTGACTGGTGTGATAAGATGGCCATTCACTGGAACCTAGGAGATGGACAATAAAAAAATACATTATAGTACATATACATGCATGTGTGTGTATGTGTAAATATGCATATAAATATATTTATTTCAGTACCTTCCTATAATACATATGATAGTCTGAAAGATACAGCTAAGTAACCCCCTGCACAAATCTGGGCTAGAATTTGTGGCCTTGTTCCAACTGGAGTAATTTATTCCAAATTAATTAGTGTATGCTAAGCCATTATGAATGTAAATCCAGAAACTCCACAAAGATTTATTCCAAAGCAAACATATTTGTGGTTTATCATAAGATTTGTCTAGGATCAAAGTCGTTTTTCAAATAGGGTAAGCCTGTCTTAAAAAATAGCATAGACAGGAGAAGGCTTATTTTAACTCTTGTTTACCAGTTGGGGTGAACCTTATGTTCCCTCTCAAGTCTATCTGACCAACTAAAAGAATAGATTTTATCCTACCTAGATCCTGTAAAGTAAAAAACAAATGTTTAAGGACTTTTCAAATTACAGTTTGATTATTGTCTCAGCTGTCTCAGAATTCCCTGGCCATTGCCAGCCACCAGCTACAGGGATGGGAGGGTGTAAATCTGCAGCTGAGACAGCAAGGGCTGTGCCAGCAAGGGCCACTGCACACTGTGCAGAGCCAGCAGCATCCAAGACAAGGCGGAAGCTCCCTCCACAGGTGCCTCTATTTCTCCCTGACAGACACAGGACCTCGTTGCTGGATGTATGGCACTTCTCTGCCTTACCCAGGTTGTTCTTGTGAAATGCAGTCCCTGCTCAGCACTGCCCAGGCTTCCTTCAGCCCATCAGACCTGTTGGGCTGCCCAGCTGATCCCACAGCTCCCAGCAGGGAGCCTGACTCAGGCTGCCACCCTAATCCCTGATCCATCCTTCTCCTCCTCTGCCTGGGGCAAGGGGATCCCTGGCAGGTGAAGGCAGCCCTGCCTGGAGCAAAACTTGTCTGTTCCCTGTTGAATTCGGGTGCTCACAGTCCTCTCGGGGAAGGGAAACCTGCTGGTATTTCCTCCTGTCTCCTCCTCCTCTCCTCTTTCACAAGTCATCTCTGTCCCTGAGACACTGTGGCAGTGATTAGTTACCAGCAGACAAAATCCTGTGGGTGACTGTCCATGTCTGTCCCCAGCAGACCCAGTGGGGCTACAGTCCTTCAGACTCTTAATGCTCATCTCTTTGATATTTTGGGGGTTTTAGAGCTGTTCTTCACAAGTCTCAGAAAGGTCTGGTTTGAAGTGCATGACAGGCACCTGTATGCTGGCAAATGCTTCATGCCTGGAGGGGCTTGCTTGGAATCCCAGACCAGTTACAAGCCCATGATGGTCATCTCATGTTCCACAATTATTAGGAGAGGAAGCCCCAAAATTGTGGACTTTGCACACAGATAATACTGATTCTGGGTCTTCCAGTAAAACAGGAGGCAAACCCCCTGCCTGTAATATCAGTAATTCCACCAGTTTCACATAATAAGCTTAAGCCAAAATGGTTCACATCTTCTCTGTCTCCCTCGGCTGTCAAATGCAAACAATATAATTGTTTACAATTATGTTATTCTGAACATTAGTAAAATAATTACTTCTCTGTTAAAACCCAGCAACATTTGTTAATAGCTAGCAAGGCCGTCTTGTTTCTTCCCACGGGCTCTCTCTTCTAGGACTCTCAGGTTCATTTACGAAAGGCACTCTATAAACCCCACCACCAAACAAACCATTTTCATTCTCCTGCTCTGCTCAAGGGAAAAATCCCACTCCACCTGCAGCAGGGAGGGAAGCAGCCTCTCACATATGACGTGGGATATAAAATACAAAACCAGGGGCATTATGGTGAAAATTTGAACCATGTAGATAGGGAAAATCTTGAGCTTATCGTATTCTTTCTTTCTCAGCATATGCTTCTGCCCATTTAAATGTGTGAAAATAAAAACAGATCTTGTCTCAGTGGACAACAATTCCTATGCAATATAGAATGTTGGGGGACTGACTTACCATTATATGACAGAGAACTTCAGGAAAACTGAATTTTATCAGATTAATGCAAGAAGAGATGATTGGGGGAAGCCACACAACATGTAAGTGGAATATTCCTTTCTAATGTCATCAAACCCTGGTGATTTCCCAGTTTTCATAATAAAATCTTCACTATTTCCTAAAGGCTTTGCAAATGGACCTCCCAAGTGAAGGCACTTTGAGCAAGACTGCCACCATGGGCACAGAAATGGCAACGCCAGCTTAGGAGGCAAAGAGGAGGATGCTTTTTTGCCTTCTTTCAGACACACACAGATAAGAGGGTAAGAGACATCCCACCTCCTGTTAGCCTCTCTTTATATCAAGATGCTTCTGCAAGCATGAGACACTACAGGCAGAGACAAGGAGATGTCAGGATTAAGGACATGAAACTGCCTTCCTCCCCCAGGCTGGCGTTAGCGAGCACAGCCCGAGGCGGTACAGAGCCCTCACACAGGCAAGGAGAGCTCCAGAGGGAAAATGTTGAGTGCAATAGAGGATTAGGGAAGATGCAAACTGCACTGGCTCTGACAGACTTGTCTCAGCTGGGGCAGGATCACTTTCCTGGACCTTCTCTCCATATAAATGACAGTGACAGGGAGCTGGAAAAATTGCAGCACTTTGTTTTAATGCTTTGCCAACCTGACAGCTGCATACTTTTACCAGACAAGCACAACATTTGCTACATAAATGATATTTCATCTGCTAGACAAACATCCCCCTCTCTCTCCGTCACTTAATAGGAGGTTAAAAATATACTGTTGACAGTCATTTACTATGTTTCAGGGGTCTTCATGATGACTGAGTGGCTATTCAGCCCTAAGTGCCCACCTGGGACTCCTGAACCTTGTTGCATGCTTCCTAACGAGCAGCTGAGTGCAAAAAAATACCAGACCTGACCACTGACTGATGCTCAGCAAACAGCCCACCACTGTGCTGATGCTCTTCTTTCGAACCTGAAATATCTCTTGCTTCTCTGCCATTCTTCAGTAATAGCAGCAACTCCCTTCCTTTCATCACCAAGGATTTTTACTGAGTTCTACTTCCTTTCAGTGGAAATGTATTATGTTAGCCTGACCTTTTGTATTAAATCCTGCCCTTATCCAACCCTTTTTCAGGCAGTAAACTGGCTGTGTGGCTGAGTAACCCCACCCTATCCTATTCTTTCCTTTTGAAGCCCTTAGGGTAGGGGATTAGTCATGCCTCTTTACCGTGCCATTTGGCCACTATGAAAAGGAAAAAGGAATTTTCATTATTTTATTTCATTTAACCTAATGGAATCATTAAAGAGAAATTAATACTGTCAGGGAAATTCTTTTCTTAATGAAAAATGTAGTTTTGCACAGGGAAAACACATCTAAACCCACCATATTAAGTGACTATATTAAGTCTAAAGTGCAATTCCAAATACATCAAATATATGCAGAGAAACAGAATCAGGACTTTTAGTGGAATCAGACTTAGCATATTAATTTCTACTCAAATTCTGTGGAACAATAGAAAGATTATTTTTAGTTCATGGCCATTTAGTTCGTGACCCAGTGGAACAGGATTTCCCCCCACCCCCTGTCTTTTTTTCTCTTTTTTATTTAACTTAAGGTTATATTTCTGATGATTGCTCTGAAACTAGCAATTTCTGATTCTCTTGAGCTGGTGTTTAATTTATTTTATGCTGTTAATATAGTTCTACATAAAGTCACAAAGACAGGAGGCAAAGTGATACATCTCCAAGTGCTAAAAAATACTGGGTTTAATTATTATGATATAAACCTTGTATTCAAAGCCATAAAGCTGTACCCCAGACACTTACCTTTATGCATTTCAATAGTTTTGTTATACTAGTCATTTTTATAAAACCCACCACCTTTGTAAGTATCTATCAGATCAGGCAGCTTGCTTTCACATCTCAGTGCTACCAAATGGTTAGAGGATTAATTAAAAATTATGTGAATATCATCTTCAGGTTCATTAACTGCCCTTTGTCCCTCCTGAGGAAGGTGCTTAAAATTGCCTTCCTCAGGAAGGCATGGAAAGATTTGCCCAGTAGAGGGATACTAGGACAAAATAAACTCAGCCTATGAAACCCAAAGGGAGCTATTATATGCTTCGCACACTGGAAATTAGGGAATTCATTTAAGAACATGAATAAAGATTCAGAAAATTGTTTTCAGCTACCACTTTCAGAAAACTCAAATTAAGTGGGTTGGACACTGGAAATGAAAGGAAGCAAACCTACCCCATTCTGGCAGGGGGTCTGTGAACACAAAACCATTTCCAGATTTAAGAAATACTTCAATTAAACTGTTTCTTAGTGCTCATTTCCAGTGAAAAAAAAATGGGTTTTTTTCACTTTATGTTACAACACAAAATAAATGTGGTGGATTTAGGCCAAAAGGCAATACTGGTATGACAAAAGTAACACCAAAATGCACTAAATTAAAAAAATAAGGGAGAGGGTGAGAGAAAAGAATAAAAAGAAAAGGACTTTCTAAGCAGGCAGTAAATAACCTCCCTTAAACATGCTCTGTTTTAACTGAACAAGGTATCACTGCACTCCAGCTTTCTCAGTAGATCTTCAACAAGCTCAAAAGTGAGCAGGAAGCCTTCATCCCTCTCAGCATCCTCTGGAAGATCCGGTCTTCTCCCTACACTCCGTGCTATGAGTCAGATATTTGCAGCACCACTCACAGTTCACTGCTGGCTCTCTGCAGGTGGGTTCTTGTCTCCTGTGCACAGAGCAGGGGCTGGGACACAGGGTGAGCAAACCCAAGAGCTGCTGCTGCAGCCAGCCAGGAGCTCTCATTTCCCCATCTGCAGTCAACGAGCAATGGGGGAGACAAACATGTTAGGAAATAAAGCAGTGCTGGGTTTCATTAATTCTGATTCAGTTTCATAAATGGAAGCAGACATCCTGGCCAGTCTGGCTTTGCCACGTGGTCTTGTCCTGACGATGGACTTTGCGCTGGGAGACTTATTCCCTAGACAATTGGGAACCAGGTGAATGGGAAAAGACAAGCCTGCATTTGTCAGAGGAGAAAGAAGGGCATTTAGGCAGAGGTAGAGGCCACCAGAGAAACAGGAAAGTATCAGCTTCAAAGAAAATTACTCATTCAGTCCTAACAGCTAGAGAAAGGACAACACAATGGAAGTTTCTCCTGAGGTGGCAATGAAAAGCCAAAAAAACCCATATTGGGTTTGTTAGCATAGGAAACTGAGTGGCTCTCCATGCATGGCAGAAGAACATAAAGGAACTTTCTTTGGAACATGGCTGCTCACAACACTACACAGACATATCTGCAAAGGGGGTGGAAAAGAGAGCAGAATCTTGGTTTGTGATCAATACTGTAAGTATTAATAATCTTATTATTAATAGCTATTATTGGTATGTGGTAATGCAAAGTTTTGCCTGGCAAAATCACTTCAGACAAATGTGTTCCCAGTAAGAAAAAAGTCTGTTGGAAAGGAAAATTATGTGGGAAACACATGCAATGAATAGACAGAATTATACAAGAACTACACACTAGGAATACGTGAAATTTTCCCTTTCCCTAAAGGCATCTACCATAGCAAATAAGGGGGTGGTTCTCCCATCAAATGGATGCTTCAAGAACCTTGTGGAAAAGGACCTGGGCCATCAGCACAGAAAACTCATTCCTCTGCACACATTCCCAGGGATGACATTGCTCATAGGGACCCCTTGAGCACAAACACAGGTTGATGACAAGAAGTGGGAGCCAGGGCTGAATGTGTAGCCACTCATATCCAAAAGCAATTGAAAGAGAGAATGTAGGGAAACAGCCTTAAGATGATGCTGCCTATATTATATATCCTCCTGCTGGCCAGCCTTCCCCGGACACATGAAAAGCCACACAGCAGCCATAAACACGAGGAGCTGACAGGTACCTGCCTCAGTTCAGCTGCTCTCATCATCTGGGGATAGGAACATATCTGGGGAAAGAGCTTCTGTAGTGTGAGGAGATTAAAACTACTGTTGTGAGGAGGGATGAAGAAATCAGTTTCCTGGGATCTTCTATTATGATTAATTAGAGCACCATCTCAACAAGAGATAAAGGCTCCATCTTAAGGAGGCAATTACCAAAATCCAGCACCTTCCAAGATACTCTAAAAATCAATTCTCATCCAAGAGAGCTGTATAAAAATAATTCTGTAACTGTGCTGCATTGGCTTGAAGAATACTGTGTAACCTGGAAAGGTAAAAGTCTATTTGCAAAACTCTGGAGCTGAAGGGATGGATCTGTAGTTCTGGTACTGTTAAGCAGTCCCGCAAGAGGCAAAAAGTATTTCCAGTTTATAAAGACACTTCTGAAAGGCAGAAAGCTTTCTTTTGGAATGTATCGGATAGTACATATTTTTAGAAGCTGCCTAAGGAAGATGATGTCACTGCATTTGTAAAAAATGCTCTTCTTTGCAACTGACCAATTTGCAGAACAACCCAAAAACTATGAATGAACACAAACCCCCAAACTTAACAGCTGTCCTATTCTTATCAGTTGGCTTCCAGCAAGTCTCATTAGAAACTTCCCAAAAGAAATTAGGGAAAAGGCAATCCTGAAAAAGATTAAACGCTGTCAGCATAATTTCTACAGGGTTTTTTTGGTCTGTGTGTGGCTGTGTGACAACAGCCAGAATGTAACTTGCTTTGTGTGATGCATAATGAGATCACATTCAAAATGTGAGTGTATGATTGTGAGGAGGCCATGTATCCATTCGAACAAAGCAGTGGGTGAGAGGCTGGACATGACCTGGCCATGTGCTCTCACAGCCTGGAAATCCAGTTGTGCCCTGGGCTGCATCCAAAGCACCAGGCGAGGGGGGATTCTGCCCCTCTGCTCTGCTCTGGTGGGGCCCCACCTGCAGTGCTGCATCCACTGTGGGTCCCAGCACAGCAAGGACATGGACCTGTTGGAGTGAGTCCAGAGAAGGGTCACCAAGATGATCAGAGGGATGGAGCACCTCTGCTATGAGGAAAGGCTCAGAGAATCGGGATTGTTCAGCCTGGGAAAGAGAAGACTTCAGGGTGGCTGTCCTGGTTCTGGACAGGGCAGGGTTAATTTTTTGCAGAAATTGGGTGGGAGCATGGCCAGGACCTGGAGGTCATTCTATCCCACCTTACAGTCATTGCCTGGGGTGCCAGGGGAAGGGGACTCTCTTCTGGGGAGAAGGGGTTCCTTCCAGTCTGGTATTGTCTATTGTCAAGGGGTTTCTGTGTGAGCCATTTCTTTTCTTGTACCCTCTGTCATTAGTATGGTTGCTGTTCCTGTTTGTTTTCTTACCTCGTAGCTGTTTCCAGTAAACTGATCTTATCTCAGTTTGTGATCTTTACCTTTTGTGCCTCCAATTCTCAACTCCATCCTGCTGCAGGTGGGAGGGGGAAAGCCAGGGAGCAGGAGAGAGCAGCATGTGGTTTTGGAGAGTCTTGGTGCGGGCACTGAACTGGGCACTACCATTCCTAAACCATGACAGTGATCCAGCTGAGGCCTTCCAGTACCTGAAGAGAACTTCCAGGAAAGAAAGGGCAAGCCTATTTACAAGAGCATGTAGTAAGAGGACAAAGGGGAATGAGTTTAAATTGAAAGAGAGGAGGTTTAGATTAGGTATTAGGAAGAAATTCTTTACCGTGAGGATGGTGAGACATTGAAAGAGGTTGCCCAGGAAAGTGGTGGGCGGCCCATCCCTGGAGGTATTCAAGGACAGACTGGATGGAGCTCTGAGCAGCCTGGTCTAGTGGAAGNTGGAGCGGCTGGGTGCGGGCACTGAAGTGGGCACTACCATTCCTAAACCATGACAGTGATCCAGCTGAGGCCTTCCAGTACCTGAAGAGAACTTCCAGGAAAGAAAGGGCAAGCCTATTTACAAGAGCATGTAGTAAGAGGACAAAGGGGAATGAGTTTAAATTGAAAGAGAGGAGGTTTAGATTAGGTATTAGGAAGAAATTCTTTACCGTGAGGATGGTGAGACATTGAAAGAGGTTGCCCAGGAAAGTGGTGGGCNTGGGAGGGGGAAAGCCAGGGAGCAGGAGAGAGCAGCATGTGGTTTTGGAGAGTCTTGGTGCGGGCACTGAACTGGGCACTACCATTCCTAAACCATGACAGTGATCCAGCTGAGGCCTTCCAGTACCTGAAGAGAACTTCCAGGAAAGAAAGGGCAAGCCTATTTACAAGAGCATGTAGTAAGAGGACAAAGGGGAATGAGTTTAAATTGAAAGAGAGGAGGTTTAGATTAGGTATTAGGAAGAAATTCTTTACCGTGAGGATGGTGAGACATTGAAAGAGGTTGCCCAGGAAAGTGGTGGGCGGCCCATCCCTGGAGGTATTCAAGGACAGACTGGATGGAGCTCTGAGCAGCCTGGTCTAGTGGAAGGTGTCCCTACCCATGGCAAGGGAGTTGGAACTGGATGATCTTCAAGGTCCCCTTCCAACCCGAACCATTCTATGATTCTATGAAAGTTTGTTCAACAGACTTGTCTCACATGGGCTGTGAGATAAGCCACTCAGTCTGGGTCTAAGAGTGCACAATGGCTCCTGGACTGTTTCTGGCTGCCTATTGCTACGGGGAGTAGGGACACACAAAGGGAAGAAGATCAGTCCTACACCAGACAACTACAGCCAAGTAAGAGCAGATTTCATGGGAAGGCAACCTTACAGCCCACCCATGGGGCAGCAACTGGGAACCACTGGCAAACATGCATTCCCAAGCTGAAAAAATAATTAACCACCTAGGTTCTTTTAATTAAGATCTTGACTTATCCAGCACTCCAGGATATGCAGATGTTTGGCTGCTGGGATGTATCAACACACCTGAGCACTGGAGGCAATTTGTGTCTTGGTTTCGTACCACAGCAGGCAGCAGAGAGGGGCTCCCATCCTGTAATACCTTCACACCCCATCTTATCGCATTGGCCATGTCTATGAATGGGAGACTTTGTTATTAATAACACCTCTGCTGCTTTGGTGGAGATTTTCATATGCAAATTTCAGCATATCAAAGGTGTTTAGCTGTTCTGGCATCCTCGCATCAGCTAAGTGCCAAAGCAGCGTGCAGCGTTTTACACTTACGTAAGGAGATAAAGTTTTTGCCTCAAGGATATGATGTTCCAAAGACAGAGAGAACATGATGGGAAATGACAAGGAGCAGTGGAGAAGACAGGGTGGATAAAAGAAAACAAAATAGACAAATAGAGAAGGGAAAGGGCATGGTACTGTCATGGGAGGACAAGCCTCCGTTTTTCATTTCGGTATGTAAGATGCTTTCTCTGGGTTATCTATCTTTAGGATCTTTTAAGGTATTTTTCTTGATCATCCTCTTCTCATCCTCCACCTCCTTAGGACCATGTTTTCCGTACTCTGCACAATAATCAGTGGGTCTCATATGGAGGATGATGCTACTGTGTAAATGCAACTGCTAGAGCCCAGTCCCTAAAGAGTAGGAATAGCTCAGGACTGGAAAAGAGATTAATGGCAGAAACTACACATGACTGTAAACAAATTTATCCCTTCAGTTTATCCCTCCTCTCCTTTGGTTTCTGTTATTTGGGCCTGTGAGATGCAGCATCTCTGACCCGAAGATATCTATTCAACTCAATGCCTTCAGCTTGAACTAATAACCCTGCCACCATCACAGCACCTGGATTGTCTCTGACACATTTCTGTTCATGGAGAATAAAATCACTTATTTTATAGCACACATTAAAAAAGTCCTTTTTGTTTGATCCATGATTTTTTCAAATTCATTTTGTTTGTTTTTCTCAGAAATGAGACCTAGGAGATAATAGTAACAGATTAAACAATAAGGCGGGTGTCTCCCCTTTCTGTCCCACACTGCCTCCAGTATTGGCTCTGGAAAATTTTCATTCGTTCTGCAGCCAACTCAAGTTATCTAGTATTGATTATTATAAAGCTATAATAAAATTGTTCCTGAAATCCCTCTTCACCCCTTGACACAGGAACCTCTGTCCAGATTGCTTTTGGATTTAATTGTTCTTTACTAATTTGGGATACTTGTGCTGTCAGGTCAAGATTCTGCTCTGATCGATGAAAGAAAAAAATGCCCTAAAATGGAATCGTTTATTGAAAGATAACTATAAGACAGCTAAAAGCTAAAACTTCCATGACAAAATATTAAACCCTTGAAAACCAGTGTTACAATCGAAAGCCTGACACATTTTTGTTCCTGAGGAACAAAACCACTTATTTTGTAGTACACTTTAAAAAAAATCCTTCAAATTCATTTTGTTTGTCTTTCTCAGAAATGAGACCTAGAAGATAATAGTAACAGATTAAAATGTTAAAAAAAAGCTCGATGTATTAATTTTAAGAACATACTTATGTTTGGTAAGTTATTCTGAGAGCTTTACTTTCCATGTTGCAGTGCCTTGGTGAAATTCTTTTCTGTAATTTACGCTGAGGTTTTCTGCTACAGACAGCTTACAGCATGTCAAAGCAACAGAGTCATGGCAATGTCGTACAGGAACTTCAACACTGTGCATCAAACCAAACTCACAGCATATATTCAACAGGGTGGCCATGGTCATCAGCTCACAGCAATGTATTAATGCAATAACAGCAGAGCTTTGATTTGGAGTAAATATACATCATTAGCACATTGCATTAACACCGTAGTATGGATACTATTCTTGTATATTCCTTCTTAATATGATGGACATTAACTGGAGTTTTCCTAATTCCCTGCAAAGAGGATCCATCTCATATGGAGTTATGCCGTCAGACAAAGCCAGTGCCAGCAACACCCAGCCAGGTGCTCGGGCACTGCTGCCTTGCACTGTCATCTTGATGGCACCACAGGGTTCAGCGGGGAGTGCTGAGCCCCCTCACCCCTAAGTCACACCGAGAGGTTCGGGACGGTGCGTCTCTGGGCGGGACGGGATGAGATGGGATGAGACAGGGTGAGCTGGGATGGCAGCAGCCCGGTGGGGCCGGACGCAGAGGGTGCGGACCGGGCTGCCTGCAGGGCTGTTCTCTGCGCGACAGGCGGGATGAAAAGGTGCCGGGGAGGAGACAGGGAAGGATGCTCGTCCCGTCCCGGGGAGCGGGCCAGGCGCGAGCCCCCCTCTAACCTTACCTGCGCCGTGCGCCTTTGTTCCTCCGGCTGCCGCGCCGGCAGCGCCCCAGCCGCCCGGCCGCCGGCCCCCGCGGGGCCATCCTCCTCCTCCTCTTCCTCCTCTTCCTCCTCCTCCTCCTCCTGCGCCTCCCCGGCGGCGCGGCGGCGGGGGGGTCCCGGCGTGGCCCCTCGGTCCCGCAGCCCCCGCAGGACGAGCAGCGCGGCCGCGGCGGCCG
>VZRQ01010876.1:3834773-3943572 GCA_013397975.1 Machaerirhynchus nigripectus
GGTGGGGGGGGGCGGGAGTGGGACCCCGGGCGCGGCCGATGGCTGGTGCAGGGGGAGGAAGGGGTTAATACACGGAATGGGTCTTCCCTATGGAAGGATGAGAGTGGTACACGATGAAAGGTGAAGGCGATGCGATGCGAAGCAGCGGAGCTGCGGGCAGCAGCGTTGGTTTGAGAGCAAATGTTCGGTCGAGGATTGGGGTATGCAAGGATGCTCACAAACGATGCTTTTCTGCAATTTTCCCCAGTCTAGACAGAACAGTTTTTAGGGATGTACTTCTGTTGTCAAGCAGCGTTACAAACATGTCGTTATCGAGCACCATCGCTGTGATGATGACAAGCGCTGCCATGTAACAAAGCGCGAGATGCGCTCTCATCTCAGGCTGATCCTCGGAGAACAGCGTTTTACCGCCGCCAGCAGAACGCGGAGCAGAGCGCCTCGAACCACAGACCTCTTTGCCATGCAGGATGGAAAATTTCTCCAGCCACCTGATGAATAAGTGCAGATGATGCTCTCAGAAAGTCTGTTTTCAAAGTCACCGAGTTTCTCTGAAGTGGAAAGCTGAGTTTTGCCTTGGTCAAACTAGAGGGACAACCTCTGAGCAATAAATAAACATTGAACAGCAGTGAAGGGAAGCTTCAGAAGAAGCTTCTTTCTTCTTCTTCAGGAAGAAGAAAAGCAGTGAAGGAAGTGAGCTCCTCCTCTCGCACCTGGCACAAACACAGTGGGACTAACCAGGAGCCATTACTACAATAAAACCAAAAAAGAAAGATAGTAAATAAAGCTTATTGAACTAAAACAGCATTTAAAAGTCATGTTTGTAGTAAAGGCAGCACAGAGAAAAGGCTGTTAAGAGAATGGCTTTTATCTGTCATGGCTTTATTTCACACCCAGCAGGGACTGCTCTCTCTTGAGTGTGGATCCAAGTGCTGGAGCTCAAACTCAAACCTATTGAAAAGATAGCAATGGGGAAGGCTCATTATCCATCCTTCCATTGGATTACCAACTCTTCAGGGAAGAAAGATTTATTATTCCCATATCCTGAGCCTAATTACAATTATTCCTAAACAAATCTAGGTTTTGAAAGCCCAATAAGGTGTTTATAGCACTCTAGAAATTTCCAGATGAAATACAGGAGAATTGTGGATAAAATGATGTGCTGAATGGCCTTATGGGGAGAAGAAGGTTTTGGGAAGGAGGGAGAAATGCTAAATACATAGGAGAGTGGGGGTGTGGTGGTACTTCAAATACTGTTGTTGGGACAGGAAGTTTCTGCTAAAAACATGGATCCCACAAGTTATAATTTTCTGTCCTTATCTCATATTGCCTATCTTTTAAAATTCAGCAGTGAGTAATCTTGTGGTCTAAAACCTCAGGAATTCGAGTGTTTCTGTTCCTAGGCCTGATACTGATGTCTTGTGAGAATATGTCTATCTTGCATCCATCTGGAGCCCTGAGCTGATGACCGAGCAGTCATGTGCAAATGTCAGAGACAGAGGGACTTCCTCCATAGTTAAAAATGACAGTCATGTGGTTAGTTTAGATATTTGTCTTTTATTTTTTTCCTTATCTTGATTTTTTATTTTTTACCCTTCTTGATTTCTCTGTTTGTAAAATGAAGGTACATCTCTTCAGGTCTGAGCTGTTAAAATGCATACAATCTATACCTCAGCTCATACATAAATTCACTACTTTCAGCTCATCTAAATTAGTTTGTTTTTCTTTTCCTGGGGAAACATAAGCTGAAAGACATTCCAGGAGTCAGCATCGCTTAACTGAGTATGAGATTACTGCTTTGCACCATTCCTTTCTATTTCTTTTTTTCTTCAACAGAGGCAATTACTGTGGCTGGCCTCTAATGGCATTTATTTTCAAAGATAAGCATCATCATATTAGACCTTTTTTTTTAGTATTATTACAGGCTCATTTGGCAGCATATCTCTTACACTATTGCTCTATGAAAATAGCACAAATTATTATCATGTCATGTTATATGGAAAGACTGAAATTTTACTGCAAACATGAGGAGGTATTTTTCCATTTATGTGTGACATGAACTAATTGCAAATGTCAGATGGGGAGTTGTTGTCCATTCATACCTGGTCAGAAAGTCCAATAATTAGGAGCTGGAACTACCTATTTCTTGTAGGTCAAAACGTGGTGGATTTTCACTGACAAAATAGTGCAGACACTAATGCCTGATGGGTCCTGTTCAAGCCTGTCTGCCTCTGTGCAAGAGTTTGTCATTCAGGGTGCTGAAATTAGGAAGGTAGGGTGTGGGGAATTTTCTGGAGAAAAATCCAGTCTTATTAATGTTTAAATGTTTCAAGAAAGTTGTTTGATCTTGACAAAATCGTATGGCAACTGAAAAGAAAACAAAAAGGCAAAAATCTTGGTTTGACCAGTTTTCATGGTAAAGGCAAACCAGAGTTTTCTAGCTGAAATTAAAGCATAATTTTTACTTAATTTTCTATTGAATTGTTAAAAAATTACATTTTCTGAAAAAGGAAGGAACAAAACTATTGTTTTAATAACCTTTCACAGAAATTATAAGCTTTTGACCTGATGTATTAACAGTAGACTTAAGGATTCTCCCACAGAAGCCAAGAAAAATGCCCTACTCTGACGCTGCTCATGTTTAATCAACAGCAACAGACATGATAGAAAAATTAGCGATTTCAAACAAGTCACAGGTGTAGAGAGGAAACTTTTAAACTGCCCCAGCAAAACCACTTTTGGAGGGGCAGTGAGGGGACCTCTTTAATCAGAGTCCCTTAACCTGGAGTTCAGAAAGCTGCATCTGAAAGAAGGCAGGTGAGTTTTGTTCCTAAGCAGCTGCTCAGAAACCCCTGGGTAAGGGCAGAGCACAAGCTGTGCGTTCCCTTGGAGGAGCCGCTGGTGCTGACCAGGTTGTTCAGAACAGACCCTTCCCATAGGATCACAGGGCCTCGCTTTCCCCTCTCTGAGACTTGGGGATTTGGGGTAACTGCATGGAAAACAGTGGGGTTCTGCACCAGTTCAAGTGACATGGAACAGTCTGTGTTTCTGAGCCCACAGCGGGGAAAGGTTTTGGGGGAGCACTGTGCAGATGTGGGCAGGATGATGTTTGGACGTGGCTGAGATCAAAGCACAGGTCTCTGTTTCAGGCACAGGTCTCTGTTTCAGGCGTTCGTGGGTAATGAAACGCTGAGCAAGAACGTGTCCCCCAGCAGTGCTCCTGCTGCAGGGCCCTGCTGTGGGCTGGGACCCTCCTGCTCTGCTGTAATGACGCTCATTTGCAGGCTGAGAGGGTCTCACAACCTGCTTGTTTACTGGCTTGAAGGGACATTTTCACCAAATGCTGAAGTTCATCTGCTGATGCGCAGGACATAAATTCAGCACGTATTTGTGTAATTCGCAAACTTCTCACATTTTGCCTCCTGTCTGAAACCCTGATGCAGCAGTGACTTTCCATGGACATGCCTAAAGCTGATGAAGTACTGAGCCTGCTTAGCCTGTCGATGAGGAAACTGAGGAAGGTGGTAGCTGCACGCCTGGCAGCAGCGTGACAATAACCAGTAATGAGAGAGGAGTGCTCCCTCTGTTCAGACTATTCAGCTATTTTGCACGGCTGCCTACGTGGCCAGGTATTTGCTATTAAATAAGATGATTAGTTCCTTGACAAGTTGGTATCTGGCCTATCGGTCCGGCATTTCCTTTCAGCATCTGTGGCTGCTTTGAGGAATGCAGCTTTATAGAATTTTACTAATTATCTAATAGCTTTTCAATCTCTTGTTTCAGTACAGGGAACTGCTGTTAATTAATTGCAGATCTTCGGCATACCACTCTTAACTGATTCCCCTAGTAAATATGTTTAACACTTGCCTTGGTTTCCTGTACATGATTCATTCGGTTGGTAAGTGATCCATCTTTGTTTGCTGTCAAAGTCTTTGAGTTGGAAGAGGACTTTAATCATGTTACTTGGCTTTCCTGAATAGAGAGAAGAAATGAAGTCAAAAAAGCACGCAGTGGTAACACAGTCAAAGAAAAACCATGGCCTGCGTTTCTTTCACCAATAAAAAAGTTGTGTAAGCTTCAATTTCCCTTTCATTTTCATGAAGAACATACTGGAAACATCTATTCAGCCAAAGACATGAAACTAAAACAAAGAAACAAAAACATCTTGAAAGGAGGAAAGAAGGCACTTTCCCAGCTTATGCATTAATTAAGACCAGTCAAAGAAAGCGGCTTCAAAGGAAGAGGAAGCCAGTGGTAAGCACGGCTGCAACTGCTTTTAATGGGCTAGAGCAATGACATGCATGGCAGGCAGAGCCATAGCAGGCATCAATGCAGCAGTGGCAGTTCAAAGGCGACAGAGAAAAAAGTTGGAGGCAGAACTGATGTTGCTGAATGGTAAAATTGTTTCACTAGCAGATTTGTCAGCCACACTGTGGGACAAAGGAACTTGTTTAGCAGAACACGATCATCTTGAGAACCATAAACACTGCTGGTTTAAAGATAAAATCAAAGGCCTTGAGAGCAAAGCAGGAGGAGACACAAAATTATGCATGACTGGCTTTCCTGGAGGTGAGGAGGTTTGCATCCCTGTCAAACAATGCAGAAAGAAGCTGTTAAGTGCCCCAGGTCATTCGTACCCTTAGCACCCACTCTTCCCCTGGGTGGAAGCCTGTGCAGAGCTGCATGAATATACAGCAGGATTTGTAGGTTTTCTGCACATCTCCTCAGCAGTGGTGATTTGAGAGTCTGGCAGGAAAATTTATTCCCTTCTCCTCGACAAAAGAAAAACCAAAAAAAACCACCAAAAAAACCTGAGTGCAACCTACAACATACTATTATAAATATTGTATACAAGTAATAAATGGATTTGTTTAGCAGCAAAATACAGGGCTTTATGATGTTCTTTCGATGCATATTTATTCTCAGTGCTTTTCAGCCTGTGTCCCACAGCCAGCTGTCTGGGAAACCAGCTGGTAATTTGCTGTTTCTTTTGATAAGCACTCAAGCTCATGCTTTAAAAACTTCCTAGGTCCCTTCATCAGCAACGAGCAGCACGTGTGCAATTTTGCAGGAACATGATGTTTACAGAGAAGTCTCCTAAAACTGAGATGTCTCTCCTTGCTTTATTCCAAACTGGCACATGACACAGGGAACATGGAGTAAGTGAGTGATGCCACACAGTTTATTGCTCTCAAACACAGCATTCAGAGAGATGCAGCTGACACACTGGAGGGAAGCGATCACTACCCTCAGGGAGGCTTTAGTGTCAAAAATGTCTGAATACACATCCACTGGTAGAAGTGTGGCTTACACTGCAGTGTTCAGCAATATCACGTTCTCATGCGACCTGGGTATCAAAGGCAAGGCTGTCCCTGATGTGCTCAGATAAGCTTCACATCTGAAAAGGATCTTCCATTTTGATCTGGAGATGTGGAGGTCTGAAAAATGTACCACATCCACCACATCCTTCATGGTTTCTTCTCATGTTTAGTCATCCTGCATGTGAAAAAACCTACATCTAGTTGCTAATTTAATGTTATCTAGCTTTGGTTTCCCACCACTGATTTCTGTGACTCGCTGTGCTGTGTTACGCCTGATAAAGTGCTTCAGTGTCACAAGTACGTTACCTCCTAAACTCACTTCTGATAAATAAAAATATATTAAAACTTTATTTCTCACCAAAAGGCATTTCCAACAGGTCTCATGCTGTTTTTGGAGGCTTTTATTTTGCCCATTCTCTTGACATCCTTTTTCTGCATTGTCTTATGGAGAGGTAACATTCAGCTTTTGTAACCTCTTACTTCATTCCTAGACATGTGGTGTGGGATCATTTTATCTCTCTTCCTCATCAGCATATGAGGGGCAGCAGTGGAGCTGGCTGCTCATGTTTTTTTCTGCTTCCTAGCCAGTTTATTAATTTCAATTAAATATAATGTGACCCTGGTTCCTTCAAAGGAGGTGTCACAGCAAAGGGCTTAGTCTCCTCTATTGCTGGCAGTTGCCTGTGGTTTGAGTGCACACAGGTTTGGTGTAACAAGGGCTCTGTCCTGTGAGCAGCCTGGCCAAAGGACTGGAGTAATCACAAAGAAGATTCTGGATCTGGCTTTTTAGCAGAAATCTCAATTAGCAACTAAGTCCTAAGGTTTTTCAAACTGTCGTTTTGTCCAGATCCCAAGACTGTGTCCCTGAGTTGTGCCCCAAGGTTCCAGACAGTCAGGAGTTATTGGGGCTGTTGCTCTTCTGCTCAGCCTGCACAAAAACCCCTCAGCCACTTGGGATAAACGCCACATTTATCATCTCCTTCCACAACCCAGGGTGCCAAGATTGCACCATAAGGCATGTGACAATGAAATAAATGAGACCGATAGTTTCCCATTTTATAATTGCCATGGCAACTATATTGTAACTTAGACTGATAACATTTCATTTCTGGGGCTGTATCTCTAAAAACATGGCATAATTTAGCACTCAGAGCCATCCCACCAGCCTGCCAGCCACACCATACAGCAACATGTTGTTGCAGCAGTGCTACTGTAGACTCCCATGCACAGGGTTACTTGTTCTTCCACATTTCTTCTCAAATAATGCAGCATTTCAGAAGGGGACACTGCGTATTTGGTAGCTGTTTTTCAGAAGGGAGTATCTTGCACTGTTCTGAGTGTCTGTAGGAGTGTGTGTTTAAGCCAAGTTCAAGTCCTTTAGTGGTTCTCTACAATTCAGGTTCCTTTCATGTAACATTTTTCTAAATTTAGGGTATTGAGCTTAAATTCACTGTATGAGACATCTCCAGAGATGAGATGTGCCTTTTCTCAGCCTCCAAAAACTGTGCTGCCTGCAGCTTACTGGGGTCTTTAGATACCATGCAACACATGCTATTCGAACATGCAAGCCAGAAAAATAAGATGTTTACCCAGCATGGATCAGAGGCAGTCCTATTTTTAAATCTGCCTTGGGGATGTGGAAAGCAAAGTGTCTCAGGAGGAAATCCAGGCTGGAAAAGGTAGGAAGTCATACCAAGGCTCAGGTTTTTTATCTGAGTTGCACTGCTGCTGAGCAGAGCTGTGCTGCCCTCAGGACAGGCAGGAGAGGGCAGCTGGGGCAGGAGCAGGTGGCTTCATGCCCAGGTCCATCCTCCAGGCTGGATCCCAAGGCCTCCCTCCAGGAGGAGCTTGCTTCCCTTCATGTCTTGCTCTTGCTGAAGCCCTCTTGGTCAAAAACTCACAGCTACTTTTGCCTCCTGCTTTCGGCCCTCCTGTTTCATTTGCAGTCCTGCTTCTGGTCCAAGGCCCGCTCTGAAACCTCCTGAAGCCAGGAAAACTGGGAAAGGTCTTCAGCATCTCTTGACCTTTTTACAGCGCTCCTCTAATTAGCCTCAGGTTACAGGCAGTATTGGGGGAAGGCAGTTCCCATGGAAAAAGGGTTTGGTGTGGAAGGCATGTCCTGTGAGAAAAACTCAGATCCTGGAAGGAAATGCTCGCCATTGTTATGTCAAGGGTCTCTGCTGACACTTCATCATGTTTCTATCTGAAAATTAATCACTTGCTGTTATAAACAAATTCTTAGATGATTAAATGAGGCAGAGAAGAAACACCAATATTAGCCACATTCTCAGTCTGCAAAAGGGATTTTTTACTTGTATTCCTGATATTTTCCATTTTATTTCTCAACTAGAAAACAAACCATGGTTTACATGACCTTTGGGGGCCATGTTCACTTCCCAGCTCTGCTGGGTAACACTGGCCAAGCCATTTCATCTCAGGAGTTAATGGCTTTACTTTCACATCCTTTATCTGCTTGTATTCTCAGATCAGCATTCCCCAAACTCCACCAGCCCATGGTCTACAGAATTCAACACCACCCCTTGCTCTCCCTGTGAGCCTTGTTTTTAACTTCTGAATGTCCTGTGCCTGTGAGCAGCATCGGGGCAGGTTCCCCGAGCCATGGGCTAGTCTGGCCAGCAGGGTCAGCCCTTGTGGCCAGTGGGGTGACGTTTTGGTGCAGGAGATGGTGGTGGTAGGATGGACACCTAGAGCCTTGTGGACAGGTACTTGGAGGAGCACTGGTGCCATGCCATCTGTGAGTGTTAATGATGCTTGTTGGTTTGGGAGTTCTTCATGCTGTTGAGAGAAAAACAAGCCTTAAAAACTGCCTGAAACCTGAATCAAAACTGGGTTTAAGGTGTATATCTCAGTATTTCTAACCAGATGGTTTAAACAGCTTCTTGCATGGTGTGCTGGCCATTCTTGGTTTGATCCCTGGGCATATACAACCCCCGCATTAACAGGTGCCAAAGGTGCCAGGTCCTATAGCTCTCAGTAACAAAATCCTATTAACTAACTGCTCACACAATTCTGTGTCTAAAATGTACGATATTTCCTTTCCTAATAGTGTCAGTAGATAAGCATGTTGGTGATGTGAGGCAGTCAGATGTAGTTATAACAGGAACCAGGAGTGGGATTAAGAAATTCCAGGTCAGTTGTGTCTCTCAAAATATGGCACTGTTCCTTTGGAGAGCTCCTCCATATACCAACTGCCTCGTATTTTGAGCTGCCACAGACAGGCATGGAGCCCAGCATGCCTGTTCTGCACTGACTGCCAGGAAGATGCTGCGTGTTGAAATGTTAAGATTGAAAATACATTTGGGAATATTTCCCTGCCAGTCTTTCCTGATAGACCTTTGAGCTCAGAAATGCTTCTGCAGAGGATGTGGGTTACCCTTGTGAGGAATCTGAGTACCCAGTGCACAGTCATTTTCGGTTTTCCCAAAGCGGTATCGCTTTCATGTTGGCAGATAGGAGCTGCTTGTGGTTAGGGGTGTAATCCAGTTTCAGTAGCAGAATAATATCTCTATTGTTCAGTCTAGTTTTTAAGAGCTCGGTGATCCCACAAGCATATAAACAATGGGAACTAAAGTATAAGGCTAGGAAGGTGAAATTGCTCATTCCTTGGTTGTCTGTGCACCTTCTCTGCTCATGGAACTGAAGAGCAGAAGGAGGTTCAATTTTCTGCTAAAATGTAATACTGTAGAATATGACTCTGCATCCCATGTGTGTCATACCAGCTTTGATACTTCTGAGCAAGAGGGAAAATGGAAGCCCTTTCATGTCCATGCCAAAGCAGAGCCCTTCAAAACAGAGAAATAAATGATCCTGGAAGACTGAAGCCTGCAACAAGGATGGCAGTCACTCTACAGCATGTTCCTCGCCTGGGACAAATCACAGTCATGTGTGGCCAGGCTGTCGGAGCGGAGCGGACTACTGCAGACTCTGCTGACCCAGGGAAATCTGCAATTCCAACAGCAGATGGCACCGTCCTAAAACTAAAATCAGCCTGCAAAGGGAGATACTGCCTGGGCTGTGAATCTGAGCTTTTCTTCAAGGGGATCCTGTGGATTTGTCAACCTAAGCACACTGGTTTTAAAAACAGTATATTTTCCCTTTAGGAGAAATTTATAAAAGAAACTGCATGTATGAGACAATCCGATAGCAGTTGAGTTTAGCTTAAGACTCTCAAGTACAGCTGACAGCTTAAGTGTAATTGTAAGTTTTTTGCTTCCATGCCTCGTAAATCACTCTTTTGATCATCCTGGTATGATGCAGAAACTATTTACAGTGGCCATAGATACAAAGAAATTCTATTTGCTGGAAAGACAGTGAAACCCAAGAATGATTTATTTGAACAGCAATGTCTTAATTTGCTTTTATGTGGACATAATCCTTTTGTGTTTCTTAACCATCGTCCAGAATCATACCAAATTAGGCACAAAAAATGTGTTCTGTTATGTTTGGAATTTTATGAACTAAATGAGATATGGGTAAATCAACCCCATAGTCCCCAGCCCTCCACATATGAGGAAAGCAGTACAGTAGACCTGGCACTTTGGTTCCATCAGCAATTAGCATTTGGACAGGCAAATACACTCAGTTTGGCACTTTTTCTACAAACTTACAGAATAAAACCTAGAGATCTTCTTCCTGTAGGCAATATGGTAAGCCTGGATGTATAATACAGGAAAACCATTTCATGATTTTTAAGGAATTAAGAAACTAATCCATCCTTTTGATGCACTAAAGAATTGCTAGAGGAATTGTCTAGTGGTTAGAGCAGGAAACTGTGAGTCAAGGCATCTGTTCCCCCCTTTGTCAGTGAATCATTTCCTCTTCTTTGGGTCCCACAAAACACCCAGACAGAATCTGTCCCCAAGTAAAATATACTCTTTACCAGATCTGGTCCCCACGTAGCTCCCAGGCTTGTGGTAGAAGCTTTTACATTAGAGTTAGAAAGTTCTATATGTCAATGTAGACAACATCAAAAAGATGTTCTGTGGTCCTGTACATGAATTTTCCCTCTGTGGGCTTCACAGAGCCCAGAGCTCTGTTATCAGCTGCCCAGTGAGAGCACATGGAAGCAGCAATCTCAGCATGGTCCTCTTTTCAGAAGATGTCAAAGTGCAGGAAAAAAAGAATTTTCCAGTGCTAAGCACATAGTTTGTATTAGCAATGTTTAAGGAGTGAACTAACCACCACTGTTAAGTATTTCATTACTTTCCTGCAGTTAGAAAGAGGCTGTTGTATTCAGAGAGAGATACAATCCACAAATTTCAATTTTTTTCCTTGGAATAGGATGAATTAGTTTTTGGAGCTGCCTGTCTCCACTGTTCATATAAGGAGATGTCAAGCAATTTTACTCCTAACTTACTGCCTCAATTCAGTGCTTAAATGGGTGTCCCAAACTCCTGCTGTAGGAGTCAGACCACATTAATTAGATATTCTTCCTAATTAGATAATAGGAAGAAATTATTTACTGTGGGAGTGGTGAGACACTGGAACAGGTTGCCCAGAGAAGCTGTGGGTGCCCCATCCGTGGAAGTGTTCAAGGCCAGGCTGGATGGAACTTTGAGCAACCTGGTCTAGTGGAAGGTGGCCCTGACCACGGCAGGGGGGCTGGAATTCCAGCCCAAGCCATTCTGTGGTTCTGTGATTAAGCACCAACTCACTAAGTCTAACAGTATTTGTCGCTCTGTTGTACTTTCAACCACTGCCGTTGCTGCTGCTGCTGTTTTTGTATTCGCCACACATTCCCTGCCTCCCACCACTTCACACCAAGCACTGCTGCTGCTCTTCTGCTCAGGGCTATTTGCCCAGGAACCAGCATCTTCCCCGAGGCAGCCTTAGGCAGCAGGAGAGAAACAGAACACGGCTTTACTGCCCAACGCACCAATCGCTCATCCTCTCCCACTGCTAATCAAGCAAACAAAAATATGTGCTCTCAGAGATAACAAGGATTAAAGGTTTTGCAGTTATTTCCCAGAGGGATTCCAGGCATTCCCATGTTTGCAGTGATTCCCAGAAGTTTACATCCCAGTTGCCTATGCAGGGAGAGCAGTGGTTTTCAATGTTCAGAGAAACACGAGTTCTAAGTCAAATAACTTTGCAAAAATGTCTCAAATATTTGAGATTCCTCTGTCAAAACTATCTGTCTGACACAAGAGGAGATTAACCTCACCTAACTACAGCTTTCTAAAAGTTAGGCGGGTGAGCAGGAACCCTCAGTAACCGATGGAGGCAGGGAAGCAATCTCAGACAATGCAAGTATGAAAGAAATAATGCCTTAAACAAGGGAATAACAATGGCCTATTCTGTTCTTCCTCTATTTGTCTTAAAAACAATTCCAACTGTAACTTTCTCAGGGAGAAAATAATTTTCAGTTTCCGTTCTCTGTTAAAATTCAGTTTGCATTTTCCTGATTTCTCCCAATTGGTATGGTTTTTTTCCTACTCCTCTGTCATCAGAGGCTGTTGTGGTTCAGGTGCATGAATGTCGGTACACAGACTGGAGATGTTTACGTCTGATTTGGCTATTTTGAGCTCTGATTGCAAATACTTCTACTGAGTGGTATTTCTTGTTCTAGGGTAGAGTAGGCCTAACGAACAGCACCCCAGAGATGCTTATTTGTCCCCATTCATAATGGGGAGAGCCTGGGGTCACTAGCTCTGGTGTAGATATCTGCACCGCAAATGTCTAAAATTAGGTGGGATAAATCTCATGCGAGGAGCTTGATACTTTAAGCCCCTGTTCAGCAAAGCACTTACTGACAGCATAAAATGAAGCCTGAGCTTTAATGCTTTGCTGAGCTGAAGCCTCAATTACTTAAGGAATGAGAAGACAGTCGTGAGGATCATAGCAGTCAGGCTTGTGCAAGGCTTATGCTGGATTTTCACCATGCAGTCCTACATACCACTCCACTCCCCTACAGAAAACACTCTTCTTCCTTCAATTTCCTCCTCCAAACACATTTATTTCCAACCCCTCCCGGGGCTTGCTCTCCCTGGCTGAGTCACGCTCACTGTGTAACCCAAAACAGGGGCAGGTGAGCCAGGGGCACCGCAGGCTTCCGGAATCCAGAGCTCTGCGCCTCTACCTCTCACTGCTTCTTAGCCTTTGGGGGTTTTGGCCTCAGTGTTTAGCACCAAATTCTTCACCACCCGGCTGAAAACTTTGCTCAAGAGTGGCAAGGCTAAATAAATATCCGGTGGTGGGATGAGTGAGCTTCGTGTAATTTGGGGCTTGTTTTTTAACTACCCTGGGTATGTGGCTGGAGCTGGAAGTCTGAGTTTGTGGGGTGTCAAGCAAACTCCAGGCTTGAAGGGCACAGACCCAAGCACAGGCACCAGTATCCATGTCGGGATGTTGGCCTGGGTCACCCTGCTGTCCTGTGCAGCACCTGGGCACATCCAGCCCCAAAGCACCCTCCATGTCCTGCCACCTCCCTCTGGCTACCAGGGAAACCTGACTGTGGGAATAAACCTTGAAGTTATGCTAATTTATAGAATCATAGAACAATTTAGGGTGGAAAAGACCTCTAAGATCAAGGAGTCCAACCATTAACCAGCACTGCTATGTCACTCACTAAGCCATGTCCCCGAGCACCACATCTGCATGTCTTTCTTTTAAATACCTCCACGGGTAGTGACTCAATTATTTTTATAGACACCTTGAACCTTTATGGTAAAAACCTAATCACCACTTTTGTGCAGAAGTAAGTTACATTTCTCTCCTGAGCTTGGCCAGGGCATTTGGGTGCAAAAAATAAATAATGGCAGAGATTCATTATTGTTATGCTCATGCTGTAAAGATGTCAGAGGAGAAGTCAAAATACTCAAATCAAATTGACATGCTTTGTTGATATGTGCCACCACTCTGCTACATAAGAAATGAAGAAATTAAATTACTAAACTGAGATCAGCCACCAGAATGAATTGCTGCAACCCTGAGGATGTGCAGAGCGCAGACTAAGTGGAAAGTGATAACTATAAAAATGTGATACTTTTCTTCCCCCCGTTACCTCAATTTAGGCTCTGTACTCCTTGCTGGTTAATAAAATCAATGGAGACTCAATCCCGAGTATTGAGCAATACTGGTATTGATAATTACAGACACTTGAATTCACACAAGTCATTAACTACCTAATAAACCAAATAAGTAAATTAAACCCAGTAGTGGCAACAGAAATATAACTGAGAATTCCGTTATTCCAGTGCCTGTCACTGCCACGGGCATGGGGACTATGTTAAGGGACAAGGGAGACCGAGGTCAGAATTACTTGAAATAATAATTTCTCTGGGCTGGAGTACATTATGCTTTTTTCTGTAACTCCACAGAACTGATGTCCATTTCCTTGTTTCTAGTGCTTATGCCATGTTTACAAGTGCAAGTATGAATCATTATCAAATGCATTTTTGCTTGCTTTTCTTCTGGTATTTTCTATAAGAAGGGTTGCAGATGTACATGCAAAAAAAAATTCAAAGCATTCTGTCTTTCACCCTGTTAACACTCAAAAACTTTGGAAGATAACGAGACATACTTAAGTTTCTGGTTTTTTCCTTTCTAATGATATATTTACAATTTTAAAATGAGAAATAAATAGTTTTTTCTTCCAATTAATTGTGTCAAGTTTTTATTATTAGATTTTCATACATTTAACAATAAATGTTGTATTTTTACCTTTTTTTACACCTTTTATTTGCAAGAAACTATGTTAATATTCCCAGTAAACTGCAGGGCAGAAAATACGTGTGTTTGTTACAACTTCCAGAAATGCTTTTGGAGTCTTTCAAGGTGGGAAAACCTTTCTAGCAGAAGCTCAAACACTGTTAATGAGAAATGTTTAATCTCTTTGACAAGTTCTCAGGGAGAAATGAGTGAATAAGATTTCTGTTAGCTTTTCTTTTTCATTATATCTTGTATGAATTAAAATATCTCTGTAAAATAAGCTGTACAGATAGGTTTAATTTTCCATTACTCTAAAAGCAGTATCAAGGACAAATTTACCTGCAGTTCTTATTTCTAATTTTCAAGTGCTCAAAATGTAATGAGTAATTAAAAGCTACTAGCAGTGCAAAAAATTTATAAATTCAATAATAGTAATTAAACTCCCTCCTTGCATAACTCACAAGGTTTCACAATTCTCTAGAATTTCTCTTTTATATAAGACAACAACTGAGTCAGAGACTTCAACACATTTTTATGAGCTCGGTTGGTGCACGGCCCCTGTTTGCTTCCCGACCATGGTCATGAGATGATCTACATCCAATTAGGGCTCCAAGGCTGTGGGTTAGATATTCATTACACAACCCTGATGACTGTGTGCAGCAAAATTGCATAATGTCTTTGTAAATCTTATTTGAATGAATGAGCCATTGAATTAAAAAGTGATGTAAAGCTCAGTCCTGCCCTTCGAGATGTTGCATTTCACTACGCACTTCGGAGAACGAGCAGGTGGTGAGATGAGCCTTTGCTTTCCCCGAAACAGCCTGGAGGCAATGGCTGGGCACTCAGGGTCCTACTGTGACTCAGTGGTTTTTATAAAAGTAAGGTATCCACTGAGGAGTCAGAGTTTAGGCAGTTTATATTGCAGCCCTTACTCCCTTGGCGTTTACTTTGGTTTAATTCTATTTATCTGGGGGGCTGTAAGGTTTCTGCCCACAGAAGGAAACTATTGTAAAACCTAAAGATACAATCACATGTGTGGCAGAATCTTAGTTCTATAAACATAGGGGAAGCCTAAGTTTTTTGGTATTAGTTTGTGGCACGTGCTTTGGCTGCGAAACTCAAGTTCCCATGTGCATCAAGTGCACCATGCTGCCATTGAAAACCAGCATGCCTGAAGCTGAGATAATGTAAAACTTTTTGTTTTGATGACACCATAGAGGCAGGAGCGAGCATTTAATAAAGTAACCTTGCCTCTTCATGCTAGTCTAGATCATAAGGCCCCTAAATTGCCTGCAGAGTGCTGTACCACATCACTGCGTTACATAAAATTGCATCTCTGGCGTCGCTCAGTACATTTCCAACGGAAGAAAAAGTAATGCTCGCTGACCTGCCTTTGGGCGTGAGCTGTGCTGAAAGCACTTGCAGCTGTTGACAATGAGCCCTCAAAAACCTGTCCCACTTGAAAACCAGTCCCTAGCCTTTCACAAGAGCAAACAGGCAGAGCAGATCAGGGCAGCGATTTCAGTTTGCCATCCTCTGACTCTGCAGGAGTGGCAAAATCGCCGTAATCCTGCTGGTATTACTCACAATCGTGTAACTGATATCCAGCTCAAGAAATTAAACATGTTTTTACCTACAGGTATCTCACCAAAAGTAGCACATTAGTGTTTTGTTCTCTTCCTTGGACAGTAAGAGCCTCAAACCTGGAGGACAATATTTTCTTGCTTCCCTCAGGAATTAGTTGCCCAGAGACTGCGCCACTGCCTGAGATAATTCCTCTGCCACCTCTTTCTCTGCAGCCTGGTAGATGCCAGAGGACTGGGAAGGGCACGGGGGGTTGCTGACACTCTTCCTGTTCAAAAACTGCTCCTATGCCTTGGCCAGGCATTAAATGAGAGAGCAGGTTTGCAGTGGAGTTCATCCCCTTGGGAGACAGGTCACAGCCTGGCAAGAAATCCAGCTAGAAAACTGATTACTTGTTTCACCACAGGAGGAAACCACTATTTTTAGAGATGAAAAAATAATAGAAGTGAGGGAGAAGCCTCTCACCTACTTCAACATAACCAAATGGTCACAATCCTTATTCCAGATGTGGTGAGAGGACATGGAATCTTTCTAAATTTAGTTTTACAAACAGTATGTTTTTCCTGACAGAAAAAAAAAGAAAACCTACCAAATAACAAACAAACAAACAAACAAACAAACAAAAAAAAAAAAAAAAAAAAAAAAAAAAAAAAAACCCAAAAAAACCCAAACCAACCAAACAAAAAAACCCCACCAAAATCAAAACACATTTAGAAAGAATAAATCTACTTTTAAATCTGGTTTAAGTTTGGCCAAAAATATTGACCTTCAAAACGGAGGCATATTTTTTGAAAATATTACTTTGGTATCCCTTCCTGGCTTTTGCTAAACAAAACCTTTTACTTTTCACTGCAGGAAGCCATCTTGAATTTTAAAATTATCTTAAATTTACCAAAAAGCCTTTGAAGGCTTAATTTTTATCTCCCCAAAGACACATGATGGTTTAGATCAAAAATATCTTAGATTTTAACAAGAGTATTTCTCATCTCCAGAAAGCCCAAACTTCTGTTTCTTGGTTCAACTTAAGACAAAATTTCCCATCTAACTGTTCATTCAATCTCTGCCTAAACAGGAAATGTTGTTTCCATTTTCAGATACAGATTGTAGAGGAAAAGTCGAGTCCCTGTTTTCATGTCCAGCTATTTGCAGAGAGGACATTTGAATTCTGGTCTAGGAAAAGGTCCTTGACAATGATCTGTTACCTTTGTGCAATAATTTTCTCCTGTGTTAAGCAAAAAATCACTCTCTTTTTCCCCCCTCCAAAGCACAGACACATAGTCTAAAATATAATTTTGGTCCATATTAATTGAAATTTTCAGATAGAGAAGGTTTCTGCAGGAAACTTTTAACCCCCTCTTGTTGCTGGGGTACTTGTGGGGGGATTTCCTTTCACATTTCAACAATGGAAAAAGCTGTTGCAGGGGTGATAAATGAAGAAATTGGTCCAGGAAAAGCAGCCTTGCTGAGGGAGGCAGGGATTCAAGCCACCCAGACCCCATGGGAAGGGGGCAGAGGGGCAGCCACAGCCCTGTCTGTCCTCAGCAATGGGATCAGGACTGGCAGGGAGAAGGATTGCTCAAAGCCCCTATAATTTTTAAAATGGTTGACTTAATAGGTATTCCCATGGGAGTATATTCCACAGGCAGCACAATGTGGGAGTCAGAGAGCCCATGAAGCAATAACACATTATGTATTTTAAAGGTTTTGAGAAGTAGTGGGAGAAGCAGAAGACAACCTGGGTAGAAGTTAAACCATTTATGAGGGCAAAACACCCTCATAAAAAGAGGAATTAATTGTCTCACAGGCAGAAAGGCTTTCACTTTCTTTCCTCCTATGTAGGTAAGAAAGAGAAATCAGGAAATGAGAATGTGAGAAAGAAATGGTGAAAATGTTAATTTTATTTCTCTACATTGTTGTTAGCTTTAAGCCATGCAGATCGAGTGCAGGTGAGTGAGATCGTCACAGCCATTCACAGAAGGGAGAGAGGTAGGATTTGCCCAGGGTGGTTCTTCTGGTGATGGAGAAGCAGATTTCAATAAGATTTATTGAATGAAGTCACTCACATTGAAACAGGAGCCCAAACTGCCAGACTGATATTGCAAAGTCCCAAAATCTCTTCTCCACCTGAGGGAGGGAGGGAACAGAGGCAGGGTGGCGGGGTTTGTGGTTATGTTGTTTAGGGTTTTTAAAACTTTCTCTTCCATGCAATACAAGTGAATTCTGGGGTGTTTCGCCCTTCCCTGTAAAGTAAGGATGTATTAAGATCAGCTGTATGTGGTACAGAGAGGACAGACGATAGGAAAACAAAGACTAGACATCCTTTCATTTGTAGCTAAGCACAAAATGGCTGATGCCTGCCCAGCCGCGGGGAGGGCTGCTCAAAAATCACACGCAACTTGTAACAGGGCCAAGGCAGGCATGTGGCAGCAGACTGGTTGTTTGGGGTTTTTTCACATGAATTAGGACCCTTCCACATGGAAAGTCTCCATTTCAATCCCACGGCTCTTCACTGTTGGCTCCAAGAAAGTTGGCACTGTCGCTCCATCCTGATGCCCCTGGGGGCTGCCAGCACGCCCCCGGTGCAAGGATGGCCTCGCCCAGCCCCGGGTGCTGAGGGCTGTTTGCTCTCCTCCTCATCCCACACCGTCCTTGGCACGGCTCAGGTATTTCCCTCCTCCGGTGAAACACCACGGGTCGTTTCCGTGCTGGAGGAACGCGGACACTGGGGAGAGAGGTGCCTGCAGGGCATGAAACCCAGTGCATTTCTTGCTGTGACAGGGTGCGGGGAATGTCAAATATTTCACATTTCCCTTGATTACAGTATTTTTTTTCTTTTCTTTTTTTTTTTTCCGCTGTGAGAGGGTGTGAGGAATGTCACATATTTCACGTTTCCGTTGATTAGTGTATCTCCATGAATCAGCTCCTTGGGAGCGAGGCAGCCCGGCTCGGGGGCACTGGGAGAGGGGTGTTCACAGGGTCCCGCTGCCGGCTTGGTCCCAGCATGTCTCTCACGCCCTTATCAAACCCAACAGCACCGTGTCTCCGCTCGGGCTGAGCCAGCAGCACTGCCCATGATCCAGCCGCAGCTCCCAGGGAGTCAGAGCAGCCCGAAGTTTGTCCCATGTCACTCACACCTGCCACCCACGGCGCGCTCCGGCTCCGCGCCTCCGCACGGGAGGGAGCACGCTGAAAGATACAGTGCCCACGGCCCATTTTCCAAAATCCTGAGTGCTGTGAAGAACTCAGTCAACCCCGTACTGAGGGTAGACAACTCGAAGGGAGTTTCTGTAACATTTAGTAAGAGGGAGAATATATGCTGGGACCCGGTAGGAAGGCTTTGGAGAAATACAAATATGGGTTATAGTAGCACTTGGCAAACCTGAACCAAATGCATTTCGTTCTTGATATAAGGACCTTCAAGGCTAATATCAGTGCTAAACATGCTGAGGGTGGAAACAAGTGTTTCCAGGCTCTTTTGGATGTCACTGGCACTGGTGCTATTGTGGCTGTCCCGGCAGCAGGTGTCCTGGCTGCAGCCCCAGGGTCACAAAGTGTGCCAGTAGTGAAGACTTGTAGGGAAAGAAGGAAAAGCACTGGGGTATCCTCAGGGAGAATGAAATATTGTGAGTAGGAAGTGGCTGCACTGTGTCTCAGATGGGCTGTTTGTCTGCCTCATCCTGCTCTTCTGACCTGTTTTATATCATGTGCTCTGCTCACTTCTCCCCCCACCTTATTATTCTCTGTGTTTTCTTTCCTTACCCTCCTTTTGCATCATTCCTTCTGTACCCGAGCACACATCCCTCTTCTTGGGCATCAGGGGGCTGAGGGATATCATCCACATACTCCGAGTGCCCAGTGCTCCACCCATTCGCTACCTGCATTACTTTCTTCAGCCCACCACCCTCCTTGCAGTCCCATCACCTCTGGTCATTAGGTAGAGTTACAGTCCCCTCAGGGACCATGTATTATTGTATCACTGAAACCATCATTGTCACTTGCAATAGTAATAGCTGGAAGCTACAGGTTTTGGCCTTGGTAAAATGAAAACACATGGTAAGAGAAAACTGCTGCACCCAGAAGTCTTGTAAACATGATGCTGGGTGTCTTAAAAGGTGGGGAGTTCACCGGCCCCATCGGGGAGCCTAGAGAAGAGGCATCCCCAGTTCTCAAGGGATCTGTGGGTGGGTGGCTCAGAGGTGGCCTAAGCAAGTGATGGGCTGCAGAGGGGAGCAGGACCCTGGCTGTAAGCAAGAGCTGGTACTGCATGAGCCACAGCACCCACTGGCAAAACCTGTGGCATGGAGACTACTGGGCACCAGTCTGTGGCAACTGGGAGCACCTGCCTAGCCTGATGACCCCATGGGGACACCAGCAGCGGGGCTAGGAATGTTATCCATGGGATACTCAGAGCCCTGGAAATGGCCTGAGCAGTCACCCCACTGAGACACCCTGAGCACAGGCATGTTTCAAGGTGAATGGGACGAGGCAGGAGGGCAGTGCTGTCCCTTTGGCACTGTCACAGCTGCAAGCAGAAAGATGAGTCCAGGCCAGTTCCTTTATAACTCTGCTGAGGGGCAAGGCTAGGGCTGGCTGGGTGTTAATTCAGACTTCCCAGACTATTGCTTCCTTCTGTTTCCTTCCCTCCCTTCCCTCTAATAAAGTTTTGTTCATTTAAAACACTTTGTTAAGGCTTGCTGCTGTGACTGGTGAAACACTGCCTAATCCAAGGTGCGCGGAGTCATTTAGTGTCCCAAGCTTCTGAATGTAAAGTTGAGACAGGGTTGCTCCAGTTTCCAAGGATGCATGGTACAAAACTGGACCCAGCTTAGCAGCGCATGCTGAGAGTGTTACAGAGGTAAGAAGACAAGACCCAAAAAATAAGATGACAGTGATGAGGTGAGGGATGCTCCCAGGATCTCTCATCATCTCAAGACATTCTATGACCCAGCTGTGGGTCCCTTCCAATTTGGGATGCTCTGTGATTCTATGATACAGCAGACCATCAACAGCAGAGTAGAGATCCCTGAGTCAGGCTTGGCCTGCCTGACAACATGTCCATCACGAGACTGGACATGGACATGGACGTGTCCTGACGAATGCCAGGTCATGTGTTCAGGCTCAGTTTGGCAACTCTGAATATGCCCAATAAAGTCTCTTACTCATCTGTTTGCCAAACCACTCTCTTCTTACAATTGTCCCTTTGTTTCTGCTGTTGGAAATTCTCACACTGCAGAGCCTCAGGCTGAGAAACTCACTGTCACTGTCGTAGAGGGGGCAGTAGCTTTCTGTGCTCTGTAAAAATACGAAAAAGCACTAGAGATCAGTGCTGCATCCAGAGACATGATCCACCCATGACCTTTTCCGAAAACACAATGCCATCTCACACAGGCAAAATTTCAGTACCTAGAATTGCAGAATAAGGAGTAATACAAAGTATGGAAATCCACACTGGTAGCCCTTGAGATCTGTGATACCTCTCTATGCTTTGAATAAAACAACTAAGATTAGCATTCCAATCTGTATAATTATCTTAATTAAAAGACCAATATATTATTTTATTTGTCTGTCTTTTTAAACTAACGACATTTATTATGAATTTAAAAATTAATCCTTTAGAAGGTTGGGTTAGGTTTCAGCTCTGTATTAAGAGGGGCTGTAGGCTCAGCTCAGTTGGCCAGACAAGTGTCCTGGGATGCACAAGACTTTTATGTGGTGCTCTGGAAATTGACACAGCACAATCCCAAAGATGTTTGCACTGTTGTCCAGAAGCCAGAGAGAGCACTAAGAAAGTCTCAGGTGATAAAAACAACTTCTCCTTTACCTCACATGCTGACACTTAGATGTAGACACATAAACTTAGTGTAATACATTTAATAATGACTTTTTTCTGCTGAGTCCTGATGTCTGAATTGCTTCAGAAGGCTTCATTTGCTCCTTTTCTCTCATGTCCTGACAAGATAAATCCTAAGATGGGACCACTGTGAATAAAAAAGTAGTTCAAGGACTGCTTTCTGCCCCACGGCCTAGAGTTGTGGTATTCCTCATAGCCACACAGGTAAGCAACCTTCTCCCCAAAACTGAGTGGCCCCATTCTAAATGCCTGTTGGCAGTGGTTCAGCTCCTGAACCTTGCCTGAGCTGTGACTGCAGGAGGGCAAGATGGGCTGGGATGAGTGATCGCCAAACCATGGGCCTCTCTACACCTCACTCGTGTATTTGTATCATCTTTTCAGAGCACGGCTTGTCAGTGTTATATCCACCTTTTATGACAACATAATGTTTTAAGGCCAGAATTAAATGTGAATGAAATTTTCTAAAATAAGTGTGTTCCATATAATGAAGTGAAAATCACAACCACAGTGTTGCTTCACTTAATCCAGAAGCTTTTCAGGGATATTCCGCAAATGGCAACTTTACTCAGCTAAGGCAAGCTTGCATAGCCCAGGAGTGCCAGATTTTCTGAGAGCTGACTGGGTTTTGCCCTTTCATCCCACCGTGGCTTCACATTGTAAAAGTGCAGATGCTTAGGAAATTGCCTCCAGGTGTTGAGTGATCTGGGTTTCACAAAAATAATAAACCTTGATCTGAGATAGATGACCTTGTTGTCAGCATAGGATCTTCAGGCTTGCAGAAGAGAACTGAAAAGGGTCTTTTTGCATTCCTTGCTGCAGCTCTTTCAGAGAGTCTCAGAGAGACTCAGAATTTCTCTGCTTTCTTGGGGAAGAGTCTTATGGTACATACCAAACACAAGGCTGTTTTGGGGAGATATGGGAACTAATGCTAAACTCCCTCATTCCGTACTGTCTTTTAAGTTAGTCCTGGCTCTGCAGTACTCAGCATGGAGGAAGATATCTGCTTTGGACCTATCCAGGGCCATAAAGCCACGTGGTGTCTCTGCACAAAGACCTGCAGTGGAGACCTGCCCTCCAGGTCTCTTTGTACGTCTCATGGACCAAAAGCACCTCGCCTTTCTGCCTTTGTTTCTTCCACTAGAAAGAGGTGGCAATACTGTTTTGTTTTCTCTGTGTTGTTGTGTTTCTTTCTGTGTTGGTTGATTTATAAACAGGGATGAAATCTGGAAGTCTTTACATAGGGGCTTGCTATAATTCCAGTCCTTTGTCCCATGTATCCCAGTAGAAAAACTAACGCATTTGGGGCCCTGATGTGCCCAGTGGTAGCCCAGCAACTACTGCCCAACTGTCTTTATGGCCCATACAATATTTACTGTGCTGCTAGGTTCAACAGTGCTGGAAAAAAAATGAATTGTAGATGCAATTTCACTGTAGAAATAGTTTAGAGCCTGCTAAAGCTTTAACCAGAGTATATGGGATTTTTTCTTCTATAAAAAGCCTGAGGGTTAGTTTCTGTTTAATATTCAGGAGGCAAGAAATGCTTCTAGCACTCAGAAACAGTGAAGAGCATCCTTGTGGGATCCCTGAGATGAGATACTAAATCTTGTAATGAACTTGCACTCCTTGTTCTCCCATTACAGCAGACACTGAGGGGTAGCACTTGTGTCCCTGCACATCATCACCAGCAGCAACAAACACATTAACTCAATGCTGCTAATGAGCACCGAGTGAGCACTGGAATAGGAAGCTGTGTTGACATTTAAAAGATCCCAGTTATCAGGCTCCATGCTGCCTAATTGCCAGGGCTGTGTGGGAAGCACTGCTTCAATGTCTCCATCTAGTATGGACATGACGGGCAGGAATACACTACTCCTATGGAATGTCAGTTACTTCAGGAAGCAATTAGCCTTTCTGAATATTCAAAATATGTCAAAACATTCTTCCTTTTTCCCTTTTAGAGCTCTTCAAAGCTGTGAGTGTGTCAACATCATTCCACCTACTCGGAGGCGGCTCTGTAATATTTGATGCACAGACGTTTCTCTTGATTGGTGTCGAACCTTGAGCTGCTGTAGCCTAATCAAATCTTTGCAAGTAATACAGGCAAAAATGAATTTTGCCAACTGAGGGGTGGTCTGGTCAGCATGTACCACTATTATGTTCCTTTCATCTCCAAAATACTGTGCCCATGTTCGAATTTCCTGTAACCTTGGACTATGCTTGTTCCCAAACTGTGCTAAATGTGTATGGGGAAGGGCTAGTTGACCCTGGTCAACAACATGTGAAGGACTGTCCTAACAATTTAATAGCATAGGTGATCATGTTCTGGAGTCTGGGCCTGGGTCCTGACACTTTAATTTACTAGCAGAGCTAGAGCCAGTGAGTAGTACGAACAGGATCATCTACTCAACCAGTCTGACGGTGTATCACGAACTATTATGTCTCACCTTGCTTCCCTTTAAGGGTTTGCCTGGGGCATCTCTACTAGGAAGACATCCAATCTTGATCTGAAAAGATCAAGAGACAGAGAATCCAGCCCTACTTTTGGTAAGTAGTTCCCAGGATTAATTGCTCTTACTATTAATAATGCATGCCTGGGTTTCTTTGTATGAATTTTTTTGGCTTCAGCTTCCAGCCGTTGATTCCTGCTATGCTCTCTCCACCAGATGAAGAAGATCTTTTGCATATGGTATTATCTTGTTGTGGTGGTACTTGTATGCTTTAATCAAGTCATGTCTCCATCTTTTGATAAGGTAAGCAGAGAGATCCCTTCCAGGCTTTCACTAGAGAGAGACATTTTTCTCTCATCCTCTCTCTGACCTGTCTCCAGCTTTTACAATTTAAAATACAGGCACCAGAACTTTATGGACTTTGCCAGTGTTAGTCTTACCAGAGCAGTGGGGAGAGATAAGATCAGCTCCCCACTCCTACTCACTACTTCCTTGTTCATACATCCATGAATCACATTATCCCCTCCTGCTTTACATCAGGAACTCACTTTAATTCAGTCTGCGGTCCTTGATTTCCATGGCTGCCTGCTGTCTACACAATAGGCTCATTCCCTGGTCCTACAGCAGAGTCTATACTAAGACATATCTTTATAATCAGGTTTTCTGCACTGTCTGTGTTATAATGTCCCATGAGTGTGTTATGAAGTTAAGTCCCTGTGCTGCTCAGTTGGCATTCTTGTGCGTGGAATAAAGAGAATAACCAAAAGTTGTTCCTTAGAAAATTAATGACAAGATTCCCCTTAATGTCAATATGGGTGGGAAGACCTCATGGCATTTGTTCACCAATATGGATCTGTAACTAAATTTCCATCCCAGAAAAGGTAAAATCCATGCTGCTCTAATCCTTTCTCATATACAAGAGATTATAACTGCTGTAACTAGTGAACACACGTTGACTCCTTCCCACTGCTACTGACAATATTTTCTCTTCTTAAAAAAAAATAAATCAAGTCTAACCCGTCTTTCCAACAAAGATTTTCTGCTCATTAAAATCTGAGCACTGCTGCATGGATTTCGGCTCGATAGGCAGAACGTACCTCATTCATCCCAAAGGCAAGTGTAGTCTGTGTGGCAAAGCCAGCATTATGAAGCTTTTTTTAAGTCAAATCAGAGTTATTCTTTGAAGGACTGTGATTGTGCAATCATCAAGGCATTTTTCAAGTTGGCAAGAAAAGACACAAAGCAAACTGATCTGACGCATTTTAACAGGTATTTTTTAGATATGTAGATTGAAAGAGCAGCCCTGAAACTTTTACATGAGCAATTCTTACATCTTTGGCCCTACTGATTTTGATGAGGTTTCTGGTTGGGAAAGGATTTCAGGATTTGACTTGCACCAATACTTTCAGCCACTGATTTTTCCATGTAAATATGAGGTCACATTGATGCCATAGCACCAAGAAATTAGTCTTGTGGGCTCATCAGCAGGGGACAAGCATCTAAAAGTCTACAGAGTTTTGTGGCTAGCCAAGGACTAAAACCGAGTGTAAAACCAACATATTAATGCATGAAAGAAGAAAGTACATTTAAGTTCATGCAAAGCTGCCAGTCCTTGTGCACTATACACTTTATATTAAAGCTCAACAGCTCACAAACTGCCATTAAAACAGGAGCTGGTAATTCTGAGAAACACTACAATTTGTGTCTGAAGCTACTTTTAGAGGCCACATGTCATTAGTGTTCATGGATCTGTCACTGTCAGATGGTCACATGAAATTAAATGGTTATTATTCCTGAAGAGCTGGGATGCTCCCCACAGCACTCAGGAGGGAGGACGCTTCCCCACGAGGCCATGGCTCTTGCTGAGGGCTGAGCACGAGGTTGGGATGTTTGTGGAGACTTGTACCCCTGCAATATGCATCTCACTGTGGTCTGTTTGTGCTCTCCCAGGTCCCTGTAGCACACCCTGTCTGTGAATGCCTCTCAGTGATGTATTAAACTAATCACCTACCCGTCACAAGCATTTCAGATGCAGGTTTGCAGTCGGAGAGAAGAACTCACCCCACTTTGGGCCAGTCCAACACGTTCCCATGCAATCGCATTCTCTCTGCACTTCCTAAAAGTTTAAAACGAGCAAGTCAATCACGCTTTGTATAAACACAGCAAGAACACGAGCATGAAAATCCGTGTTAATAACAGTCTGACCACACAGCATTCTTTGAGCATGGGGTGGGATTTTCGTGTCAGCGGAGCCGTAGCTGTCCCAGTGGCCGGGTGGCAGCAAAGGTGGGTTGGCCCGTGGGAAACCTAACCCGGGGAGTTCCCAGGGGGGCGAGCGAAACGAGGCCATGCCGGGTATCCGTCAGGAGAGCAGTCACACACCTCACCCTGCCGAATGCTATCTGCCAAAGCACTGCTGTCAGCCCAGGCTTTGGAAACTGAAACAGTGGTCAGCTGCTTCAAAACTCTGCTGAGAGAAGAATCAAAATAGCCGTATGCAAAACATCACTTCCCAGCCTCAGCCATTCCTGGGAAGCCGACAGGTGGTGTTCTGTAAATGGATCATGGAGAAACCTGGCCAGCAGAGGTCAGATACGGATTTGAACAGTTAGGGAGAAAGAAATTTCTGAGATATTCATTTGGCTTGATATTGTCTCTTGATATCTGAGGATGGAGAGGTGTTTGGTGCTAGTGTGCAGAGCTGGTCTGCCTTGAGCCATTTTAGTTTATTGTTGTGATTATACTTCCATCATTATGGTATTTGCTGTGTTACAATCCTTAAGTACATTTTTAATGGTAAATTTTATATATTGACTCAGTAATGAAAATTAGACTATGAGAAAAGTCATAATTTTTAAACAAGATGAATGAATTTCCCTCCCTTCCTCTATTCTTTCTTATTTCTTTTTTCCTCTTTTTCTGTTCTCTTTTTCCTTCCTTCCTTCCTTTTCCCTCTTCACTCTCTCCCCTCTGTCTTCTATTCCCTCTCTCTCTCTCTCTCTATTTCTATGCCCTTTTCTCTCAGGCTCACAGGCCTGTTTTGTGAACCTGGGTGCACTGGATGATGTAGTTACACCCACAGATTCACCCTCCCTAAAAACATTCACAGTCAGACTTGCCACTGCATGTTTCCCTCCTTTCTGAAGCTGAAAAAATTGCACAGAAAGAATTGAAACAGCTTAGATTTCCTTTCTAGCTTCTTTAGATGCCTCAATAACTGAGACTGAGTTATTCCTGACTTACATATTCTGCAGATACAGAGAGCAGCACACATTACACAGAGGGGGAAACTGGGGTGGGTTAGTCACAAGTGATAAACACCCTGTGGCTGTTCCAGAGGGGCTGGACTCCAAACTGAGTGATGTTGGCATGCTGGCCAGGACTGGGGCAGGGCCTGGACACCCACCAGCAGTGCCCAGCCACAGCTGCTCAGCCTTTGGGCTCGTGGTGCTGACAGTGCTTCTCGCAAGTTTGCTTGAAAGTAGCCTTGAAGAAAATTAAGGCAATGTGCTAGAATAAACATCCACTTTTATATATGTGATTGTCAGCTATTGGTAAACATCATAGCTGGAAGCCAAAGTCGTTTACTATTTGTACCCTGATGACAGAAGTGAAGTGCTTCTGGTCCACAGGTGGCTTCCTTTAATTAACTTTAATCATATCTCCAGTTCTTTGTACAAATATCTACCAGATATTTGTTCATACATCCATGATAATACAATCGTTTTAAAAGTTACATTTATACTGCAGCTATTTCCTTCTTTCTTCACAGTCAGCATCTATTGTAAGACAGCAGGTAAACTGTTTTTTAGGAGAAAAGTACTCAGACCAGGAAAGAAAGCACAGTCCTGGGAGAAGGGCAGCCCTTGACAGACATTTGCAGTTTTCATCGTGAGCATCCTAACAGGAAAGACATTTGTTCAATCTAAGCTTGCCCTTTCCCTTTTAAACCATGTTTTGTTTGTACTATATAATTTCCTGATATAATTTCCTGAGCTCAAGAATGAGAAGAATTAAGAGGAATTATTCTGGAAGAGTAGACCTCCTGTGAGGGTTTTTTCCTGCTGTGAGTCACACTTTCAGAGGGAGAGAACCCAGATTTTTGTCTCTCAGGAAGTGAGGTTCAACAATAGGAGGAATATTGTTTCTTGATATTTTAGAGCTGTATCAAGGTCGGGGTGAAAGGGGAGAAAAGGACGACACGAGCTGTTGGCTCCTGGTAGACTGGTAAACATTTCCCATTGCAGGGAGCTCAAAAAGGAAAAACAAGTAATTCCCACTTCCAAATGTCCTGTTATTCCTCTCAAAATGTTTTATATGTGTATGCTAGAGAAATGCTCACAGACCTCAGTCTGCATTGGGACTATTTGTTCTGAGCAAGGGAGAGTCCTCCTGGAGAGAGGTTGCAGTCCAGATAGACAAGAGGGATGAAGTCTGAGGGAGGAAAAGAGCAAAGCAATGTGCAGTCAGCCAGGACAGCCCTGCTCCTCTGAACATCCAGGCTGGATTTCTGTAGGCCATACCTGAAAAATATGTGAGGTGCAATGGACCAGGTTTGTAATAAACAGCTTCTGTTTCCATGTAAAGGTCTGAAAATGGCATTTCTAATAAATACTGGAATTTATGGATTTACTAACTCTCCTGGGGTGACTTTATGCTGTTGTATCCCCTATCACCGCTCTATGCCCAGACATGATTCCTGTGCCTTTCTATGCCTTTAAAACTGAGTGCAAGAGAGAGAGAAAAAAACTNAGGGAGAAGGAGAGAGAGAGACCACACCCACAGAAGGACTCTAAAATCTTTCAGGTTTTCTCTCACAACGAGAGGTTTTTGTTCTTTAGCATCATTATTATTCTTTCCCTGTGTGTTTGTTAAATAAATAGTTTTTGTTTTCTTTTTCACATTCCTTCGAGGAAAATCTTTTTTTTCCCCCGAACCTGGTGGGGGAGGGGTGGCTGTAACCTGTCTTCCTTTGAGGAGACATTCCTTTTGGACGTTTCCCTGGAATTTGGCTCAAAACGCCACACTAACCCAGCATTAAAAGTAGGTTGAATGTTTCAACAGAACTTATGATGGTACCTTTTGCCTCTGCTAAAAAAGGCTGTAAGCAAGTGTGAAGAACAGGTAATACAATTTGCACCAAGAAACATCTCAGTAAATACCTAATTACACCATTTAAACTGTGCTTGCTTAAGCCCTGGGCTATACTCCGCTGCTTGAATTTTTGTAAATCCTTGACATTACAGCTGCTTAAATCCATGCCAGGAGCAATATTGGATCTGTCAAGCAGAGAAGGAGGCCTCGTTGTCCAAAATTAAAGATGCCTCAGATAGCTTTTCACTTTCAGCTGCTCTGCTTCGGTGTTGGAGAACCTGTGTAAGAGATCCAAAGCCCAGCTGAAGGATCAAAACCTTACCTGTGTAACATGGACGATAGGTATCACCAGTACATGTCTGGGTCATGCAGATACAGCACAGAGCTACCCTGTTTCTGCTTTTCTTCATGCTTTGAGGGCTCTGGAGCCACTCCTGCACCCTGAACAAAGCAGAGAAGTCCTGCCAGCCCAACCCAGCCCAGTGTCTGAGTTTTAACTAAATTAACTGCAGTCCTTCCCAGTACAATGCTAGATGTGTTACCTGTGTGATCATGTACATCTCCTTTGTAGTGCCCTTCTCAGCATAATTCTTTAACACAGCTAGAAGAACATGATTAGGTAAATATTCCTATGGTAGCATCAAGTTGGGATTATTTTCCTGAAAATAGTCACATGGGAACACCTCTTCTACCTCCTTTTGGGAGGCAAAAAAATTGGTTGCAGAGAAGGGGGTCAAGTAATGTGTCAACAGGAGAGTCAGAAATGGCTATAAACAAAAGGAGTTTTGCCTAGATTTCTACACAAACTCTTTTGCATTCTCTGCATTTTTAGAGAGATTAGGAAAAAATAAAATTCAGAGCATGTGGGTTTCAGTATTCCCATTATATGAGGCTTTCTCAGTCATATGGTGGGGCCTTCCTTTGGAGGGCACAAAACAAAGAAGTCAAATGTGCTTGGACACTAAAGATACCTTGGCATACCTTTGTCAGAAGAGACACGGTATACTTGGGGATAAAAAGTAATTTCCACCATCTCCCTAGAATTCCTTGGAGATGGAGAGTAATGATAAATCTTTCCGCTTCCTTGCATGGTTTAGGGTTGCTGCATGGTGTTTGAACAGCTGCTCGTGTCCCATCCCTGAAGGTGGCTGCAAGTCAGTGGAAGAGGAAGAAATCTGAGTATATACCTTTCTAAAGTGGCAGACAGGATGAGTTATTGGGTTTTTTTCCCACTGATAGATCCCTTGTTTCTGTTAGTGATACTGAACATGCTATGCTGTCATGACTGGGGAGTTTCAGCAACTCCAGTGCTCAGTGTGCCTGTCGTGCAACAGAAATGTTCATCTCAGTGCCCTGGCTCAAATTTCCCAATACACAAATCTCTCTTAACTCCCTTTAAAGCCCCCAAAAGACACATCTCATTGAGCAAACTCCACTGTCCCATGGCTTGGGTAACTTACTAGTTACAGCTGTCCTGTAGTTTCCTAACCAGAGAATTCCTGTAAAATAATTCAGTAAATATGCAAGGTCTAGCTCCTTCTTAGAGGGCTTGCATAGCGTAAAAACTATATATATGTAATTTCCCCCATATTTAGTAGCCTTAAAGGCATAATGTTCAAAGCCATTATTTTTGTCAAATTCCCCAACTGATCCAAGAAAGCATGATTTCTTACAAAAGAAGGAAATATCTTCGGTCTTCCAATGTGTTGCTACAAGACTGAAGTCTGTGTAATTCCCACAGAGTGAGCAGAGCTCCATGCTGGATACTCCAGCAGAGGAACCCCTAAACCACACTGCTTCTTTACTCCAGGGGACATTAGTGAGTGACAGTGAACATCTCTGTGAAGCTGCATTTGGTTCTGTCTGTGACTGGCATCTGACAGTGAATTTAAGCAACTTTGGTTGTGTCTGTGGTGGTGCCACTGACCTGGTCACCATCTCCATGGACACTTCCAAGTCTGCTATGCTCAGTCTCAGCTCCCTGCTTGCCAGGTTTCAGCTTTGCTATGTCTCTCTCAGGTTCCTCCTGGTACACATCAGGCACAGACACCAGGTGGAATCAGCTTCACTTAAATTTCAACTGTGTAAAAGTTGGTTTTAGCTTCCCTCCACCTTCTGTGGCATCAAAGGAGAATGATGAGGGGGTATTTTTCTCATTCAAAGGGAAATGTCAAAGTTAGATAAGAAGAAAATTTTCCTCCAACTTCCTATTTTACCTCTAATGATTTTAAAGGGTGCTCAAAAGAGCTGAGACCTAAGTGACAAAATTTACATATCTGAATCGAAGTGTTATGAGACCCATCCTCTCTGTCTCTTAGTTCTTCATGGAAGCAGGAACCCAGAAGCCCATTGCTGCTGGCCCTTAGGACAGCAACATTTCCTAGGCAGGACATCCTGATCACTTAAATGACCCGGGAAGGGGTGAGGTTGTAGAGCCACAATACAGGCAAGTTAGCACACACACACAAAAACAGGCAGGTTTTGTGTGAGTTTTGTGGCTTTTCATCTGAAAGACTACGGGAAAGAGTTTGGATGGTTTAGGAATCTATAAAAGGTATGAATTGTGTGCTCTTTCCAGCAGCTCATCTGCTGGAGGCCAGCAGACACAACAGTCCCCAGTGAAAGCAGATTCTGTCATTCCCTCTCTGCTTCTCCTTGATTAGCTCCAAGAAGCAACCTCAGCTTCTTCCCTCACACTTCCCCCACAAAAGTTCACTGAAGAGCTATTTTGCACCAGGCAGTGAACACCTTTTCTCTTGTCCCTTTTATAACTGCAGAATATCAGTAATTTCCTATGGATGGTCCCATGCCATCACATTTTCCCTCTTCCTGGAAATCTAGCTCAAAATTGAGGTTAACATAGAGAAAAGCTCCACCGTCCCTTACATTTATAAAGTAAAAACATTGACAAAGACAGTGGTGATGCAGAGAGTTTGCAGACTCCAAGATCATTTCCACCAGCTGAGAGAACAGAGGGAGCTGCACAGACTCCCAGAAGAAAGGGGAGGTGGAGGGATAGACATTGCATCACAGCATCTGCTGTCTTCCGAGGGCAGTACAGACTGTTGAACCCTGGGTTTACTACAGTCATCTGAAAACCTGAAGAAAAGTCATTTTACTGTAAAACCCCTTTGGTCAGATAGAATTTGAATTTTCTACACGCACAGCGATTATTTCTTCAGTTTTAGAGAAACAGTGAATGTATAGGCTGCACAGGAAGATGTGCAGAGGGCTTGCCCTAAAAATTGTCTGAGGGTCACCAGAAAAAAATAAAGAACAGTTATAGTTTTAAGAGTTAAAATAAGACAACAACAAACTGTGCAGTGTGTTTTACAGCATATTTCACATATTTCCAAAGTCCATATCAACCTAAGAAGTGGCCAAAGACTTCAATGCCATCTACAGTGCACCCTGTTAAGGACTGGCAGTAAAATGTTACATATATTCAGTTCCTGGCCCACTGATTTGCATATTGGGTCTTAAATGAATGAAAATTCTAAATCCAAACCCTTAATTCAATAACATTTGCATTTCAAAAATGTTTAAAAGTCTGAATCTGGATTTGGATCTGAAGTACACCACCATACCACCAGAGTGGACTTGCCTCAACTTACAGCATAAATGCCCCATACACTTGGAATATATTGTGTTTTAAGTCAGCAACTAGAAAGCAAAGCAATGTGCCTTTCTCAAATGACTAATGTAAACAAAATTTATGCATTTTATATGTAAAGAGAAATAATTTAAGTCTATTTTGCAATATTTTATTTATTTAACAAGTAAAAGGCTACTTTGCATCATAAAAGAAAGCCAAAAAGACAAAACTGACCATAGCTGAAAAACAGGAAAGCCACTGGAGAAGGAGAAAAAAGGAATTCTAGTTATTTTACATAACAGATGGCTGCATAACAGAGAACAGCTGATGCTGGTAGCCTAAGGGAATTTTCCTGTGTCAGAAGAAAAACAAAATTTAGGATATACAGAACCCCCCATTAAATGAGTTTCATAAAAAGTGTCATACTTAATGTATGACCTCTGGTGTCTGTATATCTTGCCTGGGCAATTCATCCACTTTATGGCTTACTCTCAGTGACCTTTTTCCCCATGAATGGTGAATGAAATATTCTCAGCAGTGACATGCCTCTCCCACTCTGCATCTTCCCAACTGGCTAGTCCCATTACTCCCCCACACCCCCGTCACAGCCGGCTTAAGTTTTATGACAGGGATAAACTAAACCACTAAGGCAAGTTTGGTTTGCCTCACCAGAGGGTCTTGTGGAGCTAAATACCATGGAAGCTGACTAAGATATCCAAATCTGAATATCTTATCTGAACAAGGCATACAATGTGCAAAGGAAAAGAAGCTGCAGTGAGGGAGCCCAGAAAAAGGACAACACGGGAGACAAAAAGGAGAACATAAATAATCTCATGCAACAGACATAATCAGAATAATCTCATGCAACAGCATGGACCAGCGCTGCTTGGAGGGTGGTGGGCTCAAGTCATTTTGGGCTACATGCATGTGAATGTCTGTCTGTGCCTGTGTGCAAGGGATTTGTGCACTGCCATTTGGAGAACAGAAGAAAAATAGATCCAGTGCCACTTGACGGAGCACTGAACATCCCTCTGTTATAATTGTTACTGTAACGAGTAGCAATCATTTGACCCAAGTACACCATGGCACCAAGAGAAAATTGATTATTATTAACTGGAGTCACTATTCACTAAAAGCTACATGGTGGAATTTTCCATGTACCAACCTAACTCGAGTCCTGTTGAATTAATGTGTTAATTTTTTCCCACTGATTCAAATAGAAGCAAGTCAAGGCCTGAGATCTTGGAAACACCCATCCAAAGAAGGAACATTGCCCTGTTGAGAATAATTTTTCTAAGACTTTGAAAAAAGATGAAGTTTTACCAGTCTTAGAATCATACAATACCCTGAATTAAAAGGAACCCTCAAGGATCATCAGAGTCCAACTTCCTTAGAAGGCAGTAGATGGGAGCAGCATAAAACTGCTGGTATTAGCACTCTTAAAGGGGAAGTACTTCTTCCATCCATCCAAGCCCTAAGAAGTGGTCTGATGAATGGTGTGCTCAACACTATTTGTTCCTGAGACAGGTTCAGCCATGTAACTTTCATCCCAGATCTTACCCATTACTGAGCTAAGGAAGAGCACAGGTTGCTGTTGTAGCTGGCCACTTCCAGGTAGAAATGCTCTGTTGTGATGAAACCTGGCTGCATTTCTTTCCCTTTACAATTACAAGGCAACACTGGCTCAAAGCTGACTCAAGGGATCTGATCCTAACCCAGATTTCCCATGTTGTTTTAGGCTGTTCCACAGAACCACTGGAGATGGAAAGGATGTCTGGAGACCATCTGGTTCAACATCCCCGCTCAGAGCAGGATCAGGATTTCCTCGCTGGAACTGCACGTTTAATACTTATTTGCTTCAGCTGTTCATGGATGTCTACAAAGGTCCCTGAGATCCTTGAGAGGGAAGTGCTACAGAAGTAAAATACATGTGACCACTATCTGTATATTTATCTATGCAACTTTGGTACCTGCAGGCTCAACAGTGTGCTTATGTGTGTGTATATATATTTACGTATCCTGAGGATGTTGACATGAATCAACACTTTTGTCCTAGTCACAGCTTTTGTTTTGGTTGCTGTTAGTATTTATTTTTTGCTGTAACAGTAGAGCTCTGTGCTATGGAGGTAAGCTCTCTTTTTAACTCCTGTCTGGATCCTCAGCACTCATCACCCTATTATTACCTTTGGGTTTCTCAAGGTCTCTAAGCAAAAGGAGCTCCTACTCCACCAGCATCCCCTCACATTTACTGGAGAAGGATGCCCTGAGTCTTTGGTGCAGTCTGAGTGAATTAGGTGTATCCTGAGAACCCTGCTGGTTTGGGAAAACAGATACACACCAATGACAGACCTGAATGAAAACAAGCTTAAGCAATAGCACAGTGCCTGTCATCTCAAGCAGGGAGTGGCTGAGCACATGAAGGACCCTTTGCTCAGGCACCTCAGGGCTGTGGGGCTCTAGCACTTTGTCAGGCTTCCTCAGCAACTGAATTGCTCAATAATCCACAGGAACCATCCCCTGGAACAGAGATAATGAAAGACTTTCTAAGCTCGGACCCAGGTTTTGTGGTTTTAGTACCTAGAGAGAATGAGGTCCAGATTTTTTTATGCGAGTCATTTGGTTTGAACCCGTGCAGGCAGAGACAGGTCCTGAAGCTTGGCCATAGGTGCCTTTATGCAACACACTGATGTTTGGGTCACATTTTTATTTCCCTCACACTTCTAAAAATATCATGGGAACCAGGTTTCCATATCTGTCTAGGAAGGGATCAGATGCTGATCATTTCAACAGCAAACATGCTTGGAAATGACACCCACAGGCAGATCCACAGATCTGCACACTCTGGTCTGCCAAAATAAACCCCAGTGAAGAGCACAGACATTTGCAGAATGCAGCAATAAGATAGGATGTGCTTTTCTTTTTTTATTTACTTTTTTTTTCCATGAAAAAATTTCAAACATACCCTTACACGTCTGACCAGAGTGAATCAGGCCAGCTGAGCAAGTTTAGTATAGCAAACACCATTCAATGTGGATGCTAAAGAAAATCTCTGTAAAGTTTCTCAGAGAGCTGCAGATAGAAATGTTGTACAGGCTGCCATCTGGCCACAGTGTCCATACATGTGTATTTGAGTGGAGTGGGAGGCAAATGAATATTATTTTCCTGGGCTACTGCAGAAGCTTTAAACAGAATTCCAGTTCCCACGTTGTGCGCTCCAGCTGCCATCACAGCTCCAGTGCAACATCTGTAGCACTACCAGTCACAAGAAATCACAAGCAACCCTTGAAATGAGGAGCACTGTAAATAAAACCAGCTCTAGAAAGCATTCAAAACATCATAATCCTGCCTACTCTGCACAGATATTAGTGAGGCCCCCTGGGACAGCAGTCTGTGCAACTGTGGAGGAGCTGCTGTCTGTGATACTGTTGGATATACAGGTGAAAACAGAGAAAGAATCCAAGAAAACGGGCAAACAAGTGAGGAAAACCTTACAACTGGGAAGGTGTTTGAGGGTGATGGCTTCAAAATCCAGTCAGCAGATTGCTGGCAGTTAACAGAGCTATCACAAGTGGTTTTGATTTTGTTTCTAGTGAGACTTGATGAGAAGGTAGTTGTGAAATAGGATGGCTGACTCTGCTAAGTCAATGCACTACAGCTGGAGCCTGTTTTAGGGGTAATGAGCTAAGAAATGGCAAAGACAGAAACCATGTCTGATTCTGAAGGACCAACAGCTCATTCTCTTTTTCTGTGGTATCATCTTCCTGACTTCTCAGTTTCCTTTCCCTTTGCTCAGCTTTAATGGGTAGTGTTGAATTATTTACACTATGTCACACTGTCACAGGTGTTGTCTTCCAGTTTGCTTTGCGTTTCTGTTATTACACCCAAAATTAACATGCACTGGAATGTCTGGTCCCATAAATCTCTTCCAATCTTCTGTATAAATTGGATATGAAAATCCTTGCTTTATTATACATGTTTAAACATATCATAATATAACATAGTTCCTTAAATATATTTTATCTGTTTCCTGATGAATCATGCTACAACATTTTAATTTCCTAATAAAAGATCTGTTCCATCAGATTAGGCAAATAACACTGAAGCACTGAAAATTTGAGGGACTTAATTTGTCCTGCATAGAAAGTGGAGAGGGTGAGCTAACTGTCCTTCCTAATTTCTGATTCTAATGTGAAATCTGAATTCTCATTTCACATCTCATTTCCAGTGCTCTCCATCTGGGGACTGTTCTCAGAAACAGAAGCTGCACTGGCAGAAAAATGGAGAAGACAGAAACTTCTTGATTTCAAAATTTTATAAACAGCTAAAAAAACCATCCAGCACAGATAAGCAAAAAATAGGCATTGTTCCCCCTGTGACCACAATTTCTCTGCTCTGATATTGCCATAACAGAGCCTGGGCATCGACTGCCACTAGTGATGCCAAAATCCCTCCGGAACGGACAACTCCATCTGGCAGCTTTTTCTCCTGTCATTTGGGGTTATCTGCTTGCTCATCTCATGTTGGCCCTCTCTGCGGACAATGACTTATTGCCAAAATCCACAAACTGATAGTTTTAAGTCTCTATTTCAGCCTACACTTCAGTCACTTGAGACATCCTGTGGGGTTTAAGCCAGGATGAGTAACTTGCATGTCTCTGCATCCTGCCTCTGCTCTGGCACAGTGTCTATGAAAACATCCCTCCTCTCAGAAGATGTGGCCCTGGGGCACGTACAGCCTGAGGACAGCAGCTCTGGCATGCTGGCAGGATGACTGGAGCTCCTCCATGCTGAGTCACGTTCCCCCTTCTCCAAACAGCAGGGCCTCTGGGTTATTCCCAGCCAGGAGCACAGGGCAGGCAGAGTTACACCTCCGAACACAGAACTTCCACTCTGTATTTGGATGCAAACACATCCAGCTACACTGCTACCAGACAGGTAAACAGTGCTGCATTTTAGCTTTCCCCAGAGATCCTGGATTACCAGAGCTCCTCTTGTCAAGCATCTCCTTCCTCTCTCCCCTGCTCCTCCTTGTTTCTCACTCACTGCTCCACTATTCCAAGGCCTCGTGCGTAGGTTTGCTTTTGAGCAGCTGTACTTTGTTATTGGTTTTGTTGTGATAGCACCCAAAGCCCTGGCCACAGACAAGGTCTCTGTGGTCACAAACTGCTTCACTGGGCTTTCATTTCCAGGACTCATCTGGGTACTGGGGGGCTGAGTGATCTGCAGGGTTTTGGAAAGAAACACAGTCATAAACCCCAGGACAACACCAGCCCTTTCTGTGTTTTACACAAGCTTCACAAAAGCTGTGTCAGATGAAATTATTTATAGTCCTGGGCACTGCTCACTTCTGGTTTGGACCTAGTCCTTCCCATTTTCCTCTGCCCTGACATTTGGTGGTTTGTGCACAGTTTAAGAACCAGAGCTTTCTGATCTAATTGTGCCACTCACCCCTTGTGTGGCCCAGTGTGAAGCCACGGACGTCTCCTGTGTCAGCCTCCTCATCTGCAAAAGGATTGTAGCCCTGTTCAGCTCCATCCTCTCAGAGTGAAAAAAATCAATTAATTTACATTTGGGAAACGCTTTTGATGCTTCACAGAGCACGGAGTGCTTCATAAGTGCTAAATGTGACTGGGATGATTAGGAGCATCTACAGAGCTTGTGCATGGGGTTGTTACTTGAAAGTCTTTGGGAAAGAGGAAAAGGTGATAAACATGCAGCAAAAAGCAACTGCTTTGAGTGAAGGACAACTTCCCCAGGGCAGCAACTAAGCTGGAAGTGCTATTTTGGGGCCTTTTACCCAAAAAAGCTGCCTGACCCTCAGACTGTGGGCATAAACAGGGAGCTTGCACAGGTACAAATTACTCCTGGGTTTGGAGGCCTGAGGAGGAACTGAAGAGGCTCTGGGACTGGCCCAGGAGATTCTGAGTGTACCTGGAATGGGGACGGGGTGCACCCCTCGCCCATGGCAGAGCAGCAGACTCAGATTTCATGCAGGCTATAATTTTGCCTGCTGCTGCTGCTAGATCCTAATAACCAAACCAAGAAGGGAATTTTTACGCCATCCGAGGCATTCCTGATCCCCTCCGCATCTAGTGAAAACTTAATAGCGTGAGAAAATGCCTTCCTGTAGCTTATTGCAAACCACATGCAGAACAGGAGCAGATGGAGGGGCCTGTCCTGGCCCAGTGGAGGTGCTCCATCAGGATGTTCCCTGCCAAGGGATGAGAGCAGCAAGGAATGGAACCTTTGCAGGGTGCAGTATTCAATCAGTGAGGATGAAGCCCGCAGAAATTGCAGAGGCTGTGGGATAACTCTTGCTGCTCGGAGAGATGTAAATAAAAGGAGAGGGAGAGGGAGAGCTGCTTTTCCGAAGCCTTTCCCCCGTACAGATGGAAGCAGTTAAGATTCCTGCAGGAGCCAGGAGCGGCAAAGTTAGCACATCTGGAAGTTTCCTGATGCCTGAAGTCAGGCCATGGTGAACAATGCTCACTGGGCTGAGCAGGCTCTGCTCGGCTGCTTTTATTGCACTTGGACTCACTTCAAGCTCTGCTCCGTGATTAATTGCACTTTTAAAAATAAAGTTCAAAACACTTCCCAGGAAGTTTGGGGAAGGCAGAGCGTTTCAGTGGCACCAGGAGCTCAGCCCTCAGTGCAGTTTCATTACAGCAACCCCAGATACAGCTTGCATTAGCCACAGCTTCATTTGACATGGGATCCTGTAACCCCATTCCATCATGGAGAGGGTGTCTGGCCTCCCAGGCCTCTCCAACACCTGCCCAACATGGTAGAGTTGCAGCAGGTGTTAGCCAGGCTCTCCACCCATCTTGTATGTGCAGTTAAGTCTGGGGCCAGGCTAGAACTGTAGATGTCCTCTGCCCCACGAAAATTATAGAAAGGAAGAGCCTTGCCCCATCCCAGTGTGTTTCTGGCCATCTGTCCCAGGGCCTCACTCTAACTCACAACTGAAAAAAAAAGATAATCTTTTGGGGGTGGAGAGGTAGGGCATAATTAGAAAAGCACATTCTTGGGATGCAAAAGACATTTCAGAGGACTGAACTAGGTCCTTGTTGCCATATAATGATGGTGGAGAAGCCACAGGTAAGACTGAGAAAAGGAGAACAGTGGGTACTTTTCACTTCATACTAGGATGGAAGTAGACTCAATCTCTTTGCCATAAAAACAAGTGTATATTTGTGATAGAGAAGTGGCCAGCTGCTCTAATAGTGGTGGAGGTGCACAAATTACACTGCCTGAGAGGAACTGGTGTGAATTGAATGGAAGCAAGGGTCATGGTAACTCATTAATACCTAACGAAAGGGTCTGTGAAAGGCAGTTGCACATGCCCTGCAGCCCCTCTGGGGCATCTCTCACATGAGGTACTGTGAACTAAAACTCACACATCCACAAAAAGATTACTTGGAACCAGTCACTCACAGGCACAAGGGATGCCCAAGGCTGTTTAGCACTCTGTTAGCACCCAAATCTGCTCCAGGAGCCAGTGAATACCTGTCAGCTCTTTGTAAGTGTTCTCTTCACTGAAAAAGACAGAGGTTGTTTTTTGTACAAAGGTCAGCAGAATAAAAAACAAAAGATGCGCCAGACGGCTGGAAAATTTTGCAGGCAGGCAGCAAGAAGGGGAGCAGGGAGCTGCAGGCACCATGGGCTTGCCCTGGCAGTCTCTGCCATCAACAGGGCCCTGCACACTTGGGATTTCAGGATGGGTCGAGCCCACACAACACAAAACCTGTGGAGCCCTGGAACCACGAGGCATTGCTGCACACCATGCACTGAGGGGAACAGAGGCTGCAGATGTGTGTGAACCACACAGGAGATGGGTCATCCTGTGGGCTTGTGGTGGGCTCTCGCTGTCCCTGGGCTGCTGGCATGTACCTCCCATTATCAGGTATGTCTGAAAAAACACCCAGATCAGCAGCCATCAAGATGGGTGCGCTGTTGGTTTATTTTACAGCATGTCTGGAGTGCTCCTCCCTCTCTCCTCCGCCCCCTTCGCTTCCTCTATTAAACTGTCTTTGCATCTTGTCTCATGTTAGGACCTGATTTGGAAAATGATTTAACTGCTTGCTTAATTTAATACACTGCAAGTCATTGTGTTGCAATCACAGCTGGCTGCATGGAGAGCTCAGCCCGTGTGCCGGCACTGGCAGAAGGCCTGCTCCGGAATGCTGAGACAGGGCTGAGCCTCCCCTGCAGGAGCTGGGCTGGGGGGCTCTTCCAGGCTGCTGCCTCCAATGCTTTTTGGCTGCATCAACACCCAGTGAGTGGTTTGGCTGGGGGAGTTCTGGGCCGCTATTTGCCATGTTGCTGTAGTATTTCGGGGTTTCTTTGCACCTCAGGTCTCTTTTGTAACCTCAGTTTGGCGCGTCCTGGAGCTCTGCTCCGCTGTTACAGGGCACGGAGCACCCCGGGGCTGGGTGTGGGGTCGGTGTCCTGGCAGGTTCCTGCACGTCAGTGCAGCTGACTGAAATACCGCGGGAGCACATGGCAGGCTGTGAGGTCACTGCTTGAAACAACACTTTCCTCATTACAGAGTAGGGCTTTTTTCACCTCTTTACCCATCATGCATGGATGTCTTCTGAGGTGAGGTCTGGAGCCTGCAGGCCCTTAGACAGGCAGCACTCCTTCAGAAATGCCCCTCTGCTGCAAAGGGTTCAGATGCAGGGACTCATAGGGGGACTTTCAGAATCATAGAATCACAGAACTGTTTGGGTTGGGAGGAACCTTAAAGATCATTCAGTTCCAGGTCTCTTGCCATGGGCAGGGACACCTTCCACTCCAGCAGCTTGCTCAAAGCCCCATTCAACTTGACCTTGAACATTTCCAGTTCAAAGACTTAACCCAGTTCAGCACCACTGAAGGGCTCCCATTACCCTGAAAATCCCTAGGATGGATTTTTTTGTGTTTGTTCAGCATCGGAGTTGCACTGCTGAGGGATGCCCACTGGCAGGTACCTGCTGTGTGTAACTACAGCACCATGCACTGCTGTGGGTGCTACCACAGTGCTGGTAATCATGACAAAAATAACACCAGGGGCTGCTCTGAACCCAGGGTGCTCAGCTGTTAGCTTAGTTTGCTCTCTGGTTTATCTCTTGTGTACTCTTTCCTTTACCCACACGCCTGAAGGCATGAGTCTCTGTGGATTGAGGCTATATTGTATGCTGTTTTACATATATATCAAATAATAAATTAACAAGAAAGGGATTTTCCTGAGACAGATCATGCTTCTTACCAGAGGCATGTATCAGAAATCACTGTACACATGTAAAGTTGCAGGTGGAGCAAGCCCGCACATGGAAATACTGCTCTTCACAAGCAAGAAATTACCATGCTGTTTTGTTTTTCTGTTTCGCTTTCCTCCTAGGAATTTCTTTCTGCTTCCATGCTTTATCTTCGGACCGAATTTCACAGAGCATGGAGTAGAGGAATGTGTGTGGGAAACACTTGGCTGGCCGAGCTGTGTCTCCACCGCACACCCTCCGCTCCCGCCGCCCAGGCGCGAAGCCCTTCCCAGGCTCACCGAAGTCGCTGTCACACATTTCACCTGTGAGTCACTAATGTGCCTGATGTTCGTGCTGCGGCTTGTAAGCGATTAGTGCTTGTTCACACAGCCTTTTTTTTCCTTTCCCCTGCTCCTTCTGATTCAGCTGATTTAGATGGCCGGTGGCCTCTGCGCTTGCTCACGCTGCCGTTAGACACAGACCAGCTCTGGGTTCACCAGCCGCTCAGGGATGGGGAAAGCACAAGCGGATGGAGGCCAGAGTTTGGTAATCAGGGATGGGCAGGTGATTTCATGGCACCTCAAAAGAAAGCTTTAGCCTTGCTGGTCCCATCTGCCTAAGCATTTCACATGGGAGGTGCTAAAAAGGGATCCTGGAGCTTTAGGGATAAGTGTGAGCTGGAAGTGAACACCAAGAAACCAGGGAAACAGGCTCTGCCGCCTGTGTTGGCAGGTGAGCAGCTACTGAGAAGATGTTCATGCAAGTCTTTGAGAAACAAAATTCTGCTGCTTAGGCTGACTGGAGAGAGCTGCTGCCTCTCCAGTCATACTGTGGCCTTCAGATGTATGGGGCTGGCATGGCTGTGGGTATCCACGGCATGGGAATACACCATTCCAGGTCTGTGTTCTGTGGGCTGGCTGCTGCAGCAGCGAGAATGCAGGCAGCAGAGAGAAGACAGGCAGCAGAGTTCTTTGGTCTGTCACTGGGGCTTGTACAGGCAGAAATGGTTAATGAGTGGCTGCACAAGGCAAGGTGGTATCCCGTTCTCCAGCAGGGACCCAATGGCCCAGAGGAGAGTCCTGGAACGGGTGGAACAAACTGGCAGCATTGCCCCTTGCAATGGTTTGTACCTCTGGGACTCACTGTGCCGCGGGGGAATTTCTCTGTATTTAACCAAGTTCAGGGCATCAGGGAGCCCTGAGTCAGCAGCAGGGACTGCCTGCATGCACACAAGGCCATGCTGGGAGGGCTCCATGTTAACCACTGATGACCCTAAAAATTCCCCCCTGGCATCTGTTAAAGTTTTTCTTGTTTTCAGGAAGGTCTGCTGCCTTTTTACCGACAGCAGTGAGAGCCCTTCCACCGCAGCACACAGAAATGAGATACCCTGACCACATGCTTGCTTTTTTCCTTTCTTCATGTTTACCTGGGATTGCAGCCAGATGGGCACTGGAAACTGGTTTCTGGGAGCAGAATTCTGGACAGTGATAATCTAATCTGACCTCCTGTGTAACCCAGGTCAGGGAGTTTAACATGGTAATTCCTGCATGGGAAGGAATTAGTCTTCTGGCTGTGCCACGAACCCTGCTCAGCCCAGCAATTTGTGGTTGAATTAGGTGTATATCCACTCTTGAGTCTGAGGAAACAATGAATTTCTGAGTTTTTGTCTCCCTTGGTGGATAAAGATCTGGTTTATTCCTTTAGATTTTCTTCCCAGGCACATTCAGTTGATGTTCGACAGTTGAATGAGGTCAGAGGAATGAGACCCCCCTGCCATAACAGAGGTATAATTTGGATGTGTACAAATACATTATGCCACTAATACTTTAACCTTGAAAATTCTGGAGTAAAAAGGGTGATGATTACAATTGTGGTGATCTCCTGCAGATGACTGTGAGTTATTTGTGCACACAGTTGTGATTCAGAAGCTGTAGGAGCTGGGTGCAAATAATACAGAAGGAAGTTTATGACTTCCTCCTCCACTTCACCCCTCTGACCCTGCTTCTCTCCTGCCTCCACTTCTGATATTATTTTGGTTATATGAAGACGTGTGAGGGGATGATGGCTATGTTTCATGGGGTATCCACTTGTGAAAACTGAGTCATGTTCTCCCACAAGAAGAGTTTTTATCAGAGTGTCACATCTCTTGCATAATACAAGAAAGAAAGACAAATAGATTGGAGAAGGAAGGCTAAATGTTGAAAGCCTCAGAGATCTCAATCTGACCCCAGCACTCATTAAATGACCAGAGGGAGATCACTCTTAAGTCAGTCTTGCCAGCAGAAAGCTGCTCCAGAAACTGCTCCTTGCCTGCCTCTCAAGATAAATGAATTCATATGGAAATACATCACTTGGAGTATGCAGCCATATGTGCATTTTTTGTATATATCTACACACATACTTACTCGAATAATATAGACAAACAGATCCCTGCATATACCTGAGCTACTTCAGTTTGAACTAAGAGCTGTCAGTGCTCATAGCTTCCAGAAGGGGTGAGATATATATATGTTTACACATCAGCTTTCCCTGTTTTCCCTGCCAAAGACAGGAATCCCTGTGCCTTTGAGCAGCATGGAACAGCCATTTCCATCATGCTGGGGCTGGCTAAACCAGAGAGAGGTGCAGACATAAAACAAAGCTATCATGGTACGGAGGGAAGAAAAATCTCTCATTAACCAAATACACACCCAGGGCCCAATGCTGCCCTTAGTACAGCTGTGCTCCCTTTTTGAGCCGCTGGCAGTATTTAATCCATAGAGTGAGCTGATTTATTTTCTTCTGGTCTTTTCTAGGTGCAGATTCTGTCACTTCTGTGGATAAAACTCCTTCTTTCCCATAAAACTCTGTCTTCATTCTACCTACTGGATCAGCACTGCTCAGTCTGTGGCCTTTTGCATCTGTGCAGTCATCTGAGAAAACAAGCCTTTTGCCAGATAGCTTGAATTAATAAAGCTGAATTTTTCCCTCCACCACGGCCAGCAAACTGAAAAAGGCAGAAGCCCTCCAGAGTGGTTTAAAACATACAGGTCAAAGGGAGAAAAACACAGAGGAGAAAGAGCCTGTACAAAAGTCAGGTGAGGAATGAATGGCAAATGTGTTTGCATTCATTGTTTTGTTCCTTCTTCTAATTCTTCATCCCATTTCCTTTTCCATGGGTAAATGGGGTAAGTGGGTCTCAGGTTGTCTGTGTTTAGCGGAGAACAAGGAAATCCTGTTGCAAAGCACATCACTTACGGCATGGTTTGGTGGTGTAGGCTTCACAGCATTCAGGGAAGGAAGATCTTTTCACTGGCAGCTGAAACATCCTACATAAAACTAGGCTGTGCCCTCTCCCTGCAGTCACTGCCTGTGGCTCACTGAATAAGAAGCTCTCTTGAAAAAGATAAGCTCAGCCTGGAGACTACTGATCAGCTGGAATGGGTGGAAATCAAAACAAGGCTGTCGGGTTTGTTTTTTTTCCTCTTGGCACCTGATGAATTTTCCTCATGTAGAATAATTTGGAGCCAGGATTTTTTTTTTCCAGAGCTCCATGATCATTACTTTGCCTGTTCACACACTTTCTTTTTCTAACACGGTTTTATTTTTCAAACCAATTTTTCATCAGACCAATAAGTGAGGAGCTTGTGGAGACCTGCTCACATGTGAACCTGGAGAGTGGAGGGGAAAACCCAAACCAGTATTGCTGCATCGCTAATGGTGCAGAGGCTCAGATAACAATTATGGCTGCTGGATATTTAGGCTCTGCATTTAACCCACCTTTCCTGGCTACCTTTACAGCTCACATTTAAACAACAAGCACTTTCTCTTTCCCAAGGCTTTTCCTTAATTAGATTTTTGTTGTGCTTTTTTTCCTTCTCATCTGTGGCTTAAGAAACTGTAAAAAAATAGCTTGGAGGAACCAAAAAGAACCAGCACTTCAATTTCAGGCAGGAATTACACAGCTTTCCTAAAAAGACATTTTGCCTCTTGCTTACAGGATGGGAAGGGAAGGCATTTTGTTCTGCACAAGTTGGTGATGATCCTGAAATGCAAGTTTAAATCAGCAATTGCATTTAAATTAGCATTTATGGTAAAGGGAAGGGCTTTGGGAAGGTGATGACTTTTATACTCTCTTTGCCCTCTACCTTTTCCTGTGGTCTTGCTGGTCCCACAGGGTAGCAGAGCTGGGATTGGCACAGCGGCTGCTTGACTCCTCTTCCTGTTCACAGTGGCTGAACCATCCCTGTCCACAATAACTCCACTGCTGTGGGTTAAACTGAGGACTTCACAGCAGGCTGTGTAGTGCTTTATCTCATGAACAGCCATGTCACCTGGAGCAGAGGGCACAGCCCTGCCCAGGAAGGGAGGGTGAGCACTCCAGTGACTAAAACCCCCTCATCCACAGCATCACTGAAAGCATCCCCACTGGAAATAAACACATCCTCTTCTGCCCCAGCACAGCTGAAGGGGTGGTGACCTGCAGCAGAAGGTGAGAGCAAACTGGGTAGGATGCCCACCAAGAGCCCTTCAGAAGCCAAACCAGCAGTGCACAGGTGCTCACTGCTTTTTCAGTAGATCCCTGTAATAACCTTTCAGTCAAGAAATGTATTTCAAATAATGTGGTGGGCAACTCTATATTGGCAAGGAGGGAATAGAAAGATATTTTGCACCTCATTGCATAGCAAGATTTCTCAGTACAGAGCTATAAACTGCTCACACTGTGCTCTGGAGTTATCAGTCTCCATGGCAGTATCTCCTTCAGAGATTCTTCAATAAAATTAAGGATTTAACCTTCTTCAAGAGAACTACTGACAGGTGCTGTGCATATTCCTGCCCCTCCAAGATTTTCAGGGTCCTGTGTCCCAGAGACCCACAGATGTACACAAACATTGATCCTCATAGCACAAATGCTGCTGAAAATTCAAGAGCAGTGCTTGTTCTGCCATCATATAGTTTTGCCAGTTTTCAAAATGCACTGGACACCAATTGCCAGCTTTTTTTGAAGAAGCATTCGCTCACAGGCCTTGGGTCAGAAATGCTGCAGATTTGGTGGTAAAGGGATGGTGAGATTTTTCTCAAGCCACACCAGTCACTGTGATGGCAGCTGAGTTCAGACCTGAACTCCTGATTTGGGGGATGCAGCAGTACCCCTCTGAATAAATAACAACACTCAGTGGGCACCCTGAAGTCACTGAGTGCTAACGAGCTTTCTTCTTCTCTCCAGAAGACTGCAGCATCAGGTTGTGTCAGAGCTGCAGCTGCTGCCAGGGATAGGACTGCTGCCAGAGATCTGGAGACATGCTGACTTCCACTCTACTTTTCTCGACTTTGTTGCCTTATAAAAGAAGCAATCAGCTGTCTTTCATAAGAACAGGGCTTTGCATTGTTGCAGCGTTTTTCACTTCCAAATCACTTTACAAACATTCAGTGGTGCGTCTCACAACACACCTCCAGTGGGCTGTGGATATGTTTTATCTTAATTTTATAGTTGTATTTAATCAAGCAAACAGGAAATTAGTTTCTTGTCAAATCTTCATTTTGTGGCCCTCAGGCTAGACCCACAGGCACAGTCCTGTCCTCTGTCTGGCTTGGGGTTGGTCTATAATCAGCCTGGGATGGCATTGCTACAGAAAAACAGCCCAGAGAATGATCTCAGGGCAAGGTGCCAATGCCAACACCAGGCCTAGAGTGACTGAATGTCATTGTTTTACCTCCAAGTGTAAATGTTTAAGCTCTTGGGCATTTGCAATCTTCTCCTCTCAGCCCATTCTAGACAGTGAACAACATTTTGAAACCACAGCTCATCCTCTCTGACCAAAGGTCTTGTTTTAAAGGAATCTATTCCCTCCAGTTTATAGCCACACAGGCCAACAGAAAATGACCCAGTAATAAAATGTGGTTGTATAAATCTCTCCCAAAGCATATTTTCATTATCCATTAACTGTATGTAGTCAATGGTGAAGAACAGGTAATAGACATCAGGGAAACAACAGCAGGATGGGTGAATGCTGATCCTGGAGGAGACCAAAACATCCCATGAGCTGCCAGGCTGCTGCTGGGAACCTGGTGCTCCTGTCCCTTCAGCCAGGACAGATTTTACACGACCCAGGGGACCTAAATAATACTTAGCGATGATACCGTGTGTTCCTTTTTCCCATCCTGCATCAACGTATTTACACATCCATATGATAAGTTTTTCAAATTGTAGTTCTTTTATTCTAGTGAATAAAATATACACAAATATCTGTAAAATACATACAAGCTACCAAGAGAAGTTGTGGATGCCACATTCCTGGAAGTGTTCAAGGCCAGTTTGGATGGGTCTTTGACCAACATGGGAGAGCAGAAGTTGTTCCTGCCCATGGCGGGGGTGTTGGAACTGGATGATCTTTAAAGCCCCTGTCAACCCAAACCATTCTAGAATTCTATGATTCTGTGAAAACCATCAGACCACTGTCTGAAGTTTCCAAATAACCTTATTTTTGATCAAGTGCATTCACTTTTTATATGATGATGCACTGAGATTTTAATTGTGGTTAGAAAGCTAAATAAATCACGAAGGCTACAGCTTTGAGTCCCATCTCTGTTGCTCAGACCTGCTGGTCAGGATACAGTTCAGCAAACCATGCCAGGCTTATTTTCAAACTGCGTTTTCCAAAGTCTCTGTGTAAATAAAAAGGCTGAAAAAAAACCCCTGACTGCTCAATGAGGGCAAACTCCAGGAAGCTGGAGCACTTGGTCTCTGTGCCTCGCATGTCGATACCCTTTTAACACGAGAGTTTGACAAAGGCCAGTGACTCACTTCAGAGGAAAATCCCACCATGGGGTGGTAGTTCCTGATTCTCAGAGACTCTTTATTCTGAGCATCATGGTGCATCTGCTGAGAGGTTAAATCCATGAATACTGCTCAGGTTTCTATTTAACATTTAGAGGCCAAACACCCCAGCTGAAAACATGGCACTGCTCTTGTCCTTGCCCCTGTACCAGACCCCATGATTAACCCATCCATATGTGTTTGTAAAGCACAGTAAAACAAGTAAAGGCTGACTTCCCCAAACTGCGGCCACAGCATATGAATTTATAGACATAAGCAGAAAACTTCTCCACATCAATGGATTTCTTGCTTGTCTGGATCACTTGCATGTCTGTATTTCCTGCTGCTATTAAGAATTATGGCTGTAATCCCACAGGAATGGTTCTTTAGTTTTTAAAGTGCAGCTAACCATCAGGCGGGCAAGATAGTGCAAGCCACACGGACTGAGCTCGTCTGTGATCTCACCTCATTACACAATACTGTGAGGAGCCCCAGTGGTGTAACATTGCACAGAACAAGTTCCGAGGAGTTTGGGGGTTATAGACAGTCCAGAGGAATTATTTTATGTCGTGAGAGAGAGAAATGGGAATGAACGGGAGTTCAAAGTCCGGATTACCATTAGGCCAGCAAGACACATTCCTACAGTCTGCAAGTATACAAAGACATCATAGCTGGCTCATTTCCTTTCCTCTTGCCTGTAGCAGCCACAGCTCCAGCCCTACTTTATTTGCCCTGCATCAATGTGTCAATAAAATGTGGCTGTGGGGCCACATCCTCACCCAGTAGGTGTGAGGTAGCTCTGTGTGAACGCCAGCCAGGGCTCAGGCTGGCAGCTCTGTCCTGGGCAGGGAAACATTATTTCCATTACATTATCTCTTTTGTTTATTGGCTTTTCTTTTTTCCCTTAAAGGTATTTATATTTAAATCATAAAATATGATCAGATTCAAACTTGTTCTGGACTAGCTCTCCTCAAAAGTGTTTGTATTTTAAGTTTCTTTTTAATTTTCCCATGACATTGATATGTCTGCTTGTAGGGAGGCACCGTGATCAGCAGGCTGGGCTTAAATCCACCAAATTCAGTTTGGATTTATATTGTCACTGAACTTCTGCCAGGGGCTGAGGCAATGGCAGGCTGAAGGCTGAGGGAAGAGGTGAGGACCTGGGGGAGATGTAAGAGCAAGAGACAAAACAGAGGTCTGCAAAATAGGGGTCCCACCCTAAAACCCAGAAGGTGCAGAAGGAAAAAGGACTGTTAACCCACCCCTAATGCCAACCTACCCCTTGCAGGGATTGCTGCCCAAGGGACACAGGAGGTATTTTGTTCTCCAAGCCTTTGCTGGTCCTTGTGTTTCAGAGCTTCTCTGCTTTTTCAGGGCTGACCCCTGGATCTCTCCCTGCTGCTGAGGGTGGAGCAGACTTAGATGCCCTGGATATCTGCATGCATTTCTGCTGTCTCTGTGTATCATGGTGGGGGAGGCGGGTTATGCCATTTTACTGGATTTTGGATGGCACCTCATATGTTTACTGGGCTTCGCCCTCAGCTGTGGTGAACACAGTCTTTCAAAGAAACCTCAGACCCATCTGTGTGCTCAGTGCTTTGCAGAACTTTCATATTTCCCAAAAAGCATCCTAATGTCCCTTCTGTTTCTTCCTGGGAGCCTTCGTGCAGCAACCTCCTGTGGTTGTTTTAGTTATCTGTATACTTTTCTCCTTGAATCAGATGACTTCTCCCTTCCTAGACAGATTACACAAAGTATTCCTTACCCAGACACCATGAGTCTTTCCGCCCCCAGCAATTGCCACACAGCTCCTTGCTGAGCCTCTCTTTCCATAAATAATACATGCCCAGATTTCTTAAATTCTTGGTCATCCTCCTTGATTCAGCTACATGTCAATGACCTCTGTTATGACAAACAAGTACATCTGCAGCTGGAATCCCATTTAATAACTTTTCCCCCTTATTATACAAATAGAAATATATACTGTAGTCCTTCATGGGTGGAGCAGGGAAATTACCATGATGGTTTCTGCACCCCGTTAGCAGCTCTGACCTGGTTTAACATGGGCTGGCTCACATCACCACTTACTCAATGTTTTCCATGGATGAGGTTCAGACAAACCACGTACAAGGAGCTCGTGGATTTGTGTCACATGTGATGAGACAGGAGAGGATGGAGGGAGTTCATGCCAACTGAGATGCTCTAGCTAAACTCCTAATTATGCAGTCTCTCTCTCCATCCACTTGGTTTAATCCAATCCCCTTGTCTCTGTCAGAGTGACATGTTTGTTTTTCCCACATTGCTCCCTACAAACGCTGGTACAAGAACAGCTTCACCATAAATGTGGTGAGTGGAGCAAAGGCATCATCTTCCCAGCATGGATTATCTTTACGGGTGTGGTAACAGAAGTGAGATTCCCACGCTCAGCCCAATGAAATCCAGTGGAAACAATGAGATCAGAAGCAGAAGCACATGAGAATCATTCCAGTTTAACCAGTAAAGTATCAGTTACCAGTTAACAGTTCATTTTTCTCCACAGGACACTTTCTTCCAGAAGAGGATCTCCTTTATGTCCATATTGACTTTGTCTCCAAAATGCCTCACTCCCTGTGGAAAGGCAACCTGTCTCATGCTGCTTTTTATGGCCAATAATACACACATCCTTTAGAAGGAATGGATGCTTTCCACACCTTTTTTACCCTTATAGCATCTGAGGACTGAAGCCTCCTCCCTGTGCTGTCACATTTGCCACGTGGTACTGCTGTGTTGCTAAGCAGGGGGGCTGTGTTCCCAGATTTCTCCATTCCAGAGTTCTGCTGTTGTCTCATGCCCTGACCTGCTCTGTTTCCACATGCATGAACATCCTCCTTCCCCCACCCTCTCAGTGGGGGTAGCTCATGGCCCTGCCACACTCCTGTGTTTCTCCTATGAGGAGACACTCTCCATCCTCTTTATAGCCACCCCATAAATACTGGAACACTGTGACGAGATTTCCCCTAAGCCTTCTCTTCTCCAAGGAGAAGGGACCTAACTCCCTCCGTCTTCCTGCCAAGCCCCTGTGTTCAGAGCATGTCCTGCCAGACACACCATGTTTACACAGGATCCCCTTGCACAGCCCGTATTTACTGCCCGTGACCCTGCCACTCTCCCGTGTTTACGTTCCTCGGCCCGTATTTACATACTGTGACATCCGAGGCCCTGCTGCTTGTCCCTGGTTCAGGCTCCCAACATCTGTTGCTCACTGCACCTTTGCTCTTGCGTTCAAAGTGTAAAATGAAATGCAGTCATAAGCAGAAGATTAAAAAACCACAAGTGAAACAAGACACCTAAATCCTTGCGTACTTCTGCTGATGTCCTTGATGGGAATTGATCCTTCCATCCCCCTTGATATGCAGCCAGTGGACCCTTTGTACTGTGTGGGATGCAGAGATCAAAACATGCACATTTAATGAGCTCATTTCTAACAGTATTTTGAAGTTGTCTTTTTCTAGTCTGTCTCCTAAATTCTCTCTGGCTATACTTTGCATTTCCCTCATTAGAAACATGCTCTTCCAGTCAGGCTGCTGACATTGCAGAGAAAGTTGCTGCCCTCGATTGGAAGCTGAAACATAATTTGGGGTGCCTAAACTTACATTCACACACACAGACACACACACACAGAGACACAGAGTTAAAACTCTCAAACATCCACTGAACTTTTTAATCCAAGTAGCTCACTAAAATTCAGGATTTTGTAAAAGAAATCCAGTTACAGAGAGAAAGCTGAAGATGAGTTCAAACATTTTTATACGGCTGCTTTGTCACAAGAAAGTACAAAGCCCTACCTCCCTGAAGACAGGAGCAGCAAGTTACTGTTCATGCAGAACTGGCTTTCTTTGAATCACAATTCCCAAACTATGTGAGCTTTTCCCAGGTTTTCTCTCCTGCATGCTCTGCCCAGCAACACATGTCTTTGATTTCACAGGCTCTCTGCCTGCCTTTCCTGCAGCTTCAGAGCTGGGTGTCTCTGCTCCTCAGCCACAGGCTCACCCATTGCTCTGTTTGCACATCCAGACTCCACATGATCCATGGAAAAATGTCCTCACTGGCATCTATCAAATTCCTATGTTATCAGTGCCTTTCTCTGTGCTTAATTTGAGGGTTTGAGACTCCTGGTTTCCTAAAAGAACCCTCACAGTTAAATTAAACAAAGGCTGGGGAAGACATGCTGGCTAGGAGCTTTTGCTCAGCCTCCATCACAGCTTTCTGGCTTCGCAGCCAGGCTGACATCCCCTTCCCTGTGCTGGGAACCCACTGCAGAGGCTTCAGCCAAGTGTCCTCCAACATCCTGTCACCCTGTGGTCAGTGCCACCCCTTCCAGAGCTGCCAGAGCAGGCTCCCCTGTACCTGCTTCTCTGCTCTCAGCCTGACTATTTTGGGGCTACTCACACAAGAGGCAGATCTGACACAAGCCTCCCATAAAAGGGCTAGACCAGGATGGGACCAAACAGTTTCTGCTGCCAGTGTGGTGGCTGGGAGGGATGCCCACAGCCCCGAGCACTCCAGGAGCACAAAACGTCAGATTTCAATCAGCACCGAGCTCTGGCTGTAATGAGGATGTTGGCCTGCACTTTAAAAAGCTTGAACTCATCAACATTTGGAGAGCTGTGCTGTCAGGCTCAATTAATATCGTTATGCATTGTCCTGCTATGTGACCCAACTCACAAATTGTTTCTTTCCATCCCACAGCCGTTTGCAGACAGAAATAAGCCCAATTCATGAGTGCAAGAAGGGCATATGCTCAGTGGTTTCATGCACACCATGGGTCACACATATCCCATGCTGTCCATCAGCAGTTCAGTGAAAGCTCCTGTCCCATTATACACAGCAACAGTACTCTCCAAACTGCAGTAAGGAATTAGAACTTAATGGAACCACACACTTCCCCTCCTCAGAGCCCTGCAGCTCACCTGTGGCTGCTGAGGTGTGCAGTGCTCACTGAATGAACACACCACAGGTTGTGATTTCTGATACTGCAGTACACATGCTGTTAGAAAAGTGCCTTTGTTTCCTCAAAATTCACCTGGTTACAGTGTGCAGCCATGGCTTTTATTATCCCTTTCTTTTTTTCAGGTTTCAGTTTTGCAAAACAAATGCATATACTGTAGTCAAACTCCCTTCACTTTTGTTTTTGATAATTTGAGGAGGCTGAGTCTGTGTTTCTCATTAGAAGTGTTTTGCTCAGCTAATTCCCATGACACTTTTTTTGACTTCTCCAGTTTGCCAGAGTACTTCAAAAAGGGCACCAAAACTGCAAGAATTTTTTTTCAGGATCAGCTTTAGACAATTAGAGAGGCAAAATATCTTCTCTGCTGCTACTAAACAACTTCCTTGCTTGTACAGACAGAAATGGCTTTATCCTCTTCTGTCACTGTGGGAGTTCATATTGTGTTGCTTGTCAGATAGGATCCCTCAATCCTTCCAGTGTAATGGCTTTTCAGAGGCAGCCTCACTCTGCAGATGGTCAGGTCTCTTTGCTATGAAACCTGTCATTTTCCATCTCTCTAATTTAAAACACAGGTTGTTTGAATCGGCTCAATTTAGCTCTCTCTCCAGATGATTCTGGATGACAGCCTTATCTTCATCATTATGTGTCATTCTGTCAAACTTTGTGTCACCTACAGCAAATTATCTCAGCAGTGTTTCCTATATTTGCTCCCAGAACAGTGCAGAAAATTTTGAGTAGCACTGAGTATACACTGATCCCTGCAGCTCATCGTTAGATGATTCCCCATTGACTGTCACTGTTTGAGACCTATCAATTAGCATGTTCACAGTCCAATTAATGTGTACTTTACTGGCAGTGTGTGCTGGTCTTTATAATTGCAATGCTACAGGAGCACCAAGCTCTGAAAAGCCCTATTTAGCATCACCACTCAGCTGTTCAGTCCCCCCAATAATTAAATGAAACTAGTCTGAATAAGACAGTGAACCATGAATTATGTTCTTATTGGTGCCTTGTTTGTGAAATGAATCTTTCTAATGGAATTATTCCCATTACCTTGTCTGAGAGTGGTGGGATACCTGGCCTGTAGTTACGCAAATAATCTTCATTTCCATGTGTGACTGCCTTAACATGGGACCATTTCTTCCCTCCTGAACTTTCCAGCTTTTCCAACGTTTATCATCAGTGCACTAAGTCTCCCTCCCCTAACTCCTCTGTGGCTCTATAGTTCAAGTTACCTGGACCCACTGATTCTCTGACAAGTTCACCATTGTGCTGTTAATGGTCTGGGAAGCCACAGACACCCTCTGTTCTCTCTCTTGCCAATACAGAAATACTTACTGAATGTTTTTGCTTTCTTCAGTGGATCTCCCAAAAGGAGGTTTCTGATTGCGATTTTACAAGGAAGTTTCATACTCTGGTCCCTGTGCCAAGTTCCCCGTTCATGTAGGCTGTTTCTGTCTGGCTCAGCTCTATCTGGGTATAAGGATGTTGGCAAATAGGACTGGCAGAGACTTGCTGTGATATAATCTTGTGGCCTTATGATATAATCCCTTTCACAAACTGTTTAAGCTTAGAAGTGACTGGATTGTTTGTTTCTCTGGCAAAGGCTCAGAGAGTGACATTCCTTTGGAAGAAACTTCTTTCTAATTTCCAGCCTAACCTTATTCATGGCTAGCTTCTAAATAATTTGCTGCACCAACATTTTCCTTTTCTTTAAGCATCTTTTCCATGTCTTACATGTACTCTCATGTTGTATAACAGCCATATTATACAACACAATCTTGGATGTGATCAGTTAAGAAGCCAAGGTGTTTTTGTTCCTCCATGTCTAATAGACTCCCAGTTCTGCCAGCCATTCAAGCTACTCGTCTCTGAGCTTCCTCCAGTTTGAATATATCTTTCCTTATTTTAGGATGACCAAGTGAGGTCTTACTGAGTCTTTGCCCAACAATACTGATATTTCTTTTTTTTTTTTCCTGGAGATATTTCACTTGATGTGTTCCTCTCTCTTGAATGCCTTATTTCATGCATTCTTGCTTCTTCTTATGGGATGGAGACACTGAGGAAATGGCAAGAAAGTAAAAATAAAAATACCTATAAAATAAATCACAGACTGTAATTTCCAAATTCTCCACAGTATCTTAGGGTTGTAATGTGACTTTCATGGGTGTCTCAGCTCTCATGCAGTTTTCTGTAGAGCTTAGGTGTGTGACGTACATGTGACCCTTACATCCAAATTCTGGTAAACCCCTACCTGCACATTTAGATCTTTAAAACACCTGACCTTAAGCACATGGAGAGTACCTCTTAAGAAGCATTCACTTAAATATATTTTAAACAATTCCCTTAGAGGTCATAAAGTGGGCATGGCGTGCAGCTCTGAGAGCAGTGTATATGGGATGTGTCAGTAGTGACTAATCATGACTGTATGGAAAGTCTTCAAAGTATTTGGTTAATAAAAGGAACAGTAGATTTTTCCTTAAACAGTCTTATACCAGGAAAAACTAACAGTAATTTTTCCTAGAAGATTGAAGGATAGCTCACTGACAGACCTTGATACAGAAAAGGAACATGTGTAGGAACCCCAGCCTTCTCACTTGTATCTCCTCTGGGAACTGAGTGACCAATATTTTTATGGTATAGGCTCTCCTCTTTTTATGTCCTGCTTATCACCTTACACCTTACAGAATACTGTCCTTTCTGCCATCCATCAAGGATCCAGCTTCCCACACACAGGAAGGGAATACCCAAGAAGGCCAGTAGGGAGGACAGGAAGCAGAGGATGGTCACTACATGAGGAAGACCCACGTGTGCCTCAATTCATCTACCACTAGAGGCAGCTGAGGACTTTGAGATACATGTCTGTAAAATCATGAAGAGGGACAGCTGAGAAAAACTGCCTGCTTTTACTGTCACTACAAGATGAAAACAAAGATAAGAGATGCAAATTCAAAACTTACAGAATGAAATGCTTCTTTACACGGTGCCTGAGCCCGTAAGCTATGGGCATGTGTAGGCTGACAGAGTACATGGGGCAAGTGTCATGCTACATTTGCATTTTCCTTGTATTTTTCCCTAGGTGTCCATTTTTGATCCCTGTTGGCAACACTACTATTGGCTGGCTGAGTCTTTGGTTGGAGCTGACACGAATGTTTTCTATCTTTGTGCAGAGTAGGTGCATGTCTGCTCTGTTTCGTCAGCACTGCACCATCAAACACAGGCTCTTGACCTACTTCCTTATGGTACTGCACGGATGGGGAAGCAGGAGAGAGGTTTCAGTGGAACTGTTCTTCTTCCTGGCTCCTGTCCTCAGCAAATCTATATTGCAGCAGGCCTGAGATCAGCTGCATCTCTGATCACAATGGGTTTGCATTGCTATTAATTGTTTTCTCCTTGCTTGACAGTAGTGTGCCGTGGTGGCTGCCCCTCATCTCCGACAGCACGGCTTTATGTACAAATAAAGCCATTTTGGGAGGAGCAGGTGTTTAAAACAGTGCTCCTGCTTTGCTTTCTCCTCCACCCTTGGCTGCACAGTCTCTTCCCGCCTCTCCTCTGCTCTGCCGCTCATCTTACCCTACAGTAAGCTGATCCAGGGACTCAGTCCCCCAGAAATTGTTTTGTAAATTGTGGGGTTATGGTTCCCAAGGGTGAGCACCACAATGTGGTTCACAATGAGGTCAGAGTACTGTTACTGGTCCAAGGGAACAGTGGGAGGGGATGGGAAAGGGGAACAGGAATACACTTTCCAGAGCCGCTGTTAGATTCTGCATCATCCCTTTATCCCATAACCCTTTATCCCAGAAAACTCTGAATCTGCCTGGATGGAAAGATTACACTTCTGTCCATATCAATTCACTGTGGAGCCAAATTTGCATATTATAGTCTTTTGAAAGATTTTTTTTTTTTAATTGATATTTTTCTGTGTTTTCATCTCAGGCATTAATTTCTTAGAAACAAAAGCATTGTTAGTCACGTCTGCATGAAAGACATAGAGAAGCCAACATTATTTTAAAATATGACTATTGTTAATGGGGATAAAATAATTAATTAGTAATTAAACTTGTGGCAGTATTTTTCAAAAAGAAAATCAAAACTGTGCTTGCATTACAATATTGATATAAAGCCTCTGCTCTAGTAATGTTAGGTATCTAACAGCAATTTCAAGCATTTAATTAGACTAATTCTTCAGGTTAATACATCATCTTGCACTTCAAATTATCTTTATGCTCTTTACAAATAGCTACTAATTAAGCCTTATGCTATTCCTGCCAAGTCAGTTAATAGCATTATACCAGGGATATGAGGTCCAAAGGGGTTTGACTGTTTCCCCTCCTGTCATGCTTCCCTGAGGAGGCAAAGGTTTGTTCCAACCTTATGCTCCTCTGCCTGGTGCTGAAGTTAGATGACAGGGACCTGGGCCCTAGAGGAAGGTGACCAAATTATGCTAAAAGAGTCAATGGTGACAAGCTGGGAGTGCTTGGACTCAAGTGAGAAATAGATTGGAACAGTTTATATTTGGGATTGCAGTCACCTGGAAGTGGACACTGCTGGGATTCGATGCATTTCAGAAACATTTGGGTGCTTAATTTTAGCTGGTGTGAGACAGAAAAGGGGAGTGGGAGGAAGAGCAAACAGCACAGGGCAACGCTAGGATTGCTGGTGATGGTCTCCATGATGGACTAAGACAGAACCAGGGTGTGATGAACTGGCAGGTAGCTGCCAGCTGGGTGATATGCTCCAGGACATATGCTCCTGTTCCCTTGCCAGCCAGGGTTAGCTTCACATGGGACTGTGAATATGGTGCCCTACACAGGTTGATTCTTATCATCGACCATTTCTCCTGGTTCCCCTACTCTTTCCCAGCAGCCTCCTCTCAAGCCACTCTCTGCTTGAGGGGATGGTCATTTTTCGGCCCCTAACACAAGGCACAAGGGCCAGAGAAGTCCAGAGAAGCCACAGTGGCTCCCTCAACACTTGAATGAGTGCAGAAACACCCCAGCTTGGGGGGCACTCCCAGAAAGGGGTAACCAGTCTAGGTCTGACCTTGTCCTCACTGGGGGCCAATGGAAACTCATGTCTTCCCCTTGCCAGGAGCATTTTGTGTCATTCCAGCATTAGGCAAAACATAAAGTTAGACCAGGAGAGGGGAGGGTTGAGCCTCAGTCTTTTGGCTTGTTGCAGCCAAGCAAAACAGCTCTTACTCCAGTTTCTCCAACATCTACATTTTAAGCAGCATCATCATCCGTGTTCTGCTACTTATCCCTGCCCTGGGAAGTGTCCTGCTCTGAAACCTGAATGCACAAAGGCTTTTGAAGGCCAAAGCTCAATATCTTCTGCTGTCCCTACTCTATGCTGGTTTGGGATAGGGCTAAAGAAGTCTGAATTATGCTGTTTTGAGCCCCCCCAAAACAATCTTCTTGATCTCTTCCAGCACTTGCGGGTGTTTGACTCTGCTGTGTCAAATCAATTTGACCATAACACTCCTGCCAAACCTTGCTGGAGTGGCACAGGATATAATGAATGCTAACCAAAAGTACAAAGATGATTTCGTGGAGGGCACTTGTGAAGTATAAAGTGATATGTAACCTGCAAAACAAGTTTAATGAAATGCTTTTAATTACTGTGAGTTATGTAACCACATTAAAACAGTGGCATCAACACCAAAACATTGAAGATAAGCTAGGATTTTTCAAGTTGGGATAGCCAAAAAGTGCTAAGAATTCAACTTCCTCACTCGCATTACTACATATGCAGACAAGGAATCAATTGCTGATTTTTATCAGTCACTACAGTTTGATAATTACTCTGTGTGCTGCTAATTAGCGCACAATTCTCCACTTTTTCTGCATCACAGAGAGGAAGAGGATGGAGGAAGGTACTGTCCTTCACTCCACCAACATCCAGAGCCAGACCTTCCCCTCTTCCCATGAATGAGGGACTGAATGACCCCATATTGTATTGGCTGACTCTAAACAGCCATCCCTGATGACCTACACTTCTCCCCTTCTTAGGAATCCTCACAACTAGCCAAGTCTTTTTGCAATCTGTTCCTCTTGATAGTAAATTTTTTCCGTGTTTGGATTAGATTGATTTGCATTGATGACATATGAGATGGTGGAGGGTTTTAAAATTTTTTTTGGGGAAGTAACTTTCTCACACAGACCAAATTTTGGTTTCATTGTCTAAATCCACATTCTTTAGTCTGTTCAAATCTTGACACTGTTTTGCTTACCTGAACATCTTCTAACAAAAGGCTGCTGATCTTCAGTATTGCTACCAAGAGGTAATGGCCACATAAAATCACTTTGCCACCTAGTGAGATATGGAGGGAATCCTCATGTGCTGAAGCTGTGGTCAGAGATGAGCCGTCTCTGCCCTGTGATAGTCTAATTTAAAAGCAGGAAATTCCTCAGAATAACCAGCTCCTAGTCCCAGCTGAGAGCTGGATGATAAAACCCCTGTGAAATATTTAACTGTGCATAGTAGCCGAAGACTATGAACAGATGTGATCTAGAAAATCAGCTACACCTAGGACAAACACAAACCTCTGCCCAGCATCCCTGGCTCCAGCAACATCTGGCACACTGTGCCTGGCTGGCAAGGGCCAGGCACCTCTGCACCTTGTCCTGCTGCTGCTCTCTCCCTGCTGGCACCTGGGAAGAGCTGATAGTTTCCCTTTTCTCAGGAGCTGTCTTTATATCTGATTGAATCACGCAGCCATAGAATGGTTTGTGTTGGAAAGGACCTCAGCGATCATCCAGTTCCAACCCCCTCACCATGGGCAGGGACAGCTTCCACTGTCATGGATATGCCTGTGGTATAAATATATATGCACTGCTATATAAATACCCCCAATCAAACCCTGGTGCCTGACAACACGGAGAGGTCACAATGCTGTTGTTCTCACCCAAGGACACAGGAAGAGCTTGTGTTGCATGGAGTGGTTACATGTTCTTAGGCAAACTGAGAGAGCTGGAAAAAGCAGACAGACAGCGCAATCTCAGACCCCCTTTCCTACGCATCTCAAGGACCTTCTTAGACCAAAATTTGCCTTCCTTCTTTAGGAGTTGGACTTGATTACCCTGATGGGTCCCTTCCAACACAGCATATTGAGTGATTCTATGATTAAAAGGGGTTATTTAAAATAGTCAGTGACCACAGAATGGCTCTGCTGACAGGTAGAGTATGGCATTTGCAAAGTGGCCAAGGCATGTTTGGGCTCCAGACTTAGCTTAGGTATTTGCTGCCCACAGCTGAGCACTCAGATTATCCTTCTCTCCATGTGACCTACAGCACTGCAAAGCAGAAAACTCTGTACTGGGCCCATTTTGGTGCCAACTGGAGCTGTTGGGGGACTTCCAGGAATGCATTTCATGTGTGCAGTGGTGATCTGGGCTGCTGCATCCCAGGATAGGTCTGAGCCCTGGGGCTGCATAGGGGAAGGAGGTGGAGAACAGCCAGCCCTGTGGCTCAGACCATGGCTCCTGCAGGACGTGGGTCTCTGATCCACTCAAGACCAGCCTTGGTTAGATGTGAATACGAACTGCCTCAAAACTGGGAAGTGTTTGGAACTGAAACATCATTTTAGTATCATTACAGGAACTGGGCAGAGTGTGGATGCACAAACCCACATTTCAATTTCTCAAAAGACATGACCCTACTTTCCAGGTGGCCAATTACCAGAGTTTTCCAGGTACTGACAGCTCAGAGCTTTCAGTGACACCAGTTGCAACATTTCTGACACTATAAGTTACTTTTATCTGGGTGCCTTGGGTAAGGGCTCAGGAGTGTGAATTTTGGTTCTGGGCTTTGAAGCTTCATCCAATCACAATATTTCTCTGCTCCATGGCTCTAATTCCACAGCCTTGTGCTTTGGATTTACGTTACTTACTCTACATTTCGTTATCTTTTTGGTGTTACCCAGCAGATATTTTCGTAAGAATTTATTCACTCATAAGTATCAAGTGTTTTCACAATAAATTCAAGGGGAAAAAAGTGAGAATAATTCCTTTGCACAGAGACTACTGTTGCTCAAGCAATTCTTTGCCTCCTTAGGACCAATGGTAATGGGATGTTTCTGGTTGCTATCCAGAGGTGGTTGTCTGACTCTGACTCACTGCATGCAGTTTTACCTGCAGCCACTGAAACACTCTGAGTCACAAGGAGAGGCACAGCAGCTGACAGTGAGAAGCAATCACACGAAGGATATTACAGCCATGAAAGGACTTTAGGCACTGCTCCTGGTGGACAGCAGCAGCGGAGCACAAATACATCTATGTAGTTCTTAATTAACTACAAAAGTGCCTGGGTCCCTTCCCCCACCTCCCCCCCCCTTATTTCCCAGACCATAAACCAAATCTTCAGCAGGTATAAACTGGCACAGGCTTTCTGACTTCAAAGGAGCTGCATTGGTTTGAACCAACAAAGATTCTGGTGCCATATGGCCCTAATCATGTTAATGTGAGGCCCAAAGGATGCAGTGCAATAATAAAAAGGAAATACTGTGTGATCCATCATCACTTTGGCACTCAAGGCAGAACTTTCAAAGGTATTTAGGCACCAAAAGAAGTAGTCAGGTGCGTCGGAGATTTTCTGTGTTCCATTTCCCCACGATAAAAATTTATTTCCCCTCTATCCCAAACCTGGCTTGAGAGCCCCTGCAAAGAGGGTAGAAACATTTTATCACTGTGGAAATAAGAAGGGTCTTTCCAAGGTGGACCTCAAACTTCTTTGTCTCTAAACTTCTCAGAGTGCTTGGTGGGGTCCCAGCACTGGAATCATCTGCGGACACTCCAAGGGTCCAGGTGAGGCAGCTGCCAGGTGAGGCAGGAGCGAAACTTGGCACCAGGTAAGGATCTCCACAAGAGGAATGATTCAAACCAGGCTCACTCGCCCCCAAGGAGCGTCAGCAAAGCCACACTGCCCCGTCACCACAGCTCCTTGCAGGGCTATCCCAGCATATGGGGCTGCAGGAGGATATGAGGAGGACAAGCACAACTTATTCCTGTCCTTGGCAGATGGAAGCCTCCTGCACCCTGAGTTCCCCCAGGCCCCTTGGTATGGAAACCTTCAACAGCGTGGAAACTGCCTTTGATTTTAAATCCAAACAACTAACCGCTGTTATTCTTGGACATTTATATTACATTTTCCTCATATTTTCCATCTCATGGATGATTAAAAACAAATTATTGCATTAAGGTGTTTGAAGTTAGGATGCTCCATGCAGCAGTTATTTGTTTCTAAGTCCTTGACAAGAATTTCCTGTTGATCTGGTTTTATGTTGTCTTTACCTAAAACAAATCTTCTCCAAGGACTGAACTAGTCCTTAAATAGTTTTAAGAGGGTTCTCCCATCTCAGGCTCTTTTCTAAAAGCCTTGTATTATTTGTCCTGCCAGGGAATGAAGCAAGATTGCTGAAAGCATATTCAGGTTGTCTTAAAGGAGTGGGAAACTGATTGCTTAATAAGGCAAGAGCTACGTCCCACATAATAATTGTCACAGACATCTTTCATTGTTCTGATGCCTTTATATTGGTGCTCTCTGTAGTGTACTTGGGAGTGATGCAACCCTGATGCTGTAATAACCTGGTAAGCAGTTGGATAGGTTCCCTTTAGAAAACAAAAGGTCGCCATTCACAGAATTCCCAGCATGAAAATGTGTTTATTGATGGCTTGCATTTTGTATAATTTTGTTCTTTAGCTACTTTGCTGTTCAGAGGCAATCCCAGGGCATGGATGTACTCGTGGTGTGGTGCTGCCGCCCTTCCAAAGAGCTTGGGGTACTTGATGCTTTTGCTGTAATTCCCAGCATATACTAATGTGTCAGGAGTACACATCACCCTTGGGACTGGCCAGGAGATGTGGCAAGTGAAGGGTAAGGTAAACCAAACAGCCAGGCTGTCTCTGTGTGGGAACAAGGTCTCTACTGTGCCCAAGCCCAACCAGTTAATGAAAATAGGGCTCCTGAAAACTGGCAGATGCTTCTCTGCTCTGCTAGTCTGCAATGGGCCTCTCTAAATTTAATCAGAATTTTTTATTCTTTTTTTTTTTTTACTCTTAAAAGCAACTCTCAAAGTGGGTTTGATCAAATCCAACATGTTTCTGAAAAAATACTGGATTTAGCGTTTTGACATTCCCTGGTGAAAAGACTTTTGCTGCTGAGATGCCAGATCAGTTCTGGGCAGCTGCAGTGAAACCCAAGGGAGACTGAGCCAGAAGGGTGATCCCATACTCCTTCATGTAGAAGGTACGAACAGCCCTGTCACCTGGTTGCAATAGAGCCACTCCAATAATAAACCATTAAATTATGGGCGGCGCCCTAGGAGATAAAATACCCAAAAGATATTGTCAGAATGTATGCTATTTAAAATAACACGACCTCTTATGATTTTAATTTCAGCAAATGAAGGTTTACAAGATGAAACCCCAGTCCTGCACATTTTTGTGATTGTAACTAATGTCACACATATAAGCAATGTTTCCCCTTTTACTCAAGTTATTTATTGGTATAAATATTTGTGAGATCAGAACATCAACACCTAACAAACATAGTTTAGCATAAAATAGCAACAACTCATATGCAACTCTCGATAATTTCTGTATTTTTCTATAAAATACCTGGAGTTCCTATATACTGTGCAGCAGGGAGCAACACAAATCTGCCTTTAAAAATTCACAGGACTTGTTGATTCATACGCAGCTGAGAAAAAATGTGGAAAAAATATTTATTGCAAATTCCTCAAATATTTACCAGGTGAAACATCAATAGCAAGACCTTATATAGACTCTTAATTCCACAGTGAGATATTTAACAGTGTTCTGAATTTCAAACACACTGGGAAACAACACTGGTTGTTGACACCTTTTCTGAAGACCAAACAACAGACTTTCATTCTTACTGTAGATAAAAAACCTACATTTAGGCACTCATGTGCAACATTTTCATAGCTACTTCTCCTATGTGATATTTCATCCTTGAGTTTGGGTAAAGGATGTTATCTAATTAGTACAAATGCTTTGCAGCACCCAGGTATTGTGTTCTCATTAACTCACAAACCTTGTTGTGTTTATAAAATGCTCTGAATATTTACTGGGGACCTGGACAACACTGGTTCATTGTTACAGAGTGTAAGTGTATGCCAAAGTCTCTTTCGCGTTTCCCATATTTTGCAACCATTTTCTTTTCCTCTTCTTAAGTCATAGTCTCTGCAGAGAGCTCTGTGATGAAATCCTGAGTACAATCAGGATAAAGAATTTATTATGATTCATCCAGAACAGGGCTAACTGTGTGAACTTCAGCTAAAACCTGAAGGTTTTTCTCCAGCATATGCTTTTGTCAAAAATCTGACACTGCTTTCCTACTTTCCTCAAAGCTCCTGAGATTTTTAAATCATGTGGGCCAAATTCCAGGTACCTCTAATGTCAGCAAGAAACTGGGTTTGAATCCAGACAAAACACAGGAGTTTCACTTTTGGCCCTGCTCCTGGAAAAACAAGGGATTTGATCTTCTATTTGATGTAACATGGATAAGGCTTTCAAATCAGACGCTTGGAAATGGCTGTGACTGAAGTGAGAAGGAAAAGGCCGGAAGGAGTCTAAAAGATGAGGAGGCTGCACTGTACTCACCACGTCATGCAATTTCCTTTACAAATATAATAATTATCATGTAAAATCAGCTGAATTTTTTTCCCCTGTAGTCTTACTGCTCACTACAAGAGAGCACAGGCATGGTTGCACACAACCAGGTGGGACCAGACATCCACCCAGCCCAGGGTCCCGTCCTTGTCCCTGTCCCATGTGGTCCAGGCAGGCAATGGGAATGGGGCAAACAGGTGTCCAGCCTACCCACAGTGGCATCCCAGGCTCTCTCACTCAAAGCACAGGGCCTTCTGCACCAGAGCGAGACACTTTGCATTCCATGCCCACCTGGGCATTTGTCTGGTATGAATTCATTCAGCTACTTGTTTGAAGTCATGTGAAGGCTCAGCATTCATAAGGTCACATGGAAATGGTGAGGGGTTTTTTAGCTCAAAGGCTGCTGAGTGGCCCCTTCCACTTCTGCAGCATTCTTGGGAAAAAATCGGGAAAGCTCCTCTTTGTAGATCCCAAATGTGAGCTTTCAAAGCATCAAGACACAATTTGTACATTTACAAGCCCAAAGGAAAAGGTAAAAATAATCCAAGGAGTATTGAAAGGATGCTGCAGAGCACTGTGAGGAGCCCACTTGATGCCATCACGTGGAGCTGCCAGGAGCCCACGGAGGAGCAGACACTGTTCAGGTCACTGGCTCCAGGTGAACTGGCGTGGGCAGAGATGCAGCCCCAGCCTGAACAGCTGCTCAGAGAGGTGAGCCCTTCCGGGGGGGACAGCAGCAGCAGAGCTCCTCAAACAGAGCAAATCAAAGGCCTGGAGAGGTCAGGAGGAGTTATTTATGCACAGGGGTAAAGCTAGCTGGAGTATAATTGCTTTCAGGCTGCTCTTGGACAATTGCTTTCTGGCTGCTCTTAAACCGTTCCTTTCAGGTTGACCTCTCCCGGTTCATCTGGAGCTGCTCTGCCACTTTATTAGTTACTGTTAGTAATTGTAGCCTGCAGCTATGGGGCAAAGGAGCATGGGGGAGAAATAAAGCACAGGAAGAGGCAGGGATAGGAGGGCTCTGCTCAGGAGGGTCTGCTGCAGCAAGGCCTCTGCCAAAACGTGGCTCATCCCTCTGCAGAGCGGGGCCTTTGCAGACTGACCTGTGGTTGTGCCCAGAGCTGAGGTGGAGGGGTTAAGGTGATGCAGGTTCACCATAAGCCACCAAGAGTAAACTGAGGTGGTGGAGGTAGCTTAGGAGAGCAAACGGCAGTTTTGGAGAGCTTGGAGGACTCAGAGGTGTGGCAGCAGCAGCTGTGAGCTTTCTGTGGTTGCTTCTTCTGTGGCAGAGGTTAAAGCCCTGGTACCCCTCTGGGGCCAGGCAGTGGGCTGGACATTCCCCAACAAACTGCAGCTTATTTTCAACCTTCAGGATCATGGATGAAGGTAAGTGCCAGTTGCCACCAAGACAGAGATGTCATTTGGTTTCCAGGTGTCTGAATCCTTGTGTGAAGAACCTCCAGTGGGTGAGTCTGGCCTGGCTGGATTGAGGAACAGCTCCTCCGGAAGGATTTCATCATTCTGAGCTGGTTTGGTGTGCTGATGTGACATGTGGCTTTATGGAGAGGCTTGAAACAGAGCTTTGCTGAACAGATTCAGAAATCCCCTGATTTTGGGGTAGCTGGAGGCTGGGAAAGTACTTGGAGACACACCACATACACTGAACAAGTTTTCGCTCTTCCCTGGGTGTCTGCTTAAGACAACCATTCAAATTTTATTTAAGAGAACAGAAAGGGAGGAGGGAGGAAGGAGGGGGGCACCACCAGTCTGCCCCCATATCCACCCCTGAAGTTCTCCGTCATGAGATGGAGTGATCACACACAGTGATGTGTGATGGAGAACCAGCAGACAGCCTTGGCCTCAACGTCCTTGGACCAGCTGCAGTGGTAGGGATGGGGTAACACCTCCATAGTGACAGCAAAGGAGATGCAAAAGCTGCAGCGCTCCTGGCATTGGTGTCAGGTCCCAGAAGGACCTTGAAAACCCCTGCGATCAACTGAAAGGTGATAAGGATGTCTCAGTGTGCTCCTTCATCGCTAACTGGAGGGGGAATTCGATTTGCCTCCTAATGGGAAAAAGAAATCTAGTGAAATTCCCAAGAAAGACTCTCTTCCCATTACTTCTGCAGGTCACCTAAAAAACCCAGAGTCTCTTTAATGCAAGCTGCAAGCACTGCCATTATAAATAAAGTGGCACTAGTTCTGCTGCAGGAAAGTGCCTTGGCACTACATTGCTCCAGCATGCAACTTAGATGCTCTTTAACGCTTTCCCAAAGTGTTTCCCGGATCTCTTAAGCAAAACAGACTCTCCAATTTCCAAATGCATCTGCGTACAGCTAAAGCAGTAGCAATTTAATTGGGACATGTAAACACGTGTGTGCTTCTGTGCATGTATACGTGACCCTCTAATATTTATTTTTAAATATTTTTATATGAAAAAACATTATTTCGTACCTGGATAAGGGGGCAAAAAAGAAAGTAATTTATTTACTGAACTTGTAAAGCTGTAGTTCCCAGGGAGAGGAGCACAGACTCTTCAGAGGGTTCCCAAATCAAATTGTTAAGCTTTTTTTAATTTTCATGACTGCTAATTGCTCTGTGCAGCTGGTTTTGTTTAAGAGGTTAGTATTTTAAAGTTGAAACGAGGACATATTGCAAACTTCACCCCACAGTTCACTGTGCTATGTACTCTGCACAGCAGCTCAGACTGTTAATCATAGGTGAGGGCTAACAAAGCCAAACTGATGCAACTGCAGAGAGACATGAGGATACAGCCAGACAGAGCAGTTTAGAGCCATAAACAAGGACGCTGTCCCAGTGAAGGACATGCATATTGCAAAATGTGTTAGCTCAGGGCATCCCTTGGCTCTGCAGTGTGAGGAATACATGCAGAAGTCCTGTTGCAGGTAAGGAAACCCTCCAGTGCCATCAGGATCACGTGCCTGACTTACTTGCTCTGTCTGGGGGAAGATCTGGACAGGCTCTTCAGGCAGGGTCAGGGTGTCTCCACTTACAGGTCTGGTTCGGTGCTACAGGAATGTGAGCAGGGCAGACACTGAACACACAACCCTCGACCTTCTCGAGGCTGTTTGCAGGCACTGACCCTGCACCCAGTCCATGCACTGCATGTGCAGCTGCTCCCTGCAGTACAGAGGTGTCTGAACAGGTTGGTGTCAGTGGAGAGCTGTTCTGTGCTCCCACATGAGATGCTTAATGGTCCAAATATTATCCAAACAACTCGAATACACACATCACCTTGAGAGAAAACTAGGGAAGTGCCTTTCCAGCTTCATCTTATGCATCAGATGGTACCAAGTGTCAGTTTTGTTTTCCTATGACTGCTGTAATTTCTGGTAAATGCATTCAGCAAACAACTCAGTCAGCAGCGGTAAAGTTCAGAGGCAGCTTTCCCTTCATATGCTCCCTCCCTCCCCCCCACCCACTGCTTGAAATTGTGCAAATACATAAACCGACTACAGGGTTAAAACAAAAATAAACAATTTGTCCTTCATCAAGATAGTTCATATTGCACGTGACCTAGGTGTGGCAGAACGAGGCTGCTGCAAGCAACCCGAACCCAAAACCATTTCACCAGTCCAGCCAGTCATGCTCGCTCAGGTTGAAGGTGGCAGTGCTGCTTCCACTTCCAACAGGCTGCTTCTCCCTTGGGAAAATGCTAGATTAGGAGGACCAAGGGTGTGGAGCAGCATTCCTGGCTCTGTTTAGCATTGTCCAAGGAACTGGTAATGTAAAAGGAATGAAAGGAATCGTGTCTTCTGGTAGAATTAATCCCTTGAGGATCTGCAGTCTGTAAGCAAGGTCTGGCTGGGCCGTATAGAAGGCAAAAGCAAGTATTTATCTGGGAGAACCAAAGTACTTAATTTAAAAAATAAAAAAAGTTTCTTTCATTCTGTTTACTTGCAAACAGGGGGAAAAATAAAAAGAAGAAAAAAAAACCCAAACCCAAAGGTTACCTTGGGAATTTAAAAGAGGAAAAAGCTATCAATTGAACTATTCCACTTTTTTTCCAAGCCTCAAGGGACTGAAAGACTAAGTATTTTCAGTATCTAGACCCCCTTCACCAAATACGTCTCCCACTGTTTTCAGGGAAAATGCAATGTAGTCAAATTCTGGGTTCAAAGAAACAACCCAAGAATAATTGAGTTAAAAATCCAAATTTCTACCTGAGGGGAAGTGTTTTGAAGGGTAGTTGTTGCTATTGAACTTGCTAGTAAATTACATTGTCAAAAAAGGTTGTTAGCAGCCCCTGGCTAGGTGGGTTACATATCTTTAATATCTGGCCTGTAAAATAATTTTATATCAACAATGCTGATATTTTTCTCTCCTGCCCAAAGCTGCAGGGAGAAAGGAGCTCATGGTTGCTGCTCCCCACAGAAGGGACATGGAATAAGGGACCTTGAAAAGGCTCTTGATGCACTCAGCAAGCAGATGAACTTCCCAATTCTGAAACGTTAGGGGATAGCCAAGGAAGAGTTGTTGCTTCTTAAAATTTTCTTGTATTAAAAATACCTTTTTGATTTAACACCATTATCACCTTCCACTGGAGGCCACTTGAACATGCTTCTGGAGAAAAAGCTGGCTTCTGCTAATGGCTTCTGCCCTCTGGAGAAAATCAGAAAAAGATTGAAAAATCAGAAAAGATTGCATCTAGACCCTCTTCTAGTTTTCCCAGTGTGCTTCTTGCCTTGCTGCCACCAGCAATCCCAGCAGAGACAAGCCTGTACCACCTGCTGGGGTGACAGTACCACCCCAACTTCACAAAGTGATGATGTGAGAAAAATCAGTTTTTTGATTGTACCAGCATGACAGTTAGAGGCGATGTCCTAGGGGTTGGAAGGAGCTTACAGAGAGAGCTGGGGCCATGTTATTACTAATTCCCCACCAGGCCATGTACAGAACTTGGAGGGAATTTCTGCTCCACCCTTCATTTACTTTCCTTTAACACTTACTAATCTCTCATTAACCTGCCTCTGTACAGTGGCTTGCTACGGTGATTTTCCCACTCGGGATACCCACAAAGACCATTAATAAATTCTCAGTTCTGGGAGGCTGGCTCCAGACTCCAGTATAGGCTCAATGTGATTGATGCTCCTGACCAGTAAAAGGAAAAAAGCCGTCATCGACATTACATCTTTTTTCAATAATGTATTTGGGAGTGTAATAAGTGTTAGATCAGCTGCAGGATTGCTCTCTTCCTTCAGTGAAAACTCTTCTAGTAAAACATTAATTTGAGAAATCAAAAGCAAGGGTTCAAACAGAGCCCAGTTCCTGGTTCAAAGCCTTGTTCAGACCTTGATCTGTAAACCTCCAGAATTTGTTACAAGGGAAGACCTAAATTTCTCAGTTATGCCTGGATGTTACGTAAAGAAAATGTTAGTGGAACATTCTTAAATAAATACTGAGCATTTCCAGGAAGTGAAAGTATTTGTTGCTAAAATGCAGTGATCTCTCTAACATACACCAGGCGATTTTCTAATCGAAATAGCATCTTTAGCAAGCAAAATACTGCTTCATTATAATATTTAATTTATCTTGGTGAAGGTTAAAAAAACCAAAAAATCTGCTACAGAATATGACCAGGAAGAGTTAAATTCTCCTCTCAGATATATCAGAGCAAATCTGATTATAAGACTACTGCTGGAAACATCACTCCAAATTTGGACTGGTACAACTTGAGACTGATGTCTTGAAGTGACCATGTCCCCGTGATTTCAAATATCCTTCACCACTCACCGAGGTATGCAAACTACCATCAGCAGAACACAGACATGCTTCTTTGGAATGAGAAAAAGCCTATTACATGAAGATAATAAAACCAATATACAAGTGAGAAGGAATTTAATTGGAGGGCAGGTATATGTTCTTAGTGTTCCCCCCAATCAGCAGATGTAAATCTCTTCCTGTACCTCAGACTTCATGTACTCCAAGCTTTCCTCTGAGAAGCAAGGAGAGTTTTCTATCATTATATAGATTAGTAGCTGTCTTAAAGAAATATTTTCATTTTTTAGATGAAAAACATAAGCCATGAGTTGTATTACGTAATTTCTATCATAAAATCTCCACTAATAACCTGTCTAATCAAGTACCCAGTTATTTAGTAAAAAAAGTGCTTTGAATGGTGATGACTTTATGGTTTATGGGTGTATGCAGATGTTTAGCAGAAAAAGGCATGAATAGTCTAAATATTAACATAACACAGTATAATTAATATAATGTAATGTAATGTAATGTAACGTAATATAATATAATATAGACACAAAAGAAAGGTCTATCCACACCTTGGTGTCAGTAATGAAAACCCATCACTGCTGTACTGCGGACGAAGGGGTTCTGCAGAAGGGTCAGTGTTTCTTCGGTTTATGGGAAGAAGGCATTTTAAGCTGGCTGTAAAAGGGGACGATGTGTCAGATAAATGAACTAAGTGATTAGCTGTGTGAAAAAGCTAGGAAGAAAGAGCAAAGTCTCTCCCCTGACTCGGGTGTAAGATGCAAACTAGGTCAGTCGCTACTTTAGAGCAACAGTAGAGCTCTTTGTCTGGCTTAGCTGAGTCACACAATTATCTCAATAACAGTAAGTACCTAGCAACAGCCTCAATAAACACCCATTTATTTGATTAATCAGCCATTTTGAAACAGGTTTGGTAAACATTACCCTTTCACTTTTGGCTTACATTATTAAAAAGCTGCCCACTGAAGCTGCACCCTACGCTATGAATAACCACGCGAAACCACCGCTGTTCTGCCCAGCTCAGGCAGGTGGGCTGAGCTTAACCTGACACTTCTTGCCCGTGCCAAAGCACAGAAGGCAGGTAGGGATCAGTGTAGGATTTATCACAGGTTTTCTAGCCGTGGGCTCACAATAAAACTGCTGTTAAAGAGCGCTATCTAAAACTGCACAAGAGTTTGGTCGTTGTGAGACCACGATAGGCAGAAAGAAAAAGCAGAAACTTAAGTTTCCACAAATGTAAACATTTGCATGTGATATTTAAGGATATCTTACAGTGGCTGGAATGTACTTCAAGTGCCGAAAAGGTTTTGAGTATTTAGAGATTGTGAGAAGTGTTTGCAGCGGATTGGGATCTGGGAAAAAATGGAATTTTTTGTTATCATGGACGATATCAAGATTATTTCCAAAGTAACCCTTAGTGGACTCCTGTGAAAGGGAGGCTGTGAAGCCTGGTTACAGAGCATACAAATATATATGTAAATATATACTTATATTTTTACATATATGTATACATGGATTAGAGGTGCACTCTTCATGGGAATGCTGGGGTGGCAGCACTTTACTGCTTTTCCCAAGATCTCCAAACAATGCTGTGCTTGCCTCTTGTGCAGTGATGAGGGAAGTTTTCCTCTTCAATGAACTTATTTCACTGGTAAATGTCTTTGTTCAGCTGAACCTCTGTTCTCTTCCCCTCAGGTAAATGCACCATCAGCCTGTATGGCTGGAATGACCTTCCCTTAACCTTTCTGGCTGAAACTATTCTCTTGACCATGGCATAATTAAGTGTAGATATCTGCTTGCATTGCTACAATAAATAATTATGAATCTGCACTCTCATCCAGCATTTCTTTTCATAATGCTGCCATAATGCCATTTACATTTGGATTGTTTTTCATCAGTATACCAGTATTATCCCCAGTATTAAATTATCATGTAGCAGCAGAGGTTACTCCCTTTCCTGCTGATTTTTAATGCACAAAGAAATAAACTCTTTTTATAATTGTGCTGAGAACCCAGTGTCATTAAAGCCATGCAGACCCTGCATTTAGGTATGATCTAAATCTAACCTTGCTCAGCAGAGAGGAAAGGAAGGAGAATCTTCCTTCTCTCCGTCTGCTGCAAAACACCACCCATCTGCTGGGTGGGGGTGAAGTTCACAGGAGCCCCCTCTTCTCCCAGCTTATCTCAACCACACATCACACCTCTTCATGTTTTTTCATGCATTTACCTTTATGCAGCATCAACAGAGAGTAATTCAATACATTTCTGTAAAAAACTAGACATTATGCCAGAAACAATATGCAGTACACATGAGAGTTAATTAAGTACATATTTTTCCAAATATTTCTCTGGGGTAATCTCAGGATTTTTTGTCTTCAGAACTTAAAACCTGGCTAATGTGAAGGTTCTGTGGAGCCTGTATCCTTAGAGACTTCTGAAAACCTATCTGGAAAAATCCTATAGGCAATCTCATCTAGCTCTGAAACTGGCCCTGCTCTTTGCAGGGCTCAGGCTCAGTGTCTCCAGTGCTTGTTACCAAGTCGTTTTTTCAATAATTCTCTGAGACTTTGATTTGAAAATTTACATCTGAAGACAACAGTCATGCCTCAATATACAACATGGTCTGTTATACCAAAAAGACCCTGGAATAACTTTGATTTGTTTATTTCCCAAAAAGTGGGGGAAAGACCCTTGGAATGTGAGCTGTGGCCTTTGCATCTGTATTCTTGTAAAGCTCAGTGTAACACACGAGGAAGGGTGAACAGTAGCATTTTACCAGGTATGACTACACAGACCATTTTATTACTTGCAGTTAACTGTACAGGAAGGACAAATGTAACTATTCATCCATTATGAGGTTTCTTTTGCTTTTTGTAATTTCTTGGACATAATGTCTGGCAAGTTGTAAGCAGCACCAATTTTCCAACCCCTTCCATGCTTCCAAGTTAAGGTTCCTCACCCCTCCATTCGCAGAGGATTCAAGAGGTGTTACTCTAGATTGACTGCAACAGAAAGGGAGAATAAATGCAACAACCTTGACAGGTGCACACAGATAATCCAGGTGTCCTTTTTCCCTGAAGAGTGAAAACTTTTCCCTGGGAAGGGTGTTTCTGTGGATGCCGTACCACTCCCTGAATAAACACACAGAGTACCACAGCACAGGCAGGAAAATACATGTGGTGGATATATTCTGGATGGGAGAAACCTCTGACCAAAAGTGACCATGGTGCAAGCATCTACTTGTTTCTTTTGTTCCCTCCCCACAGAGGATGTTTGTGAACAGGCAGGCATAGGGATGTATGGAAATAAAATGACAGGGAATGGGTATGTGAGCTGTTTTCCTAAAAGCAGCCAAAGTAATTTATTAGATGAAATTTAAAAGATAAAAAAAGACAGTAAGTTAGAGGAAGCCAGAGTTCTCTTAATGGCAATTGATCTTTCCTTTCCTTGCCTCTGAGTGCAGAACACAGCACATTTTAACAGCTCTCTTGTTAAAGATGGTTCTTCAATGCAGAGAGTAGGTTATGCAAGTCAGGGCAGATGTGAAGCGCTGTGCAGCTCTGAGAAGCAACACTTTGGAGTTACACTTTCATTGTGTGATATCTTAATGAAAAAAACCCCAAAGTAAAACTTCAGAACACTGAAATAAAAGTTCTGATTTTGTTCTACCTGAAGGAACTATCATAGAGAGTTAAAATTTAAATTTAATTCTCCCAGGAAGCTTGGAAATAAAGCTTGAAAATTGCAAGGTGAAAAGTGTCTGAAACACAGGAACTAGCCAGAACTTGTTACGTTCCTGAGTGATAAACACAAAGTTCAGCTGATCTTTCATGGAAAAAATACAGTAAATTTCCCTTCTGGGTTATATTTACCCAGCCTTTTCAGGCTGCATTATCACCCACTGTAATCTATTTAACTTCCATTCATGAGTCACTCTGACACTACACTGCTTTTCAGCTCTGAAATGATACAAAAAACTGAGCTCCTAGCTACAAATAAGGAAGGAATTTAGAACATAATGTTTTTTATCAATGAAACATATTGACACATGACTATACTGTTGTCAGTCATGCTTCCATTGAAGTTAAAAGGAATAAGAGCAAGCCGATATTGATAATCATTTCAGAAATGTACTGCATAATTTCATAATCTAACAGATACTGAACACAAGTGATTCTATCAATTAGTGGCAACTGCGGGCTTGCAGCACCTTTAATAATTTGCCATGATAAAACTTCCAACAAAAAATGTGTACACTTACATAATAAAACACATTTTAAAGGTAAGCATAGTGTATCTAGTATATGGAAATGTAATATATATTTTATTAAAAATGTTTCACCATTATTTAAAGTTAGAAATAAAACAGTCATGTAATGCTCATTATGTTACAGATTTAGTATTATTATAAACAAGAAATACTTTATTAAAGTTGAGGCAGCAAGGAAGCATAACACATAAAACTGAGAATTAAACTGAGGCATATTTACATACTATAGAGCTGGAATGTGCATTTGGGAGTGGCAAGCTCCCATCATTGAGTTCCTACCCCAGGAGGCAGGCAGGAAAGTCTTTTTAAAAGATGTAGTTCAGATCCACAGTCCTGGGGTGTGAGACTTCTGGAGATAAACAAAACTGTCCAAGAGTTGATTTGGTCTGAATTCAGAGTCTGATCTCCAGGTCTGAGATGTGGTGTCACCTGTGCTCCTGCAAGAGATCCCAGCCTTTCCCTGGACTCTGAAGGGCAAGCAGGTACATGCATCATGGGGGTCCTTCCACACCTGGACTCAGCACAGCTCTTCTTGGTGCATAATTCTCGGGAAAATACTTGCTTGATTTCAGCAAAACTTACCCAAGTAACCCTGGTTTCACAGAATGCTTAGGGACAGATGAAAATGGGGGTAATTTGGCTGGTAATGGTTTGTCTGTGTCAGTAACAAAGTGACAAATCATGAAAGGTTTAGGAAAAAAACGTGAAAACTGTGCCTGGGTGTTGTGGCCAAGCCTATCTCTTACACCAGGAGAATTCACTTGAGCTTCCTTCCCAGTGCCCAGATGGGTCCTTGCATGCAACCTGCTGGGTTCCTCCTGCAGCTCCAGGTAGGCAAGTTATTTATTACTTCCTCTCCTGAACTGCTGGGAGCCTGATTATACACTGCTGATGTTTGCTTTCTCAGTTCAGGACTTGGCTGCATTTCTAAAAGAGGTGCTGTTTGTGAATGGTCAAAATGATTTCTGGTGTCATCTCTATACACAGCTAGAAACGATGCAGCAGTGGGGTAGAGATTTCTTGATGTGAAAATGTGCCTCAATCCTGCCTTCACACATACTGTAAAATGCAGTATCCTTCATGTTCTGTTACACCATATATAAAATAATGCAGTCCATACACCAACAGAATGCTGTTAATGATATACTTTGCACCTTTACTCTCTGAGGTCTTAAAAAACATCACTGTGCAAACCTGTGCTAACTGAGTATCACTGACCAAGTCCATCAGCAGCTGATTATCCCACTAACCTAGACAAACAGCAGGTTAGCAGTAGATAATAAATAATAGGCTGTTATTTGCTGTGTTGACAGCAGATGTCATTTCTGAGAGGAGTTCACCCCTCACCATGCTCAGTGTGTTAGATGAAAGGAGGAGGAGGTGGAGGACAAAGAGCTCCCTGCTCTGCTTCCAGTGCTGAGGCAAGGAGCCCTCCAGGGAACCGTGAGGCTTCTTCAGGCTGCCATGTCTGGGCCATATAATAACAGCTCATAGACCATGAAATTTTACGTACAGGGTGTGTGTGATTCACTCCTGGGTATTGCCATGCCCTCAGTGAAATCTCACCAGTGACTGCAAAAGCAGCAGGCTCAGGGATGGAGATGAGCACTTCATAAAATCCCATGTGTGACACCACTCATGGATCAGTTCCAGAAGCCTTTTAAGGGAGCACTTGGGCTGCCTGGAGCCTGCTTACTTGCCCATCTTCCCAGGCAGGTTTTGCAACTTCCTGGGAACAAAGTTCTGCCAAGGCTGGATGGTTACTGACATCCACTCTGGGAGCCCTTTGGGCTGCGTTTTTGCAAACTGGCCTGGCTGCAGCACAAGCACCTCAGGGGCCTGAACCCCACTGGGATTAGACAAAGAGTCATGATTTGGCACAGGAAATAGCACAAAATGTGATCTCAGGTCTGCCATCTTCCTCCTTTCTTCTGCATGGTGGTTTGGAACCCCAGGCTGGACAGATGCTCCTGTGTATTTTCACCCTTCTGTCCCAAATCCCACAGCCTCACATGCAGCAACACACAGGGCCCACTGCCTGCCCAAGCCTTCCTGTTGCTCACTCCTTGGACGGTAGAAACTCTGCTGGGGAAACATCTCCTGCCCTGGGGCACCACCCATCTTCATGGCTGAGATGCCAGCATGAGGAGGGGTGGAGCAGTGGTCCCAGAAAACTGGGACATGCCTCAAGCTGGTGCTGCAGAGATGGAATTAGAATCATAGAATATCCTGAGTTGAAAAGGAGCCACAAGGATTATCTAGTCCAACTCCTGGCCCTGCACAGGACCAACACAAGAGTCACACCACATGCCTAAGAGAGTTGTCCAAACACTTCCTGAGCTCCGGCAGTTCAAATCCCTCTGAATTGTGGAGGGATGGAAGTGCATGAAAAAAAGAATAAATTATTTTCTTTCCTCTTCATTGCCTTACTAAAAGTGCCTGGGCAAACATTTCACCCCTCAGGCTTGCTGTCACTCTTTTCTGAAGTTCTGAGCCTTCCCACCCATGTATCTGCTGGCACGTCACAGACAGAAGGCACATCTTTTTCTACTTGCTCATATTGAGGGGAAAAACTCAAGTTTGTTGACAGATGCTTAGTTGAAAGATGTTTAACTGAGTTTTGTGAAAGAAAAACCTCTTCCAAACAATGCTGCTGCAGAGGTGAGGCTTGCATTTATTATGGAAGATACAAGAGCAGATAAACAAGCCCAGCATGCGTTATGCACATGTGTTATGTATTATGCTGTAGTAAAGTACAAATAAAAAGTCCCTCAGCAGCTACCACAGAAGCCAGTGGACTGCCTTTTTTAAAAAGGAAAATCTATCTTTGCTTTAAAAATTCACTCAATGCTCCCTTGATCGCTCTGGTTTCATGTAGCTGGCAATGCTACATGAAACCAGAATCCTGAACTCTTAATATCGTTGCGATGTGTCCTGGAAACATCCTGGCTCCCAGTGGAAGGAGGGGCAGTGGGGACTCCAGTGGGAAACTGTGCCACCATCCAGCTGCTGCCCCATCATCACAGCAAGGGACAGGACACTGCAGTGCTCCACGACCTGCTCTGCCAGGGTCTCATCTTTCATCAGTCCAGGCGTTAAATGAAATGGCTCTGGAGCTTTGTGTTCTCAGCATTTATCCCAGCGATGCTTGTCCTCTGCAGAAACATGGCACAAGTGTGCTCACCCCAGTTTCTTCGTCATGTCTATAGGCTGGAAATTATTAACCCTTAACATTTTTGAGGTTCCCAATTTCACGTTGTCCTAGTTTTGGCCAAGGCCATGAGGGGGGTGGGGCCTGGAGCTATGTGGGCATGTCTGGGTTGTTACTCCACATCAGTCGCATATCTGAAGGGGGTAGAACTATGGAATTCTCACTTCCGAGGAGGAAGGGGGTTCGCTTGCAGTCAGGAAGGGAAAGGTGCATGCAGAGAGTCTGGGGGACAATTTTTGTTCGTGTCTCAGGAACCATGCAGCACTGGCTCAGGTCAGTGAGAATCTTTTTGTATGTAAATTGTCCTCTTTTTGTATACTTTTGTTATTAATATCGTTGCTGGTGCTGTTACTGTCTGTTTTCTTATCCCGTTGCTGTTTCCAGTAAATTGTCCTCATCTCAGCTCAGGATTTCTGCCTTTTGTCTCTCTCACAGAGGGAGAGGGGTGGGGGGAAGGGAGCAGCTCCTTGTAGCTCAATTTCCAGCTTAAACCATGATGCACATTTAAAATTGAAGTTACTTCAATTTTAAAATCACTTAACAGAGTGTGTCAGGTTTTACTTCTCTTGTCAATCATTATTAATAAATAAAATAGGCCAGGGACCATTTGCTTGCTCTGGGGCAAAGCAGCACAATGCAGCTCCCATCCACATGGCTGGACTCTGTTCCTGCCCCTATGCACCGTGACCAAGGGAAAACCAGCCACAGGGAAAAATCATCATCCTGTGGTGCTCCCTGGCTGGTTTGGGGTGCTGTTGGAACAGTGTTAGGCAGTGCCAGCCAGCAGTGCTGGGGTCCATGTTAACAGCTGGACATGCCTGTCTTGTGTGCCTGAAGCCCTCCTCCAGCCTCATTTTATGTACCAGTATAGATGTACCTGGGGAGAATTAATTCATCCCAGTTTAGTTCTCTAAATTCTGATGCCTTCTAGATACTTGCAGCATATGCTCCTAAATAGCATGGATGGAAAAAAAGTCGACAATTTTATTTAATTTATGTCACATTTTATCTCAGTAGTTTTCAACTCAGGAACTTCATGGCTATGGCCAGGCAGGTTATCAAGCTGCGCAAACTTGGCCTGTAAAAGTTTAAGAACTGCATCTGCAAAGGTGAGAAAGGCAGAAGAAATACACAGGTAGATGGCTCAGGGGACAGAGCACACTCAGAGTACAAGGCCGAGGAAAACCTGACCAAACAAAAATCATCCTGACGTGTAACACCCACACAGCCCCTCATGCTTTCACCATACAGCATCATAGACAATTTTTAAAAATTTTCCTAAGTGATCCTGTCAACATCCTGGAGAACAAGAAAGCTAATCTGCACCCTCCAATGGTCAAGGACCACAAGGGTTTCTTTAACAGGACTAGATAAACTTGATATATTTTCAGGAAGAAATAAAGCCCACAAAGACCATTACTTTGCTATTTATTCTTCACTAAATGCCGTCATGTCTTGGATAGCTTCAGCCGTGTGGTGAATGGGGGTGTGGGCAGGTGGTTTTCCAGGCAACCCCTGCATAGCCAAAGCCCAAGGGTAGGTTCCTGTGGTGACTGAGCACTGTAAAGCTTTTTTGCCTGGCTCTTGGGAAACACTTTGTAAAGTAGGAATGAAACACTACTCTGCTTAAAACCTTTTCCACAGGATTTATTCACCTGTGGCCTGGCAAGCAATTAACCAGTTGCATTGCTCCTGAGGCAAGTGATAGGCACTTGAAGCCTTGAGTGTGTCTGTATTAGTTCTTAGCTGTAACCATTTTTAGAACTCAGGAAATGCTAGGGCTGAAAGCTTGGAGATGTATTATCTGTCATTACCTGCATAATTCTTTTTCACACAAAAGATGGCCTTACTGAACTTACACAGTTATATTATGGATAGCATCCCACATAGCAAATGCATTGTACGCTGGTGGCAAAGCAGGTATTAATGTTGTTTATTTAATTTTCTAGCAAAACCAATGAAGAGTCAGATTACAGTTCATGTAATTCACAATGTATGCCATTGAATTCTGAGCCTGTCAGCCCCGTGCCAATGACAAAAATTAGCATCTCTAGCCTGGTCATACTAGTTTGAACTTCGGGATGCCAAGATTTAGCCCCACAATTCAACTTCAAACTTTTCTTGTATTAGGTAAAATGGGACCTGCCACATCTGCCAGAGGAGGTGAGAGATGAGCTGCCCTTCTGTTTCCCATGTGGGTTCCCCAGGAATCGAATCCCCTGTCAAACTCCTGCTTTCCAGGCAGATGGTCAAGAAATACCTGGAGACTTCAGGAGCTCCGTGTGCTGCCCTAATCTGCCACAAACGCATCACTTGCCCGGCTCACTGGTGTCAGAGGCCGTCACCTCCGGGCTGTGAAACAGGGGGCAGGCATCACCCGGGACCATGGGCATCGGGATTGCCCCTCTCCAGGTCTGCAGCAGAGCTGGGTCTGTTGCTGGAGCCAAACATGCCCGCAGGTTTTATCTGACCTTTACAAATCGCTCCTGTCACTCCGTGTTAGGAGTCTTCCGAGCACTGACAGGAAAAACAAGTCACCCTGTGAGCAGCGGGACTAATTGGTCGTTTCCTGTGCTTGAAGCATTCATTACAAAGCTCTTTCTCTCTTCATTCACTTATCTAATATGGGCTGAACTCTGCAGCCTCTCCCTCAGTCAGGCAGTAATGGAGTGTGCTTTCTTTTCCTATTTCTGTGAAACCCGTGGAAAATAAAGACCTTTGCAACTGCTTCCTACTATCCTGACTGTCCTGTGAATGCAGGGTTTTGTGTAGGTGTTGTACTCGACTCAGCTTATCGACACTGGGTTATCATAAATGTCAGGGTCTCTCCCCTAGGAAGGGAATATTGCTTAATCATGTTAATTTAATCCATTTTACTGTACTTCTAATCTTGGTCAGTGTAGGAGGACCTCTCAAAGTGCTCCTGTACCTAACAAGCACACACAGTATTCATCCAGCAGCCAGGAGCACATAGAAGAGCTGCTAAACGGTACTAGAATCCCGAAATGGTTACAGATGTCCTGCAAATTATTGCTGGGGAAATTTGGTTGCGTGTACACCTATTTTGCACATAGAATCACAGAATGGTTTGGGTTGGAAGGGACCTTAGAGACATCTAGTTACAGCTCCACTGTCATGGGCAGGGACACCTTCTACAAGACCAGGTTGCTCAAAGCCCCATCCAGCCTGGCCTTGAACACTTCCAGGGATGGGGCATCCACAGCTTCTCTGGACAACCTGTGCCAGAGCCTCACCACCCTCACAAGGAAGAATTTCTTCTTAATATCTAACCTAAACCTCTAACTAATCTATCTAACCTAACCTAAACTCTGCCAGTTCAAAGCCATTCCCCCTTGTCCAGTCACTCCACACCCTTGTGAAAGGTCTCTCTTCAGCTCTCTTGAGGCCCTTTTTGGTACTGGAAGGTGTTATAAGATCTTCCCAGAGCCTTCTCTTCACTGGTTATTTTGACATGCTTACAGTCGAGCTGGCTTTCCCCCTGGACTGGCTTTCCTTCAGGAAGGCAGCACACATGAAACTCCATCAGCCAGCTTTTGCCTCCCGAATTCTGCTCCCTGGGAAGCATACAAAGGCCCAGGTTTCATCAATTAAGACATTCAGGGGTGGTGTTGTATTTCACCATGATTCTTCCTCCTGGAGGACTTTGGGCAACCCTTTGGCCTTCCTCCCTTGCATAAGCAGAGCCATGCAAGAACAACAGGAACATGAGAACCTGCGTAGGACAGACTCCTTCAGTCTGAGCTCTCTGGACTTTAAAAGCCACACGGTGCCCTTGACCACAGGACAGACAGACAGACAGGAAACTACCAACCACAGTGGCTGCTGGCATGAGGCTCCACTCCTGCCCTCTCAGCAGATTCCTTCCTGCCTGTTTCTGATTTATCACCACCAGCTGCTCACGTCTTCATGCACTGTCCTGGTGGCCCTGGTTAGCTATTCCAGAGGAGGAGTTCCATCCTGAACTTCAGTTTTGGGGTTTTTTTTCTTTTAATCAGATACACTTTGTTTTGCAAAGATTATTGTAAAACTACTTCATTTTTTAACAAATAAGTCAACAAGTACTGGCAGATCCTGGTGATATGTGATGTTTCCCAACCAGTGAGCATTAGCTACATCTGAATGGGGTCAGACCTCACACCACAGGTGATGCTCACTGGGTACATGAAACAGCACAAGGCTTCAACCAAACAAGCCAAAGGAAAAGCACTGTAAGCAGAGTATGACTGATCTCAGGTGTTGCATTCCTTTCTCTTGGTTATGGCCCACCACAATTGATACTTGGTAATTTCTCAAGAAAAGAAAATGACATTTGGTTCAGGTTAGTAAGTCCCATGAAACTTTTGTCCCGGTGTCTATACCTTCATCTGTGTATTTAGAAGATCTTCCTTGTTATCTATGTGCTTCGTGTAAGCACCAGTCAGGGTTTAGCTGAACTTCTTTTTCAACATAAATATGGTTTTCAAGTCCCCTTACAAACTTTCACACTCTTGAGGTCACACAGGATGGGGCACCTGAGAGATGCCTCATTCTGGTCACAGCCACCCATCCCTAGGGATGACCAAGTACCTCATCAGTGCTGTAGGCAGGAGGCAGGGCAGGAAGATAACTCCACCAAAACCCAGCTGTTGTTTCATGCTGACCACAGATGTGGGGCTGGTAACTGAAGAATAATCCTTGTAGGAACAGGCACTCACTCCCATTTTTGCTTCAGCAGTGGTGCCAGCTGCTGAGACTGTATTTAGGATTGAGCACAGATTCTTTCAAACAAATTTATTTTATCAGTTATATGCATGTATACAGACTTTTCCTGTAGGATAGTAAAAACTTTTCAGCCTTCTCTCTACTAACTTTTCAATCATTACTGTAAGGCAACATTTTTTTCCCTTAATAGAGAGAGATCTTAAAACACAGATGATGACCTTGGTGGAGAACAGTATTACCACATACAAGATCCAAAACGGATTAGTTGTGTATCACAGAATCACAGAATATCAGGTTGGGAGGGGCCTCAAGGTTCATTCGGTCCTACCTTTCTTGGCAAAAGCATGGTCTAGGCAAGATGGCCCTGTACCCTGTTGAACTGAATCTCCGAAGCATCCAGTGCTGAGGAATTCACTGCTTCCCTGGGGAGATTATTCCAATGGCTCATCTAGACTGTAACACATCAGCTTCTCTACCAGGAGGCTGTGGGAAACTGTATCAAAAGCCTCCAAGAAATCCAGGTAAACAGTGTCCACTGCTTGCCCTACATCAACCAAGTGGGTTACTTTACTGTAGAAGGCAATCAGGTTTGTCAAGCACGATTTGCCTGTGGTGAATCTGTGCTGGCTTTTCCCAATAATATGTTTCATCTGACTTGTGATAGCCCCCAGGAGGATTTACTCCATAACTTTCCCAGGGACTGAAGTAAGACTGATGGGCCTATAATTTCCTGGGTCCTTCTTTAAGCCCGTCTTGAAGATGGGGGTGACATTAACCTTCTTCCAGTCTTCTGGGATGTCCTTCAATCTTCATGACTTCTCAAAGATTACGGAGAGCAGCCTCACAATGACATCAGCCAGTTCTGGGGCGGATCATCCACCCTGGGGTGGATGTTGTCAGGGCCCATCGATGTGCAGGGGCCAAGCTCCTGTAATAGTTCACAGACCAACCCTTCCTTCACCAACTGTGGGTCTGTGTTTGCTTCAGCCTGGACTTTTGTTCCCAAGGCCTGAGGTCGAGCAGTGCTGGTAAAGACAGGAGTGAAGAAAGTGTTGAGAATCTCTGCCTTTCCAGTGTTCTGGTGACTAATTCACCTCTCCTGTTGGACAGGAGACCAGTATTTTCTTTCTGTTTCCACTTGTTGTTTACATACCTGGAGAACACTTGTAGGTTTTGAACACAGCTTCTCTTGCCCATGGGAAGCCTGTCTCCGTGTTGGTAGTTGGGATTGCAAAGAGCAGCCCAGCCCTCAGAAAGTGACCATGGTCTCCCTCTTGCAGGTGTCCAGGGGCAGCAGTGGGGTGTCTAATTTAGAGAGCCTCAGCTCTGCCACCATCTCCAGACTGCAGGGACGAGCCTGCAGATGCCTTACTGTACTATGTAGTGCAAGAACTTCTGAAAACATATACTTGTTCTCTGTAATAAACAAGAGAATATTTGGCTCCAACATTGTCATTAATACTAAAGTGTGTGAAGGAAGGCGGGGGGACAGGAAAAGTTTAAACACTCATCCCTGAAACTTCAGCATACCTTTCAGCCCCCCTTCAGTCCTTGTGTACCTGAAGAAGAACCACAGCTCAGAAGGCTGTGTGAGTGCCTCTGGAGGGGAAATGCCAGCAGTGCCGTGTGAAGATTGTACCACGGTGTTTCTCATTGCTCATACCTCGTTTAACATGGATGAGTGCAGCGGAAAGAAGATGGAGGATTGATGGGAAGACAAGCAAACTTCTCAAGAGGCAGTGCGGAAATAACATGTAAAGTGCCCTAACTGGCCAGAGGAACTGTGTTGTGCAGGATTTATTTTCCCATTTATGAAACTGGGGATCAATGTAGGAGCCCTCTGCATGGAATAATTTCAGATCTCTTTTTTCTGTAGGGTGTTTCCTGGATCAATAGTAATGCCTCCATGCTCAAGGCGACGTTGGAGTTTATGCTGCCTCATGCAGAGAAAATGTGAGGAGCCCCAGGTAACCTTCTATTACTGCAGGTGGGGAAGGAGAGGGATGGTCCGAAACGTGCTGCTGGGTAACAGGAAAACAAGCTGGAGCAGGCATTAGAGGCAGTGGTAAGGAGGGAAATGAGCTCAGTGCATAGAGTACATGCACTTTCTCAGAACAATACAACTTCCCACATTATGGTATTATGTAAGTTCCTACCCCAGCCTAAATTCCCTCTCCAGGCAGGAGTTAGGGCGAGGACATGGCTTCAGAAAGCCTAATGGAATCACAGAAGCTGGCTGAGGATTCCGACCTTCAGTTCCCAAACACGGGGACATGACTTTCAGCAACACCAGGAAGCTGGACTGCCTTGTTCCCAGTGCCCAGTTCTCCTTAATGTACTCAAGAGAAGTCTAAAGGAACCTCAATTATTTATGTGAAAGATACTTTGTTGGTTGCTGACTTGGAATGGGACATGTGACACAGGCCTGAAGCAAATTAGTAAATACAGAAATTTTCTCTTGAGAAGGCAAGGGTGGGGCAGAGGACATGGTAATTACGTGTTCTCCATGAGTGCTGCTTTTCTCCATTTGCCCAAAGCAGCTTTGCAGAAAGCATTCCTAATTGTGTATTTCTCATTTGCACTGCCTTCTTTGTCCCCCTCAACAAATATTCCCATTAAGAAGGTTTGTCATTCTTTCCATGGAATCCAACGGCAGTGGAGGGATAACAGAATCCATGGATGGTGGATGACAATCTGGGATGCTCTCCTGGAAACCTTGACCAGTGTACTGTGGTGTCAGCAGCATTCAGAGGCCAAAGCTCAATGTAGAGTGTCCCTAACGAGTCACATGTTCCTAGGGGGTATGCTGCTGTCCTCTTTCTCTTTCTTCTCTAAGCTCTCCAGCTTCACTACCTCTAAGAAGATCTGGAGAAGAGGACTTGGAAACTGAGTGCAGGATCTATACTTTGCTGAGAACTCTGCAGAATGGGACATGTTGGGAGAAGGGCAACAGGATGAATGGGAATTTCCTGTTGAGCAAAAAGCAACAGAACTTGCCACAGCATTTAGCTGTCATCTTGGCAATGAGCAAGGGTGTCCTTGCTCCTCACAGACCTGAAGTTGTTAACCTAAGTCATCTTTTGACATCACCTGCTTTGCCTCAGGTAGCGACTGGAATCGTGGCTAAACACTGGATCAGTGTGAGTACCCCTTCCCCTGCCAGGACCTGCTGGTTTAGAGACACTGGCTGACTCAGCTCTGCCTGTAAGACCTCTGTCCACCATGGTCCACAGAAGTGGAGAAGGTAGTGGAGCACCAGAAGAAAGCTGCCATGCACCTCAACAGCAAAGTGAACATGCCAGTGAAGTCTGTTGCACAATGCTGGAGCAAAATGGAACAGAAACCCACCTCTTTGGAAACAAGCAGCAGCCTCAAAGGCCTCAGTGTTTGGCTGTGATTTTCCCATAGACGTGTTTTTACAGCTGTGGTTAATGTGTGACTAATCCTCACTGTGCAGTAACCACACCACCACTCCTTAGAGCGGTGCGAGCGCACGGCAGGTTTGGGTTGGAAGTGGAGATGGTAACATCTGAAAATAATACTTAAAACTGACAACACTTCTGAGCGGGATTCTAATCATTTATGTTGTGCCTGAGAAACTTGCAGCCAGGTCCAGTGTATAACATATATATTTGTTATACATATTGTTTTATATACATATATATGTGTAACAAAAAAGACAAACCACCTCCCGAGAACAATAGACAGTTCAAAGGCTTGTGTTCCCAGGTGGCTGCTATCAAACATTAACAGCACTATTTGAGCAGGAAGAGCAGACTCAACCAGCACTTTCAAGAGCATATGCAAACTGTCTTTTCCTCCAGTAGTACACTAATAGCAATAATAATAATAATAATAATAATAATAATAATAATAATAATAATAATAAAGCCACATATTCAGTCTGAATAAAAGGCAGGTAATGTTGCTCCAAAACAGCCATATTTTCCTCTGTGCCAACCTGAGAACAATAAAACCCCTGGAAGTTCTTGAACCATTGTTCCGTGTTACGAAGACTGAACACTCAACTGTTGTTTCAAGTTATTCATAAAGGCAGCTTCAGGCCTGGATGTACTGAATGAAAAATGACATCATCAGGGCTGTGTGCTGCGTGTAGCTGCACGTACAGTCCTACTCACTCTATGTGACAGTCCCTGAAGGGCTGGCCAGGCCCTGGTGTCCGTTCAGAGGTGGGCTTTGAAAGCCTCTGACCATGACTGAGATGATTTTTGATTGCCAGCAAAGTCAGCTTTTCAGATTTTCTCCAGGTATGGACAGATAAGCAACTAGATGGGCCATCTGCTCCCTTGTTTGATTACATGCCAACTCTTTCTTTTTATGCAATATCTGCTTTATTTTGAGGGGTTCTAGTTTGGGGGGGTGGGTTTGTTAAAATACAACAATGATCTTTTATGGCCTTTTGAAATTATATCAGTCTTAATTCCAATTGGTTTGATTTTGTTCTGCACAGACATCCTAAGTTTCAACAATTCTAAGCTTTCCTCAGCTAAGATTTTGTGTAAGGCAGTCTGTGTGTGTCTGTTAGAATAACAAACCATGTGATTCCATGTGGTCACACACTGGCACCCGGCACATCACCTGAGCACAGCAGCAGGTCCAAGAGCAAGAGTGCTCATGCTTAGGGAGCATCTCCAGAGGAGCAGCCCCTTGCTCTCAGCATATACTACTTCCAAATCTGATGGGAGTCAGGTGCCAGAAAAGAGAGGTATCTCATTCAGAACCTGCATTTCTCAGCTCCTGCTCAGTTTCCCCTGGCACTCAAACCCTCTCCTTTCAGAAAGAGATGCAACCTGGTTTGCCACATGAAGGAAACTGCTGTCCAGTCTCCTAAGGCACAGGTTCCCAGGCTTTGTTTAGAGGGAGAAATACACTGGTGGCATCAGCATAAGTTTCTTCCAGGCCCCACTCCTTCCCTCAGTGTCCCTGCCCTCACCTGAACCACCTGCAGCAGCCCCAGCTGTGTACAGGAGGAATCCAGCTGGCTCCTGCCTATGAGGTAAGGCAGGTGAGATAGGTTTTGGTGGTGGATTTTTTGAGGCTTGGGGGTTTGTGATTGCTTTTCTCTGCATGCTATTTCCAAATGCATTGCACATCAGAGGGGTACCACAGTTTGGGGACCCCTGGCCTGGTGGCACATATTAAGCATACCACTCTCTCCCACACAGGTTTTCAGGGGCCAGGAATGCTTTGATGGCTGGCTCAGACAAGTAGGGGTTCATGCTGAGGACATTTTTATACAACAAAGTCACGTGGCTTTGGTTAAACTGGAACAGCTGCGCTCTGGGGTCTAGGATCTATCCAAATCCTCATCTTTATTTTTAAATCACACCTATTTATCCTTTGCTCTACTTTTAAAAGCACTTAATATTTTCTGACTTTTTAAAATTTAGTGATTTAGTGATTGCCCTTCCCTAGGTCCTGTTTTAATTTCTCATTGGCATACAGTTGTGTGTCCATGCAGATGCATACACAGTCACGTGTGCATACATACATGTGCACAGAGTGCAAATCACCTTTTGTTACCATCTCAAAGAATGCTCTAGAAGGCTGCCCATCTGCTTTTCTATGCTAAAGGAGGAGAGAAATAAACTAGAGTAAATTAAAAAAAAAGAAATAGGGTAAGAAAGAGGAAGGGTTTTTAGCTGGTCTCTGTGTTCTTTGCATACACTATTGGCTGAAGGACATCCCACTAGCTCAGGAACACTTTATACTGTAATCTTCCTGAGCATCCAGCTTTATTTTCAATACATTTTGATCTTTTCTCCCTACCATTACTGGAATGATTCTCAAAGTTTTTAATTTTTTTAATGTTCATACTGGCCAATTTCTTTTTTTTTTTTTCTTGTTCCCATATTATTCTTTTGCCTAAATTGTTCATCCCCATTCTTGGTACTGTCCTGTACCATGACAAGTATGAAGACAGCAACTGTGTGACCTGTCAGTCTGTGTTTTCCTGAGCTGGACAAACCAAACATCATTAGTTTACTGTGGGAAGAGACTCTATTCTCCCACATAATTTTAATGTTTTTCCTCTGTTCCTTCCCAGCATGAGTCAACCCTAGACCATGTAAGTGATGGTAAGCAAAGGGCTCATTAGTTCTTTGTCTAATGATACCCATGATGCCAACAATTCCTTCTACTTGCTGGAAATATTTGCTGGCTACTACATCCTGTATTGACTTAATTTTTTTCCTTTCTTACAGCTACATCACACATAATTATTCTAAAATTGACTAATTCACCTAACCCTTTCTTCCCCTCTTATTCCCAGGTTAGAACAGAAATTCCTTTTGTTATCCCCTTCAAGCTTGACCTTGTCCTGTTGAAGTTGACCCTAAACATTACTTGTCAGAATATTAACGTATCCTTCATACTCTAAACTGTCGAGGGTGCCCAAATTCCCAACAGCAAATGTAATTCTGTGTATTTCCTTCCATGTCAGGCAGTATTTAGAAAGACGTCCCCAAAATGAGATCTCCCTACTCTCTGCCTTGCAGAGCCTGCTGCTCCTTAGCTCACTCCTCACCACTTTACAATTCTTCCACTAATCCCTAGCTTCCTCCTTTTGATTATTCATTTTCTGTGTGGCACTGATAACTTGCTTTAGCGAAGTTCAATTACAGAAGATTGCCTTTGACTGAAAAAAAAACCTGCTATCAAAAAGCAAGATGACTGATTAGTCAGGCACAATCTACTTTTGGTGAATCTATTTCGTATTTTGTCCTGTATATCATCATCCCACCTTTTAATTTCCCTATCCATCAGATCCTTTTGTAAGACCCTGCATACTGCTGAGGCTGCACCTTTTCCTCTCCTCTTACTGAAGACACTGCAGTTCGTTTTCTGCAGTAAAACTGCTGTCCTCTAACTTGACAAACTTATTAAAAAATCTGTCCATCAGGCTTCCAGTTTTATGAGCTAAACACCATCCCAGAATGCTAAGTAACTATTTGGTTTTGAGCCTCTACCTCACCTCTTGCATATTTAAAAGGTTGGGTTTTGGTTTTTTTTAGTTTTGCAGCTGTCTTAAATGGAGCGAATTTCACCCTGCACTTCTATTCCACTACTCATTTTCATCAACATGCACACTAGTCCTGATGAAGACTCAGATAAGGCATTTATGAAATGCCTGACATAGTTTTTCTTCTCAGCACCCCTGTAGAGTGGCCCTCTTTTTTTCCTGTTCTCTATTTCAATTACAAGATTATACAGCCTTTTAGATTTGCTTTAGCTTCCTTTATAGGCTTTAATACAACCTGACAAAGTGAGAATTGTGAAAAGTCCTCCTTCTCTCATAGTTTGCCTTCTTTGACATTCAGTGCATTTACACCCTCCGGCTCATTTTTCCAGAACAAAGAAGGGGTCAAATTTTTCTGCCAGCCACATTCTTTGCATCTCACTTGTGAACAAGAGCAAATGTGATAATTGCTCCAGCATGGATGAAGAAGAAAGTCAGGAAACACAGTGAACAGAAATGTGACTCAGGAAAACCCAGGCCAACCTGTGCCAAAGTACAGAGGCAGACCAGCCCTTCTGTAGATAATTCTCTCTTGGTACAACACAATTTCTCTCAAGTGGGCACTGAGGATCAGACAAGTGTTGCACTTGCAAGGATTTTCACACAGGAATTTCCCACTTCCCTTAGCACTTCATTTTATTCCCTTCCTGCTGCCTTAACTTCACACATGATCACTGACTATAAAAGGGGAAGCAAAAGTCTTGGTAGCCCCTAGGGAAGGGAATTCATAGCTGGTTAGGCACTGCAACACAAACCAGCCAACTCTGATCTTACACAAGTCTTTTACCCAGTTTAAAGGGCTGGCAAAGTGGGCATGAAGTTAAAAAGCACTTTTCAGCTGTGTTTAGCTATGGAAGCAAGTCTTCTAAACTCCATCCTTCAATCATTTTGCCTGATCTCAAAACTTTCTGATTACCAAGATTCCTCCAAATGGGTTTTTTTTTTGGTAAACATAGCCCCCATGGTGCCAATGTAAGCAAGAAGAGTTTATAAACTCAAAATACACTGGCTGATTTACAGAACAATAAGTTTCTTGCAGTTCAAAATCTTTTTAAAGAAAATAATTGTAAAGCTGCAGTAAGACCCACCCAGACAGACAGCAGCTCCTGTCTTCCCTGCTTTGTGAAGGACACTTTCCTCTACTTCTGTGTGCTCCATCTCCTCCCACACAAGCCACAGTGCCCCAGAGTAATTGATGTTGCACAGCACAATACCAAGGACAGGCCTGCTCTGTTCTCCCTCCTTGGGGGTACAATCTCCAATTTGTCTTGAAAACCAGGTTTTAATAGAAAGGCTTGGAGCTGCCCTCCTACAGTCCTCCCTGCTCTCAAACTCCTGAGGGCAGAAGACAAGGAGCAAGAGGAAGCCCTGTGGAAGACTGACAACTTTTATCACCATTTTAGGGATGATGCCATGCTGTGCAAGGAGAGCTCCCAAAATCAGAACCAGCATGAAATGTTGCAGGGCTCTAACAAAGCCATTTCATTCAAGTCTCCACCAGAGCCCATTTGTATCCCACACCAGTGCCTCCAGCAAAAGCAGCTCACTGCAACCTGGACACCCAAGGCCGGGTGGGAAGGAAGCAGGCCACACTCTTACCCTTCAAATGCTGAACTGAATCTCTCTGTCTTTAGCCCCAAAATTCACAGTTCTGTAACCCAAATTCCTTAAAGACCTAGGCGGTCTTAAAAACATCTACTTTTTGAAGTCTTACACACATCAATGTTCACAGATCAGACACAATCTTGCCAAAATGCCATTTATTGCAGTATACCTTTACAGGGCATACAGATAACCCAATGTTGCATCTTCTGTCAGAACTCGTATTTCATTTGTACCACTTAAATAACACAGAATGTCATGTTTGTTTCACAAACTGTCAGTTAAGACTACCAAAATATACAGTTTTTTTCCTTTCCCCCTAACAAGGTTGTGAGGTACAACTGAATTTTACTACTTTATCTTCCTGTGCTTTACAAGAACCTTTTCATAGATAGACCTATCAAACATTTCTACATTCCTATACAAAGCAAAGAATTACAGCTGAAATTAACACCATCTGGTCATTGCATTAACCTATAAAAATTCATTCAATTAAAAAAAAAACCCAAAACAAAACAAAAAGACAACTGAAAACAAAACAACCCTAACAAGAAACCATAATGGTTGTTGCAGCTGTACTTAAAAAAAAACAGCCAGCTACACATATGCACAAGTTCTCGATGTGCATAAAGAAGAGTTTGGAATCAAGACATTTTGGGGTTTTTTTCTTGTGTTTGCAGAGAAGGCACCAATTTTAGCTGCATGGCAGCTCAGGAGTGTTTTATACTTCATTTAAATTACACAGGTTTTTAAGTTTGACTGTTAACGTGCAACATTTGTACCAACTGTTGCAATATTCTCCAACATACTCCGATCATTCCCTCTGGCTCAACAGTACAAATATTTACATCAGTTGTAAACACTCCTCCACCCACCCCATACCTTCTGCACTGAATAACAAGGAACTGAAGTGGCAAGAAGCTACCCAAAGGCAGAGCAGAAGTAAGGCTTGCACAGAACACCACACTTGTGTTCGCTTGGTTTGAGACACTCTGGAGAACTCCAGAGCCCCAGTGAGGCCCCAGTGCCTGACATCTGACAGCACACTGACCACACACAGCTTCAGGCATCCAGACTTTGCTCAGGAGGTGCTTTTTGGCCCTTACTAGTCTGACATCCCTGGAGTGGCTTCTCTCCAAAGTGCAGGAACAGCTTCCGAGGAGCCGCTCCGGAGCAGCGAGAGTCAAGCACACCAACTGTTGTATCTGTTTAAGGCTACCTACACTCAGCCTTCCCCAGGCTCATTTCAGATGCTTCTCTACTCCTTAGCTGCAGTCATGACTTCAGCTGCTGCTTCCCACCTCCCAGCCCTGTGTGCCACGGCAGCCTGGGGCACAGAGGGTAGGCCACGTTCCGAGACAGCCACGGTGAGCAGAGGTGCTACAACGCGCCCCCGGTCACCTGGTACTGCACGGCAGCACGGGGTGAGGTCACCTACAGCAGGACAGCCAAGCCTCGACTCGGCACCTAGGAGAGGGAATACCTAGGAGAGGGAATGTCTGAGGTGAGGCTGCTTGGAAAAACCTACTTCTTACCTAAGCCTTGCAAGAGAGACAGACGGTAGTGGGACAGTCCAACACTATGGGTAAAACTAACTCTCCGCTCAGTTTTGGGGTTCTTGGGGTTTGGTTTTTGCTGTTATATGTACCACCTGCTTAGGAGCTGGTTCTGAGTATGGGATAATGCTTCCAAAATATGTTATTTTGAACCACGTGACAGTCATTTGTTTACCCTGTCCCTCGCACCTCCTTTCGGTAGAGACCAAGTTCAGCTTGATGTTTCGTAAGCATTAAGTGCTCCAAATACAGCTGTCAGAAAGAGCTAGAGGATTGCAGTGTGCCAAATGTCTGCCCAGTGCAGCCACTTGTTACACTCAAAACACATCTATGAGTTAAATAGGAAGGATCCCTGCTAAACAGAATTTGAGCACTGCTAATTGGTTATTCTTGCTAGCACTTTCCCTAAATATCAAGAGTTTTATCCATACAGTGCTCCCTTCTCTTCTCCCCACCGCCTGGCCCAGCAGTCTTTAGATAAACCAAAGTGAGTTGAGGAACTTGCAGTCCCAATTCTGTCAAAAAAAAAAAAAGAAAAAAAGTTGTGCAAGAAAGCAGGGAATGTTCAATGAATCCAGATCTACTTTGTAGTTAGAAAATTTCCAATGGCAAAGTGGTAAGGGCAAATAACCCAATGATCATATGGCTTAAGTTTAATGCAAAGCACACTAGGAGGTCCACGTGCAGGGAGAGAAGAGTCCAAGAAAGATGGAATAAGAAGTGTCCTGAAGATCAGTGTTTATGCATAGAATTCCTCTTGTTTGTGTGGTTTTTGGTATCCTCCATTAGACTGTTTTGGTTCATCCAGTGAATAGCTGCCTTCATCTTTCTTCTTCATTCTGTACAGCATAAATACAACTAGAAACACTGCAAACACCAAGCCTACAAGTCCTCCAGCAATAACACCTGGAAGGGGAGAAAAAGACACAGATTACTCTAGATGCCATACTGGATAGTGCTATGATTTTAAGTTCCAGACTGTTTCTTACCTGTCCCTGACTTAATGACTTAAATTAATTTGTCCTTCTGCCCCCTTCCAAGCCAGTCCCCCTGCCATTACCAAGCACCTGCTCTAATATACCAGCCAGTCCTAGGGTCCCACTGGGCCATGCTGCAAAGCACACAAGGCTATGGTGTTCAACCCGGCTAATTTGACTGAGGCAGCAACAGAGAAATGTTACTGTGATTTTTCAGAGGAGTGGAAGAATAGGTTTAAACAAAGTTGTAGATAAAGCAGTCACTGCTAGCTGCTATTAGCAGACTAATATTTGCCCCCGTTAGGGTTCTGACAACACAGAACCATCACCCTGATTTCAGAGGTCTAACATAAAAGGTTGGCTTCCATGTCCAGAGATGTATTTGCAGAACTGCAGCTTCTGCTGCCTGGAGACTCCTACAGGAATCTGCTTTTACCACCTAGAAATCCAGAATATCTGGTACCTCCAAGAACTTCTTTTCTGTCCATAATTCCCGAGGCTCCTGCTGCTTTGGCGTTCCTCTCAGAGTCAGCCAGTACTTCTGAGTTCTGGGTGGGGACCAAATCCTCATCTTTAGTCAAGATGAAGTCTCCCTGTTGGGACATACAAGGCATGTTATTCATATTTCTCACAATGTCTGTTACTGGAGACTTTTCCTCAGCTTCGGTTTTTCTCATCTAAAAACCTCCACCAACATAACCTATTAAACCAATCACTGTTTTTGACAATTTAACACCCTGTCCCGCCAAACCAACTTACTCCATGCTACTAAAGCCATCTCCCTGGAAAGGGTGTCAGAACTATTGGTCCTCACCGGGTCTCCAGAGCCGTCTTCAGAAACCTCCTCGTGTGTGGGAACAACGTCCTTTGGAGCTGTCGCCGCGGGGGTGGCAGCGATGTCTCCCTCTCGATGGACAGTAGAGTGGGGCTCGGGCATGCCCTTGGTGTCTGGCACATCAGAGCTGGGGATTTTAGGTTCGAGCTCATGGACCACAGCTGAGGCTTCTGAAGGAGTTACATGAACCACAGAAGGAAAGTGAGCAGTGGGGCTTCTCACTGTTGTTGTGACCACATGGCTTGTTGGTTTCCCATCAGGTGAGCCCAGGATGGATACTTCATCCTTCACAGCTACAACTGGTTCCTCTGTCACTAGATTACTGGTTGCAGAAGGAGATATTACTTCCTTTTCAGTTCGGCTCTCAATCCCAGGAAATGGCTGTTCACTGAAATCCACTGGTGCTGCCAGTACTGAGGAATTAGTTGGTTGTCCTGGGGTTCTCCAGGTGCGAGACTGGTCAGTCAGGGGACCTGCAAAACAAACAAACAAAAAAATACTATCCTTGGCCAGTTTAGAGACCTATTAATGGTAACTTCAGGAGACTGGTCTAAGAAGGATGCCTAACCTGCATAGCCAATTTTCATAGTAACAGCAGTTCAGTTTGTAATTCCTCATCCTTTTCAGTGGAATAAGGAAGGGACAGACCAATCTGCTATTCAGCAATACTCTGTCAGTCATCTGCTTCTCCCCAGGCAAAAGTGCCTGTCTGTTTGTGGTGAGGTTGACAAGGGAAATCTGCTTTCAGTACACTGGTTCCTCAGGGTAGTTACCTGAGTCTTTTTCCACAAACACTTTCATTTGGTTTATTTGGCAGTCACACCTTCAGTCTCTACAACATTTGGCACTGATTTCAGGGTCTTAATTTCTGCAGAGTTTAATCTAAAATACAGACCTGTGGCTGGAAAGAGGCAGAAGGATACCACGCTTCAGCTTTCAATAGCTTGCTCTTTTCTCACTAGCATCCCCTCAGCTTCAGCACTGAACACCAAAGGTCTCTCTCATCAGTTTAGCAATAATTTTTATACACTTTTTCCCCTACCCTAGATCCCCTTTATCACGTCTAAAAAATTATGGCCCATGGGAACATGCACATCTGATGACAGATAAAGTTCACACTTCATACATGTTGGTAGGCTGGGGTTTACACACCCTCAAATGTTATCTCCTACCTGCTCATAAAGGCCTTGTTAAGATCTCTCTTCCCTGTGAGTAAAGAATCACTCCAGTTTCATAACATTCTTCACACAACATCTCCCGTTAGCAGTCACATGGAGCCTACCTCTGCTTCTGCTCCCTTTCAAGTCTCCTACGGCTCATTTTCTACTAATTGTTAGTATCTCAAGGAATACAAGGTTAATAGATTAGGCCCTTTCTCTGCTCCCAGCTCTCATATTCTGGGGCAGGGGTGTGTGTTTGGATTCCTCCCTCCACCCCCTTCACTTGGGTGCTCACAGAGATCTCAACTGCCACATCCTAGAAGGATCAAGCACTGACAGTACAAGTGCTAATGACTCACCTGCACCTGAACCTGAGAATGCATCATCTTCATCACCAGATGAATCAAGGTCTTCAGGGGGAAGGTTCAGATTTGTAGTTTGCTTTAAAGACAAGAGCAAACAGATGAGTCAGTGGTGAAACTGAAGTTATCACGTTGCTTGCACAGAGTCTTCTAGGGGCTCCGAGAGGTCACACAAACTTTCTTTTTTCAGACTGCATTTTTTTCATCTCCTCATTCCAGCTCCCCTCCCAAAAAGAGTAGTTCTGGTTAGTCTGTTTGGTGTTGGAAAAGTCAATCTTGCAGTCTCCCTTCTCTGCACTGCTTCCAGGCTGCAGTTGCTCTGGGAAAGAAGAAAGCCAGGAATCCATTCCGTGCTGCATCCCGGTAGCAGGCAATGCTCAGTCCTTACCAGCCTGTCTCTGGTGCTGGCTGCTCACGTCTTCGCTATCTACCAACCACTCCATCTGCAAATCACTGCAGTAATTCTAAGGAGCAGAAGGAAAGAGGAGGCAAAGTAGTTTGTCTTCTCTCCCTTTCTGACTCAAATACTGTTCACATATCTGAAACTAGAGCTGGAAGGAGAATCAAAGTCCCTTTTTATTAAGTGTGAGCACCCAAAATAAGCCCAGAGATAGAAGCCAGCCTTCCCCGACAGAGAATAAGCCCAGAGCTTTGTCCATCTGCACTCCAAGGAGTCCACTAACCAGCACAGAAATTCAGCTGCTGAAACAGGAGGCCAACCCCCTGTTCTGTGGCACTTGTTTGTCAGAGCATACAACATTCAAAGCTGTTCAGGATCTCCAAAGACGACAACACTCTTTTAGTGTTTACTAATTCACTAATTGCAGAGTGATTACTCCCTGCATCTTGTTGGCCTGTGCTGTATGCACTTACTGCTCCTATCACTACAGCATGGCTGACTCTCAGCTCATGACTACCCCCAGGTTTATTTCTGCAGGGCTACTATTACCTAACCAGTCATTTTCCCTTCTCAGATTTCAAACCATGGCCCTGTAAGTTACTTCTTCCAAATTTAATCTTTTTGACATCCAACTACATTCCCTGTTTTCACCAGTTTTGACCTCTATCCCATCCTCAAGTCACCTTTGTCACCCCTTTCCAGCACTGCCATCTGCAAGTTTAGATGCCGCATTGAATAATCCGAGCTGTGCGATCCCTGTGATCCCAAAAAGTGAAATGTCTCATCTTAATGTGCCAAAAAAGGACATACATTCTTGCCAGCTTTGCAGCCAGGCCCACTGTACTTCTCTAGCTTGCATTAACACAGTACCACTTAAAAATGAATATAACACTCATCCTCATCCCAGAGTTAGCCAGCACCAGCATGTACTGTCAAAGCAATCCAGCTCTGTAGTTGTCGCTTTACTACCTACAATGTGTTTACTAGTCTTATCTCCTTCTCATTCTTTTAAAGCCACCAGGTTTATCCAGTTTTCTCTTCCATCCTCAATATCTTATCCGTTCCCCACATTTCCACCGAACAACTACATTCCAAGGTGGCTAACTAGCCCATTAGATCCCACCTCTCTGAAGACAAGTATCCAAGTTGCCACCAACCTATTCAGACCCAAGATCTTACCCCTTCTAGGCAATTACTGTAGTTTACTATTTTTTTTAAATAACAAGAAAGTAGGAACAAAAACCCCTCATATGGACATAAATTTTTTTAGCCCTTTTCTTCCCTACTGAAAAAAAAAAAACCCAAAGCACTATTCCTTAAGCTTCTGCAAGCATATTTCCAGAGTGAATTGCCCTTCAATCTCTTGCTAAACCACAAGTCATGAGGTAATCTGGATTTTTAGATCTGTCCCTGCTTGTTTGCACTGTGCTTTTGCACCCTTCCACGGAAAGTAGGTCAGATAAGTACTTCCCGTGTGTTTTCCTTCTTGTGTCGAAGGGCGGTGACTCACACAGGCTGATCTCACTACACTTCAAATATTAAAGAGTATGAACTGTCGGTGCATAAAGAATAAAGAAAGAACTGCCAGGCTGCCCCAACTCGGCTCCCTCGTGTGCCCTTTCCAGTATGTTCAGAAGATAAGTGAGGCTTTAGAAATGGCACCATTTTTGTTGATGGGGGGTTGGGGACCATGTTTCTCCCTCACTTCTCACACCAGCAGTGGCAAGTACAGCCCTCTGTTCTTCCACTCAGCCTGGCTGAGTGCAGAAGGCGAACGTGTTGCTAAAGGTGGGGGTTGCATCCTCCTCCCAGAGGGAAGACTTCCTTGAAGCAGCTAGAAAACAAACTTTCCAGCTTTTTATTGAAGTAAGGGACTGCCAATACAGCTTAAGATTGTATCACCATATGCCTTCAGCTAGGATCAAGGCTGACTTCCTCCGACATCTGAATATTCAGGGGTAGCTCATACAGATTTCTAACAACACCTGGACAGATTGATCGTGTGCAGACCTCAACAACTCTTCTAAACAGGTCACAGACTGTCAAAAAAAAAAAAGGCAACTCTTGATCTCGACTACTGAGCCTGCGCCCCTTCCCCTCATGGGGTTAATAAGTGAGGCCTGTTCAGTCATGCCACACTTCCTTTTTACTTACCAAGTGTGTCCAGCTACCCTACCCTTACACCTACCCTCACACCTGAGCTCTGAGCCCCTTCCCAGGCTGCTGCAAGCTCTGCTTCTCCATAGCCTTTGTTAGGTACCAGTTTAATTCCTAGCTGGATTTCTGTATCTGAGCAGGGATAGTGAGGTCCTCCTCAGAGGAGGGAAGCCCAGTGCAGCCCAGTCTAAGCCAGGGAACACCCATGGTGTTCCAGTGCCGAGCTGTCCAGCAGCTGCTCAGCACCCACCCTCCAAACACAAAGGCAGACTTGGACCAGACCGGGTCCCCTGAGGTTGGCTATTGCACTTAAGAGAATAATAGAAAACATGAAATCAGCATCAGTAAAGTCTGCTTTCCACAGTTTTAGATGAGAACTTAGTGAAGTTACATGTCCCAAAGTGTCTTGTCCCCAGCTGCTCCTCTGGGCATTGTGGTACCTCCCGTTGACCAGGCGATCTGAGGCTTGGGATCTGAGAGGGACTTTCTTTGGCCCACATACTCAAGGGACAGTACAGGATTTTGTACACGTGGACAGCAGTCAGAACACCCACAAAGTGCTGTAACTTCATGACATCATCCAATTTCATGACACACGAGCATTAAGGAACATTTGCCCAATTTATGTAACTCTATGGTTATATAAAGACTGCATTTCTTGCTCCATAAATTATGGGCATAAAACCCATGTAACCTCCTCCACAAAATACAAGTACTTCAGAAAGGCCATGCTTCTATAACGATCTGCTGCTTAAGGATTTCAGACACAGCAAGGTTAGAAAACACTGACTCAGGACAGCATTGGAAGGGACTGAACTAATTTGGGTTTGCATCAGGAAGACAGACGGTGCTGTTCAAACAACAGACACCTCATGGTCAAGGTTTTTCCACGACCTTTTACTGAAGCTGAGTTACACCAATAGGAAAGGTTTTGATTAGCCAAGAGGATTAGGGGCACAGAACACTGGGTTGTGCTATCATACAAAAGAGCTGAAAATAAATTCCAGCTTAAAACAACCTTACTCAGCCTTTCAGATAGTGGATCCTTGGAAGGATCTCTGATGGTGTTTCATGTACGCTAGTCAAAAAAATCTTTAAATTCTTATTCCGCACCTAGAACATGTTGTTTTTTTTTAACAAGCTTGTATGGTTTTGTTGGGGTTTTTTTAGCAGTTCAGACAACTGGTTGGAAATACTTGTCCAGTCCTTTTGATTTGCTGCCACTTGAATTCAGCTGCATGTGAGGCATAAAATTTTTAACAGTATTTTTGATATGCTTTAACCAGTTCTCATTAACCAGTGGAAGACCCTCCTCCCCAAGGATCAAAGCAGCCTGTTTAGGGGAAACCCTGGGGTGACTTAGCTTCTGCTCTTGCTGAGCACTGCATTGTTGCAGAACAATAGTTATTCAGTTCTGCTGGAACAACCAGAAAGCTGCTTAGTGGTATCTTCAATTTAATCAACCATGGGCCAGGCTTTCACAACTCATTAGCAATATTATTGGATCCAGAAGTCTGACATAGTCCAGGCTTTTTTTCTTTTTTTAAGTATCATTTTTAACTATTCTTCAGTCTTCATCTTGGTCAGAGTCTCAAAACATGAGTCCTTCTGTGTTTATCCCATCAGCTGCCACAGAGCTCCCTCCTGCTACAGCAGAGATCTGAAGTACTCTCTCATGATGAGGGGGAGATTTGTAGTTGATTAAGTTGATCTAACCCTGCCCAAACTGGGAACCGCATTTATTTAATTTGATACATGCAAAAGGAAAGAGCTTTTCTCAAACTGCTCTTTGAGGTAAGCAAAACCACTGGCTCTGCCACAAGCTGCTACAAGCCCTTAACTAGATTAAGGATGATTTGTATCCCACTCCTATTAATCCCAGTTAGTGATCTGCAGTGTCAAAAACACTTGAAATCCTCCATTATCTCAATAAAGCTGTTAAATTCGCACATTTATTTCTCCTAATAAATCCCTCTTACACAGCTGAAAAGGAATGAACTGTAATGAGCTCTCTCACTTCAAACTCCTCCCTAAGTATCCTGCAAGAGTATTCCAACTGCATGGGAAGGAAAACCAATGGTTTGCTCTTGTTGAAGAGATAAATAAGAGTGAGACAAGCATTTGCCCTGTAATTTGGCTACAACAAAGCATCCAGAGGAATATTTTCACAAGGACTTAAACAATTAATTCTGAAATAAACTCAAACAGAAAGGTTTGTCTTTCACCTTTTCCTACACACTGAAGAGCAGAAATGCTATCTGAGGCAGAGCAGCCTGAAGAGCTTCTAACCTCAAAGTAATATTGTTATTAATGTGGGGGGAAGACAAAACCACCTGCTGAAGAAAACTTTAGCTTTGTTAAACCTTGATATTCTGCAGTTAATAGCCCACACACAATTAACTCCAATCCCAGATGTCCGCAGTCTGGAGACAGCTTAAATGGTTAAGGGGGAAAAAAAATTAAGAAAAAAACCACCCAACAACTAAAAAAATCCCCATATAAAAACCACCACCAGCACCCTCACCTATCCCCCTTCTTTTACAGTCATACAGACTGCTGGAAATAAGTTGGCCACGCACACCTTCACTTTTAACAGTCAGCCATAAATTCTGGAATAGCTGAAACAGAGCTGATGCTTTTATATGGCAAGTCAAGAGTGAAGCTTGCATGCAAGTCTGTTACATCAGAACTCAGCAGCAGTGTGGCACCACCTCACCTAAATTCTCTTGCAGTTGTTTCTCCTGCTACTCCACTGCTCCAAAGAAACCCTGGTGCTGCTTGGTGACCCATGCAGGTTCATGAAGTATTTCTCTTCCTAGATGAGCCAAAGATGCAAACCAAGAGCACAGGCCAAAGAGTGCAAAGACAGCTACAAACCACCCCACAAACAGTCCAGGGGCTGGACAGCCTAGATTTAAGCATTTTACATTTTATCCCTGGCTAGTGCTCCGATCAAGGACTGCCTTGATGGCAGGGTGGTTGGAACTAGGTGATATTCATGGTCCCTTCCAACCTAAACCCTTTTATGATTCTACAAACAAAGTCACCAGCAATTCTTATTTCCTCATGCCCTCCCTGTTTTAGATGGTGGTGATCCCCTGTGCCCTCAACAACCTTCTGATGTGTATCAACAAGCATCCCCACCCTTCCATCCATCAAGCTGTGTCACCCGGAGCAAGGCTGGTTAGTGGCTCACAGGGTGCTCCTTCCAAAGGGAAGCAAGTGGAAAGTAAAGGATGCTCTTTCACTCAGCAAGGCAAGAACCATTTCTGCAGAAAGGAGAAAGCAAGCCAGTTAATCTGGCTGCTTGTCTATCAGAGCATTATTAGTATAAAGAAATATGGAAAATCTTGGTTAATTGCATCTTACTGGCCTCCTCTTCTATTTCTGCCTGGTGACTTGAGAGAAGAACTATCTTTGAGGAGCAGTCCTGGTTGTGTTTGAACTCCTGATCATCACACAGTAGGTTCCTCCTGGCACTCAGCTCTCAAAGGCAGCAAAACACCTTCCAACAGCTGCTCGAAACAGGATGAGAGCTTTTAAGATCTATTCCACTGGGCAGAACAAAAAAGACTGTAGACTGCCCACTGTTCACTAGGCTTTGATCCTCCTTTTCTTCAAGCTGTAGAAGCATACCCTGATCCTTCGTACAAGATGCAGTGGCCAAGGAAGAGCATCCAGCTACTCCACAGGCAGAGCAGCCAATATCCCAATGCTTCTAGAGGCTCCACACTATTGCCCAATCAGCTTTACATTTTCTCCTTAATGTGACAGGGCAACTTTTTAAATTAAGTAGGGCAGAAACACAGCAATCAACATGCCAAGAGCAAAAATTAACCAGCCTGTCACCATCAGGTTGAGTTTCACGTTTTACAGCATGTCCCTTTAAACTCCCACCTCCCACAAGAGCGTGTCACTTCATGCTTCCTGGACCATCCGCTGCATGTCTGTTTGTGCACTCTCATGGTGAACCAGATCAGGGAACTGGTCTTGTTAAACAAAACAAAAGGAAAACAAAAGGAAAGAAAGAAAAAAAGAAAGAGGATAAAATATCATGCAAAGAGTTTTCCAGCAGGACCAGTTTCCCAATCCTACTCAGTGCATGAATGCACAAGTGTTTGTGTTGGCACAGGGCAGAGCGTGGCAGCCAGGGCTGCTCAAGCATTCACACGGACTCTCAGCCTGCGTTCTGGGATGCTGACACTCATTCCCCAGCTCGCCATGCATTATGGAAATGCACATCACCACACTGCAGGCAACACGCAAATCAGAGGCTGACTCAGAGGGCCACACAGGTTCATACAAAAACGAGCAAGGACAGGGGCTGTAAGGGAGAGTTCTTTTCTGCAGTATTTGCTCATGATGGATAATGTTTGTTCCAAGGTCTGACAGCAGTGCTTTTGAGTCCTCCCAGTCCTCCTGGGGGTAGGAGTACACAGTAGCAAAGGCTAGACAGATGTCTTGTTCAAACAGGAGCAGTTCTACTTTCATCCTGGGCCACCTGAACTTTACAGGCCACCCAGTGCAATTGCCATTAGTCAACTGCATTTAGTCCTGGACAAAGAGTACATTTAACATCCTTCAGCAGAGAGGGCTGAGCAAAGCTGGAGTAGCTGGAGCTCCAGAGGGCTATGGATTCCACTGCAGGGGAAGCTGATGGTCACGCAGCAGCAGGGACAGCACACCAGCTGTGCATGGGAGTCCTCTGTGCCAGGAGTGCACAGAGAACCGTGCCAGCTCTGATGCACAAGAGCTCAGCTGCCTCTCAACTCCCTCTCAGCCAGCTCCTGACCAGGTCTCAGCTGGTCAGTCCTTCAGCAATACAGAGAGGCGAGTCACAGCCTGTGCTCCTGCTCTGTCACCTGGACAATATAACAGGCAAGTAAGTTACTGCACACTGCTTTCACTCACATCAATCTGCTCCTTCCAGTCAAGCAATGCAGCCCAGGCCAAAGACTGAATCTCACTGCAGGTCAACACATCCACAGACATGGCATACAACACGCACACACCTTAACTCTGTATCAGCAACAGGCCGTCACAATAAGGCCAAAAGTGGGGTCCCTTTTGTCTCCCACGTTCAAGGCAGCCTGTGCTTTGAAGATGCAGTCTAACGAGAAAGCTCATTTTCCTGCAGCTAATCTCATGAGAAGCAGCCAGTTCAGTTTGATGTTATAAACCACTTTTCTTTAAAGATCCTTCCCTGCAGCTCTTTAACATACTTGATAGTCCAGGCATTTGTTTCTTGCGCTAGCACAAGAAAGCCACAGCCAATGTACAAGCTCAAAGGGTTGTGCAAAGTAGGTGCAGCTCACTGAGGCCATTCATCCTGGGAAATTAACTTCAATCTACTTCAGCTGGCTTGAGAGATGAGCAGTGAGCTGCCTAAGTCAAGGCCAGGCAAACCTAGCTTGTCTTAAAACCCTCTGACTTAAAGTCACCAGCACTTCTGACTTCCTACTGTAGCAAAACCAGCAGAGAAGATTGATTCTTACAGCAACAGCCACTTCATCTGCTTGTTTAGAAAGGAACAGACCAAGAACTGCTTGGTTTCAGCAGAGGCTAGAGGTGGGCCACCCATCCCTGAAACCTGACAAAGTAAGGCTAAAGAGGGGAGCATGCTGGCAGGCAGAAATTCTTTATGAAATGGAAACCTATCCAGCAGCCCAAACCCCATTACCTATGCATACTGGTAACTACAGCACAGATAAATGTGACCCTTTTGCTGGCAGAAAAAACTAGAAGTGACAGTATTTAAACCCCTGCTGCCTCTTCCTCCTGTACACATGCAGCCCCTGCTGTGGAGTTCAGCCAGGTGAGGAAGAGCAATCCACCTCACACAAGGCATCAGCAGCCACAGCCACTTTAAATAAGAGACTGGACTTTGCAGTGTTGCCTCCAGCACATATAAACACACTGAGCTTATGTCTTCAGCATCCTTTGCCAATTATTCCCAACCAGCTGACCTGTGGTGGAGGCAAATTCCTTTCCTTGCCCCATCTCTTGACACTCACTCCCCCTGTTTAGGGATCAGCACTGAGGACTGCCACTGGAGTTAAACTTGCTACAGAACTAGAGTTTCTGACAAGTGCAGCAGTGGGCTTGAGATTGCCTGATTGCTCCTTAACAGCATGTGTGGGCTGGAGAAGCCAGTCTCCTCTTTCCATACACCTAAGGAACCACCCAGCTCCCAGTGAAGCAGACCAGGTGGCATTACAGCCCTGAGGCTGCTGAATGGAGTCCAAGGCTGGGTTTGAGGGAAGAGCTGCAAGCAGCGAGTGCCCCATCTGGGACTGGCTTCTCCCAGCAGCCCTGTGAGCTCCGAACAGTCAGTGTGGGGCTGTCGGCCACGTGCCAGGATGCCGGGAGGATCGGCCCTGCACGCTCCTCCTGCCGAGGCCACGGCTGCAGGGCAGAGCATGAGCCTGCAGCACACCGGTGCCAGGACATGGCAGAGGCAGCTCAGGGACTTGGGTCCCACAGGAGGACAACTTGCTCTTGTCATCTTCAGCCACTCAGCTCAGAAGTCCCAGCTCAGCAGTCAGAGGTGTGGCTATAGCAAAGCAAGATGTAGTCTGTGGCATCTCAAGTCTTCAAATTAGGCTCGTGGCACCCTGTGCATCGCTGATGCCTCTCAGCAGCACCAGAAGAACACGTGTGCCCCCGGCCTAGGGAAGCCTGTTTCCTGGAGACAAATGAAATTTGGCTGATGGAACTACTACCTATTTCAAATTAGCTCCATGCCAGTTTTTATGTGACCAGCAAACTACCACAAGCAATGCTGCAGCAGCACAAGTGCTCTGACCTGAGCAGACATGGTCCCAGAAGTCAAAAACCACCTCATCACTATGCTACACAGTATTCTGAGGGGGAAAGAAGCTGTCCTGCTTCACCTGAGGAAGGGAAGCCAACATCCAGCCAGGAACAACCGTTGTCACACAAGAGTAAAAGCAACAGCCTTCAGTGTCCAGACACAGGGATAGGAAAAGGCTCAGGTTCTTACCTCACGAGTTTCCCTCCTCTCCACCCTGATCTCCAGCAGTTACCTAATGTGAGATATGCCAAGGAGCCAGGACACAAAGCTCTAAGATTTCTTGAAGGATCACAGCAACATTTTCAGTCTACTACTGATACATACACTTTTCTAATTTGAGCAAATTGCTTGCAGCCCTATACTAAATTAGCAAAATACAAGTTTCAGATAAAAATCCTTAGTGTACCAAACTAAGAGCCTGTACTTAGGGCAGGACTTGCGGTTCCTAGCAGCTAGGATGTTGTTTAAACCTCAGCAGAAAGATGAACTTGCAACCCTGGAGTACCAAAGGCCTCAGCTAAAGCCATTGGTAAACTGAAGTGAGACTACTTAAACTTACAAATTCTTGGCCTTACAACAACAAAAAAGTTGACCAGGTGTTCACTTAGTTACACAGAGTTACAGTGGAACTGCCCAGACAACGTTTTATAAGAGGATATATCCTATAGCAACCGGATATGGACAATACTGCAAGAGTTACCTTCTATTTGCTTACACTTGTGACAGAAACACCTGCTAGCTGTAAGGCCTGTTGCTATCAAACTCTGCTCTACCTTCCCAGCTGACCTGCTCACAGTTTACCTTCCAGAACTTACATCAGCTCCTTCATATCACGACAACAGCCCAAGCCTCAAAAACCCAAGACAAGGCCTCTTGATTGCTTTTGTAAACTTCACATTTTCTTCAGAGGGATGCACAGTGAAGTCTCCAATGCTTGTGAAATTATTTTTTGCTAACAATCTGTATTTTCCATACACACATGACAGATGTGTTCCCTTGGAATGCTGTATTTCACTACAAATCTCACACTCAACTTCTCAGCTGCAGCATTACCACCAGCCCACAACCCCCACTGAAGAGCTGATGGATCAGGGAACTGGAAGCACCCAGAAGGAGCTGCCTGGCTTGAACAGGCACCAGCCCAATCTCTCTCTCACATGTGCACACCAGATGGCAGGACCAGGGACATCCCACAACCTGATCCCTTGGTGCTGTTACTTGTCAGTCTCCTACAGAAGACCTTGAGTATTTGCAAGGGAGCTACAGAAGTGGAACTTGGGCAGCAAAATGAGCCAAGAGTTGGCATTCCACAGCACCCTTCTGATTCTGTCATAGCTAAGCTCCAGCCAGTTCTCAGGGACTCTATTCTTGCCCAGCAGGGCTCACAGCAGTCAGCACCAGTCTGTTAAGAAGGAACTCAGAAGTCTCAATCAACAGCTAGTGGCTGGACTCACACACACCATGCAGCCAGCTTTAGATTTTGGGTTTGACCCAATGCAAGGCAGTTCCTGCATCTTGGCAGGTCTTACACCAGCACGCATTTGACTCAGTGATCCTTGTGGAGTTCCAACTCAGTATATTCTACGATTCTTGGGGTTCTTTTTATGTTTGTTTCTATGGCTCACCATAGCCAGCTTGCATGTGATGAAATCAAGTCTCTCCCTACATCATGAGGTATGCTATCACATCTGTTTTACCCACAGGACCTCAGTGCTGACTAAGCCGAGGTTGTTTATAAAGCAGAAGAGTCATCCCTGCTAAGAGACGCAGTTACACCACCATGACTGGGCCATTCACAAAAGGACTGAAACATCACCACATGCAGGAGGCACATCTCAGATCAGGAATACCCTGTTCCCCTATCCCAAGAGTCTTCTCAAAGAGACATCTTTCAGCATCACCCCCTCCTTCTACAACAGTCCTAGCAGCTGCTGAAGAAAAGCAGCGTGCAAGTGTTTTGGGTGCTACTGGTCTCCTTGGAATAAGCAGCAGAGGCTCAGATGGTCTTTGGGCACAGGCTGGACGACATTTCACTGAGTTACTCTAAGGTAGAACACAGTTCAGACTGCATGAATTCCCTTTAAAAAAACCTGTGTGCTCACAACCACTGGAGCACACAGCCAGTGATCTACCCAGATAAAATGGTACAGATCAAGCTCACAGTGCTTCCTGCTAGGACACTACTGGTCTCTGTGTTCAGGTTTACAAAAGCATCGCTAACCCTGCACATACTACAAGGTTGTAACAGCAGTTGCATGCTGACAGCAGTTGTCCCATCCACAGTTAAATTATGCAACACCTCAGTGAGATTATGGGAGCTGACTGGTGTACTTCCATGCTGAGTCACGAGGGTGTTGAAGTATCGTTTCAGTGATGAAGCACCAAGTGAAATCCTCCCATCAGAAACAGTCTTAAAAAAACCTGCTGCTGCAATTGTGCTCCAGTCACCTATTGTTCCACTCATTTAATTAATGGACATTAGGCATATCTTGGCCAAACACCTACTGGATTAAACTAACTCTGACCCAGTCACCCAGTTAGACTGTTTTGCACCACATCTGTACAGCAGAGCCCTGAATAAGAGACTGTTACAAAGGCAAGATAAATCAGAGCTTCCCTTTGATCTCAGCTGTTATCCACATCTCACCTCATGCCTTCATTTCTGGGCATACAGCTTGTTCACCTGTCTTCCCCACGGCCTTCTTTCAGAGCAGTTACCAATCAGGTGGGGGGGGGG
>VZRQ01010876.1:3952687-3998169 GCA_013397975.1 Machaerirhynchus nigripectus
AGCCCAAGCCCCAGCCCCAGCCCGGCCCCGCCGGCACGCCCTGTCCCGCCGCCCGCCCCCGCTTCCTGCCGCCGCGGTACCTGCGCCGGTGCCCCCTCCCCGGCCGGTCGTCCGGCACCCGCCGCTTCCCTTCCACTGCCTTCCCAGATTTCCTCTCTGGCAGAGGCATTGCTCCCGCCGAGCTTCCTTCCCTCTCGCTAAAAATAATAATTCTTCATAATAATAATACTAATGAAGCTGTTAAAAGCCCTCCTTTCCCGTTCCACTGTGGGAAAAGCCCGGGGACGCTCGGCCGTCTCCCCCCGGCACCTCTCCGGAGAGAGGGGCGGGAGCGCTCCCCGGTGGCCGCGCACCCGGGGCAACCCTCCCAGCTCCCGGTCACCTCCAGCGGGGGCTTCTCCCCCAGAAAATACGTGTTTAGGGAGGTGAGGTGTCTTCCCTCCTTCCCGCAGGTCCCTGGGGCCGGCACCACAGCCTCTGCCCGTGCCTCAGTGTACACGTCTTTTTTTTGCCGCTCGGAACAGGATTTCTGGCAGTGTAAAACGCTGCGAGAGGTTTGCAGCAAAAAATGCTGCTTTGAAAGAAGCGCCCTCCTGCAACTCGCCTTTTTTTTTCTGGAGTTAAAAGCGACTTCAGTGCTGCTGCGGCTTGATCTTCGCACGTCCCACCGAGGATGGCAAAAATGAGTCAACAACCATCCAGCAAAAACACACCGCGGGACGAGTTGTATTACCCTGCCAGAGGGTCAGGGCTAGAGTTCCTGTTCCAGTCCATTCATTTGTCTTGTTTTATTTTCTCTGCTTGTGCCAGCGCATGTTGAAATGTTTGCTATAAACAATGCAGCTGAATGCGTGTGCAAATATTATTAAAAAAAAAAAAAAAAGGCAGTTTTTAGGAATTTTTACAGCTGCTGGGAGCTGTAGTGGAACAGCATGGCCATGGGGCAGCTGGATGGATGAGGGATGTGGTTAAGGCTGCAGCCATTGGGCCTTGCTGCCCTGGGGCTGCTTGGGGGAGGGGTAACCGAAAAAGAGCCATAACTGGTGTTTCATGGCTGCTCTGGAGGCTCTCAGTGGGTGTCGGTCAATCTGTGCCAGACCCAGGATCCCTTCCCACAGCTGTGGCCCAAAGGCTTTATAGACCTAATTGGATATTCAATGTGGCTAAAACTGTTGAGATTTTATCACGTCTTTAATTAGCTTGCTTTCTTTCCCTCTCTCTTAAATTACTCATGCAGCTCCTACCACCCCGCCTTTCCTCAGATGAGCCATGGCCACCATGTTCTTCTCCTTGCCATGTCTTGAACCTGGTGCAGCTGGAATATTGGAGATGAGAATTTTGGGACAGGGCTTGCGTCAGAGGTGCTTGGTGCTGGGGCCTGCAGAGCGCGAGGCTGAACATGTCACGTCAGACTTGGTGGGCAGGTGGTGACATCCAGTTGCATGGTCATCACTGGGAATCAGGAAAGCATGCTGGGCACACTCAGCCTTCTCAGCAGATCTTGGAGGAGCAGGGGTCAGTTTGGCCAAGGCTGCATCTGGTGGACCCTGGCAGCACGGAGGAGGGAGGGAACCCTTCCACAAAGCTGCTCCTGGGAGCAGTGGCGAGGTGCTGCTGGGGTTGAGTGGAGCGTGGTTTCATGCCAGCATGGCGGTGTGTGCGTGTTTGAGCAAACAGCTCTGTGGTGCTTCTTGTTGCATTGGCCAGGAGACGTTTCGAGCTCGATCGGGATGTTCTGGTCGGGATCTGTGAATGCGGTAAGGGAAGAACAATGCTGCGCTTGGAAGCCAAGTGTTTTCAGTGACATTCCCGTGCCCTCCGCTTGATCACTGAAGCATGTTAAGTATTGTGGTTTCAGTCAAAAGAGCTCCATGCTGAAAAGCCAGATGAGACTTGTATGGAGAGGAGTTTTTGGCAGCCCAGAGCTCAGGGGATCATAGGAGTTGGTTGTCTCTGCCCAGTACAGTGGAGCAGTGGGGATTTCCCAGAATTGGATCAAGGGCTTCCAGCAGTGAAGCCCAACTGACCTCAGTCTCCTTGGGGGAAAGGAGCTGGTTTGAACTGTGTGCTGCCATGGGAAGAGGGGAAACAGCCGTGGGAGGAATCCAGCCCACTGCTTTTGCCACCACCAGAGGCGAGCGGGGAGCAGGGATGGCAACTGTTGCTTTTGGGCAACCACCACCCTTCTGCACTGGGTTCTGGAGCAGAAGCCGTTGTCACCTACACCTGATGACTGTGAGCATCACGCCACAGCAGGAGCTGCCTGCCTGGCTTTCCAGGTGTCAGACCTACCCACAGTAGTGTGTGAGGATGTGCCACTGTCACTGTGTGTCCTCACCTTGCAGCTGCCCACCAGCAGCAGTGCAGCCTGCAAAGCAGATGTCTCTAAATGGTTTATTAATGGACTGTGACCAGGTGGGGTAGGGCTAGAAAAAATTGATTCTGCTTTGAGTTCTTTGACAAGGGCTGTATTGTACCTGGGACATCAAGCTGGACAGACTCACACATCACATCTCAATGATTTAATCAGCTGACAAAGTTATTTAAGTGTGTTACAGCCTGACATCCTGGGATGGAGAACAGAAATATATTCCCTAACACACAGTGGGAGGTTAGAGTATGTGCAAATAGGAGATCGCTCTAAGTGTCCAGGCTGCCTGCCTATTGGGGTTGACAGCTCACTGCTCACATGTGCTGTTTCTGGTTGGCTTCAGGTAGTTGGCTTCCCTGCTGATGATTGCCATTTTCTCCATTGTTGCTTTTGTGACAGAGAAAAAAGTCTGTTTTTCCCCCTATGTGGTAGCTCAGTTAACTAAAGGGAATTTATAAGAACAGGAAACCCACAGCTCTCATGTGTTTCACTTCTCAGGTATAATGTGTAGGCAAGGCTTTAGGTGAAACCCTGAATTTGTGTGGTGATTGCTGAACAGGACAGAGAGGAAAGAGGGTGCTTCTGGACACATGGGGCAGTTACAGGATGTTAAATGTATTTAGTTAAATGCATTCAGATTCAGTCTGCCCTAGAAACTTCTTGGAGTGAGGTGGGAGATGCACCCACAACAAGGGATTGAGCCTGGGAAGGGTTTGAAGTACTGTCACTGACAGTCCCTTTGACACCAGGGTTTTTCCCATGGATGGTGCCTCAGAATGGTGAGCTGGCAACAAGAAGCTTTGATCAGTGGGCTAAAACCTGGAGATAGAAGAGGAAGGATTGTCCTGACAGTAGGAGGTTCGGACAGTGTGGCTGGTGGCCTATTTGGAGACTGCGTAGACCAGGAAGATTTGCAAAGTTTCATTTGCTGCTAGCCTGGAGCTTCTCTTCTTCTTCCCCTTTCAAGTTCCTCACTATTATCCGTGGCCCACACCACATCCTTCTAACTCCATGCAGTAACAAAGGAACAATCTGCCCAGTCATTAAACCAACATGAGCATTAAGAACAAGTCTGCAGAGAAAGCAGGCTGGACCTTCAGCCTCAGATTACCCAGAGCTTGTCTGCCAGCATGCAACATTTGTCATCCAGTCACTGTGCTAGCCACCTTCTGGGTCCCCAGGCACAGGGCTCCCCTGTTCACCAGGCCATCTCTCTTTGTTCAGGTTGGTGGCACCAAATACACTTAACTCCTCCCAGCTCCTTGCATGCCTTGGCAAATCTTGTGCAGTTTGGTTTGGATATCCTTTAGCACTGACGTGGAAATAATTGATTCTGACCCTTTCACATGCAGCTGTGACTTGCAGCAGGATCACCTGAACGCACCCAGTTTGCTTGCACACTGGTATCTGATTTTGCGTGTTCTGTCCGGCCGCCTTTGCAGTGAGTCAGACACCTCTGAGCAACTCCATCTGCCTCCTGGCTTTCACTCCCAGGAAGTGAGAGACCAAAGGAGACTCCCCTGTGGCCCACCCTAAGGTGTGGAGTGTGAAGTTAGCCTGAGGTGATGTGTGCACTCATCTCCTTTCTTCTCCCCAGTGTAATGCTCCAATGGAAAGGATGACCTTACTTATTTGGACAAGAATGAACCTTCTTGCAAAAAATCTGAGGTTGGTTTTTTTTTCAGCTTAAACAATGCAAAGTGTAATGGTCCAAGTGTGAGGGTAGCCGCAGTGTTGGCTTTATAGTTACCAACTGAATCAACTTGGCTGCCTTCCCCAAGAGTTTGGTGACCTTTTTCTTTCTCCTCTATCCCCTTTCCCTGTGTCCTGCTAATGAGAACTTCTGTGTTGACACTGAAAACTATATATAAATGTGTCTGTGCCACTAACCAAATAATTCTTGACCTAATTAAGCAGAGCTTCCTTTGGCTAAAGTCCAGCTGGCAGTGGCATGCCACTTTTGTGATAGTTTTCATAAACAGCTGTAAAAAAAGCAGCTGCATTGCTTTGATGCTCTGTGTGAGGGCCTGGTAGGATCCTGCATGCTCATTACAGAGAGACTCAGAGCTGGATTTCAGTGGCTGGTGCATGAAAATCTACAGAGGGGTTTCCCATTCACCTGAAGTTACTTGGGTGCTGCCCACAAGAAAAGACTGACTCGTTGTCTCTTAATGAGGCCTTTTCCTGTAATACTGGCTGCTGCTTTCACTGTGCAACAATTTTGGCCCACCGCTTTCAGAGCTTGTGGACTAGGCAGGTATTTCTGAAAGCACTCACCTGAATAACCACCTTTTTGCTGTTCTTTCCCTTGCCCAGGGAGATGCTCTGCTGCCTTTCTGTGATGCACTTACCCCTGTGGTCAGCTCAGGGCAGCTCACTCGTGGTGACTCATGCTGGCTTGCAGTGTGTAATCCCTCGACCTCCGTGACCCTAAATAACTTGAGCACAGAATGGGGTTTGCCCTGGCATGAAAATGAACATGGAGAGAAGGGTATCATGACTCCCAGGAACGTATGGGCAGGTGGCTGCTGGGAGCTTTGGAGAAAAAGCAAGCAGCGCAGGGAGGACAGAGCCACCTTATCTCCACAGCACCCCCTGCTTGGTACCTGCTGACTTTCCCTCTGGCAGCTGCCCAGCTCCTCCAGGGGAGGTTTCCCTGTGGTCTCCCTAGGGACAGGAGCTTTCTTCAGTGCATTCAGTGGGGAAGTGCTGAGAAGTTTTGCAGACTGGATGCCTGAGTTGCAAACCCTCTGACCACGAGAGAAGTTGGACCCTGTGCAGCTGCCTGCTACCCTGCAAAATAGGGACTGTGATACTTAGTGCCTTTAAATACCTCAATAAGTGCTATGACAATAAAATATGTGTATTTTTAATCCTACAGCTGTCTCTGGCAGTGTCACAGAGACACTTTATTTGCCTGGGAGACATGGGGACTCCAGGTCAAATGAGGTATAATCTCTTGTCAAAGGACTCCTGTATTTTCTCTGTATTCCAGTATTGTCCTGATTTGTGATAGAGGCTTATGCTCTATCTTATGACAGGTTATGCTTGAGCAACTTGCACAAAACTTTAATAAAACTTGTCCCTGTGGAATGTGGTTCCTCTTCCTCTCTGACCATACCCGATATACAATGTACTCTTGAAATTAGCTATCAGTTTTTGCCCAAACTAGTGCTGTACTGCTGGTTAAAAAGTTCCAAATGAAGGAGAAGATGGAAGAGTTTTAACCAAAATACAGAGATATTCAGTCCACATGAAACACATTAACTACAAGTTTCAAGACTGTCACCTTAAAACAGCCAAGTGTCTTGGGTTAGGTGTTTCTGCTACATGAAGAATTTGAGTAAGCATGTCTAACACCAGGAATTCTGCCAAAGCAGGTTTAATACTCCTACGTATGCAAAAAAGCTGTGGTCTTCGGAGAAGCAGATGCTGCAGCAGAGCAGTTGTGAGAGCAGGGCTAGGCTGCATCAGAGATTTTAGTTCCATGTCAGTAACAGCTGCTTAGAACAGATATTTGGAACACTGTAAGAAGTACTGTCAGTTTTTTATGTATTCATCAAACTGATGTGATCTGGACCCCAGACTGGCTGAGGGTCTTGGAGGAATGATGGCTCTGGGGCCAGCCACAGGTTTTACCATTTCCTCTTGCTACCAATTGTGACTATGCTGTGAAATTGATAGAATATAACGTACAGGTTTTCTTCCTGATTAACCAAACGGATGCATCTTGCTGCAATTATCATCCTTCATTTAGCATTTCAAGGCCACTTACGCCTTTCAGCAGGACTTGGCTGTCTGAGGGCTGAGTGCCGTCACTCCTGGCCGTACCCTCCGGGCAGTGCCAGTGCCTCCCAGCCCTGGCTGTCAGTGCCTCCCAGCCCTGGCTGTCAGAGCGTTGATTCACCCACTGATCCCACCCATCCTGTCTCATCCCTCACCCTGGCCCTTCTCGTGCGTTCATTAGGAGAATGCCTTTCCCCGGGTCCTGGGGGTGGGGTTGGGGTAGCCCCTACCCCCTGTACGTTGCTGCTCATGTGCTGCAGGGATGGAGCTGGTGCAAGGCTGAAGCAGAGACCAAGCCGTGCTCGAATGTCTGCCTGTCAGCACCTTTCTGGTGGTGAACCACCTCCATGGGAGCATCTGCCCAGGTGGGAGGCAGGCACAGGGCCAGGGAGGAGGGCAGGGGCACAACGGGGCACATACATGGTGAGGAGCTGGAGGGAAGGAGGGGAGCAAGGACTGTAACCCTGGCTGGGCAGTAGGGAGCTTCCTGCAGTGCTGGCCTGCATGTCTGTGGGGAAGGGAAAGCTGTGGGTTTACCATGGGTTTAAGCTCAGTGTGGCATGTGTGCCTGCCCCACTCTGACTGCACTGACTTTGGCAGGGTGAACACAGATATTTTAGTTGCTTCATATTTTATGCTCTTTTGTTTCCTTTTTGTTAGTTTGATTTCTTCTTAGGTGACACTGAAATTAGCTGTACTTCACAGGGAGGCCTGGAATGAAGGTTTTGCAATGTGTAAGTTATCTTTTTGATATTATTACTATGTTATGTACTTTTTAAAGACACCATTTGGTTTTCAAGGTGCTCCTCCTGCCTTCTCCCTCCCCTTCTCCCATTATTTGTAATCCAAAAGGTCCTTATGGTTGTTTATTATGCTGTGGTTACAGCAGCTTGGTGCGTGTGTGTGGATGCTTTGTTTCTCCACCTCTCACCCCATTACATTCTTCAGTATAAAGTTGTTCTCACTGCCCCTCAACAAACCCTTTGCACCTAGTCCTGCCTTCTCTTTCCTCCCTCCCTTCCCTCCCCCTCCCTTTTAACCACTGATTTACAAAATGCTGCTTACTGGTTTCTGGTACGTGCTAGGTGAAGAGACCCACTGTGCATATTAAGGTGTCCAGTGCCATCTAAGACGTTCTGCTGGAATAGAAGGTTTGGCTGAGGCGAGCTCCTAGGGCATGTTCCCGTGCCCTGCCCAGGTGTCTTGGATGCTCAAGAGTCCCTCCAATGGCACCAGATCACTAAGCATGCAACAGGATCTGTTCCTCGTGTATGAGTCTGCATGGAAGTGTCCACACCTAAACAGAAGTGGTTTTAAACTGGGATGGTGTCTCCCCCATAGCCTCGCTGGTGGGGTGTAGCTGTGTGGCCCTTGTGGGGGTATCCCTTCTCCAAGTGGCCAATCGGGGCCGTGCAGCACTTCACAGAGATGTGGGGTGGGTCACCTTCAACACCTTGATCAGACCTCTGGACTTTCAGTTCCCTGCACGTGGAGGGGGTGGCACATGGGGTAGGGCTGCATGATAGACCCTTTCCCAGCAGGATGTGAACTTGTATGACTCCCAAACTGGGATGAATAATCAAACCCTCAGTTCTCATGAGACACATGACATTTCAAGGAAACGGGAGACATCATGTGAATTTTGGAGTACTTAAGATGGTGAGTTTTTATACAAAAAGGCTTTTTAAGAGCCAAATGGCCCAGCTGAAAGACATCAGTGTATAGCTTGGACCTCTGACAGGGTTGAACTCTGCTCCATTCATCCCACCCCTCCATGCAGGGGGTTGGAATTGACTCTGTGATTTGCAGTAAGTTTGTCCATCCTCAGCTCCTCAGCCCAGCTTCAGCCCTCTGTAATTCTTGCTTATTGAGTGATTGCTCTGATTGTTGTACCAGCCTCTGGATCCAGTTCACACACAGGTGTGGAGCAATGAACAGCATCTAGGCAGACCCTGCAGATCTGAACCCAGGCAACTGGGCCGAATCCTTCTCCAAGATCCCAGCCTGTATGAACAGATGGCCTCCCAAAACCTCTCCTCCTGAACTGATGCTGTGGAGGGAGAAAGGAAATACTTTCTGATGCTGTATTTCAGCTCTCTTAGAGAAAGGTTGATAAGGATTATACAGGGGAGGAGGGAACCTCTAATTTTTGACCCTCCAGTTTAGACAAGGAACAGGGTCCCTATATTTGGGAGAAGGGAATATAGCTGTGAATATATCTGTGAAATGTGCTGTCATCCTCTCCCTTGCTGGCCAGGCTGGCTAGTGCTTTCTGCCACCACCTGTGTGTGTTCCCTTGCCATAACACTTCTCTTCTTACTGTTTCCATTAGCCCTCAGTAAGCAGTCGTATGTTTTTGGGATCTTACTTTACTTTGGGACCTGACACCTGCAACGGTTCTGCTTCCCCAACACGGAGGAAAGCCCTTAGACAGGCGCAGACAGTGGCCTTGCAGCCTGAGAAGGCACAGCCAACATCACCTGTAAGGAGAGGGACCTCAGCAGGCTTGGTCAATTCCTCACCAGTCCCCACCGCTGACATTCCTCTGCAGCAGTCAGGTACTGGGACAGCTCGGTGCTGCTGTGGGTATGATCTGCAGCCAGTACCTGGAGCGAGTGTTTGTGAAACTGAAGCGTGTGAACCTGCCCTGTGATCAGCAGACAAGCAGGCTGCCTTCCCCACAGCCTCCACCACCTGAGCACTGCTGTGCTGGGGAAGGGCTGCCTCCCTCCCCGAGGCTGGGCTGGGAAGAGATCCAGCAGCCAGGCTGAGGAAGGGCTGCGGTGCTGTGCGGCTGCCAGGAAATCTGAACCCTGCAGGCAGGTCTGAAGCTCAAACGAAGCTCATTAGGGCTCGGCTATGTAAGGGGTTTCTCCCTGTCCGGTGGTCTTGTATACCACCTGTGTCACTTGCAATGTGCCCCAGCTCTTGTTTGCAGATCTAAGGAGTTTAGGGTTGGGTAGCAAGCAGAGGAGGAAGAGACAGAAGGCCTCCTGTGCCCTGAGTACTGATGCTGGTGAGAGGGTGAACGTTTTATTCCAATGTTTGTTCTTACTAATAAAAGGAAGAGGGTCTTAAAAATAGGTCTTCCTGCATTTTTATAAAGCCTCTGGAAAGTTTCCAGTCTGATAATGTTGGGGGAATGCTGCTCCCAAGATATATTTTGCATCAAGTGAGTCTGGGAGAATCGAAGTGGAGACAAGGATCTCAGGCACAGAACCTACCCACTCCCACCTGCATGCTTTAGGAGTCATGCTCCATCTTGTGCTCTTTGTGATGCAATGAATGGTTCAAGCTGTGCTAAAAGCCCAGCCCAAATTCAGGAGTAGAAAGTGAACCCGCCCAGCTCCTTGTGGTTAGGAAAATGCCTGCGAAATGAGGGAGGTGGGTTCAAAACCCTGAGGCTGGTAAAGGAAACTTAATTCAAGCATCTCGTTTGCTGGGCAAGCTCCCTAACCACAGAGCGAGCCTGCAGAGGGAGCAGGCTCCGTCCAACAGAGGAAACGCTCCTGCACCACCTCACTGAGGAGCACCAGCAGTTCAGTTAAATCCCTAAGCTTGGTCTTCCCTACCACTCCCTGCCTCGCTGCAGGGTGGTCGCTCCCCCACCCCACAGCCTCCGTGTTCTGACACCTAATGTGTGAGGTGGGGATCTGGTTCATTCTCCCAGCTAAAGCAGTTCATTCTCCCAGCTAACCTCCTTTCCTGTAACAACTTAGGAAAGCCCATGTCCTGTATCGGCTCTGGAGCTCTATTAACACTGGATGGACGTCCTTCCATCCTTTCCAAGTGCGACTCTCTGTGACAACAGTGCTGGTTTTTAACCCCTTGTGATGACAGAGCTGGGGAGGCCTGGGCTGCTCTGCCACACAGGAGAGCCAACACCCCAGGCTCACTCTGCAGCATCTTGCAGATTGTCTCTTCCTGGGTGGCAGGATCTACACTTGCCAAGTTCTCCCACACCTCCCTAGCCCAACACCAGGAACCAAGCAGAGCCCCAAGCGGGATGTTAGCATCCCTAAAAGGAACCAAGCTTCCTCATTCCCAAGCCAAGAGGTGCTTGAATCAGCATCCTTTGGGCACAGACAGTGCTTGTGTATCTGAAACTCTTTGGGCAGAGTAAAGCACAGCCTGTAGCTCATCACAACATCGGTGCTGCCCACAGACTAATGAGACTTCAGGTGGTACCAGCAGCGAGCCATTGTGTTAACAAACCAACAGCCACTCCTGCCCTGCCGTGGGCTGCGACAGCTCAGATCAGACAGCTCACGGTGTTCCCCTTTCCCTCCTCAACAGAGAACTGTGTCACCACGAGGGCCGGACCTGCCGCTCTCAGGACGCGCGATGCCCGGCCACCGCTCCACACAGAGTTCCACACCAGAGCGCTGTGGCCACCCTGACTGCAGGGGCAAAGTGCTGCTCTGTAGTGCGCCCTGGGTTTCCCCCCTTGGTGCATGACTTGCATGCAATCTGCAGGTTCAATGACCAGTCACTAGATCTTAAAATGCTTTTGCAATCATTCTCTCAGCTTTACTTCCCCAAATGACATGGCAGGAGTTGCTGTCACCCCACTGTTAACCCATTTTCCGAGTTACTGGAATGCTGAGCATCATTCTTGTGGAGCCCAACCCCACTGCTGTTACTATGCTGTGGTGAGCCATGAGCCTCTCTTCAGATGCCTGTTCTTTACAGCAGAGGGAACAGTGACTAAATCGGTTTCTGAATTTGCATCAGCACTTTAAAACATCTAAGCATCATGACCCCAAAACCTCCATTTTCTCCATGTTGTGAATGGAGAAGTCAGGGATGGAGGGATGGGCATTATGACTATTCTGTCCACAGGGGCCCCTTAGGTGAGTTATTTCCCACAAGGCTTGCTTCCTGTGCTGTCAGTCCACTCCACACCTTCAGCTAAAAGTGGTCTTTTGAAAAAACTCCTAGGCATAACAAAAATGAGTGTGGATCCAGGGATGACACAGAGCTAACAATTTCTTCTCTCATTTGGAAGCTAACACTCTGAAATGCTCCAGAACTCATCCTGGTTCCAGGGATGTATGAAGAAACTGTCACTAGGCTGTAGCCTTAACTAGGCATCAGTAAAAACTTTTCATAAAACAGGTAAGTTTAGCTGCTCAGAACTGCCCTCTGGAAATTTAATGATCTAATCCAGTAATAATTCCCCAATATTTGGGGAATTCAATAATTGCCCAATTCCCATCCGATCAAGTGAGCAAGCACCTTCCCAAAGCTGAGCTCCACAGATACAGGTAAGTCAGATAACTGAGAATATGGCTGGTTTCCTACAGGAAAAACACAAGACCAGATATATTTCACACAGTGTTATTCACACATTTTCATTTTGATTTTTACAGTATATACACGTGAACATTACATTATTCAATACGAGCCACCTGGAGTCAAACCTAATCAAACTGGTCCGTAAACAATCTATATCAAAAAGCAATACTTGAGCAAAAAGTCTAGTGGTTCTACCCAAACCCTAAATAGTTGAAAGGAAATCCAGTGATTTTCATGTTCCTGGATAGAATTTGTGCACAAATGATCTCAGGAGAGCAAGTCGAAGATTATACTCAAGATGTTGAAAGCACCAAGGATGAGAGTTACAGGACTGTTTAAATTCAACCATGGCATGAGTGCTGCAGGGACAAAGTACTGGGACATTATCAGTTTCTGCCTGGACATCCCCGAAAGCCTGACGTACTGTCTTACGTGTTGAAGGAATGTCAGCTCTGTGGATCGTAACACACGGCACAGGTACACAGGGTAAAGATAGTCACTGAGGAGAACTGATGTGTCCAAGGAAGTGGCTCAGAAGTCATCCTTTGGGTGACTAGGGGAAAGCTCTGGCTCCAATGACAGGGCTGGTACCCTGGACAGGAATTTTGTGAACTGCCATGCAAAAACTACTTGGCAATTAGAATTGTGCTTACTCAAAATAACGAGGCCTACTACTTCACCTCATGCCGGCACTGGAAGTAGGCCAGAAGAAACTTTCCCATTTGCCTATTACTGAGTTATCACTACCATTAGAAACGCAGTGCCTCAGATGTCTGCTTCAGTAACAGTTATGTAACCCTGGTATCAACAGTAACATGACAGAATTCCTCATACAAGTTTATACCACTACTATTTTCTTTCTCATGATCACAACCCTACCAAAACAGCCTTTTACCTTATCAATGCTCAAGACGTTGTTTCCAAACTATCATGTTGATCAAAACTTTAGGTTAAGCCATCCAAATGAACATTTTACACAAAATACTTACTTCAACAACATACAAAGCACTTTCTTTATCTTTCAGAAACTGAATATACAAAGTAAGCTTTTTCCAAAATATTTCCATAGGCAAAGGATTAAAAAGGATTTTAATTATACACATATGGTCACAATTCTGCCTTAAAAAGATCATTGGGAAATGTACATAAGGCCGCTTGTATATGTACATCATCTTTATGTTACTGTTACAATGTCATATGTCCAGAGAAAAAAATCGACAGTATCATACATATTTGCTTTACGCTGGGAGAAGGCTTTTCAAAAATACAGTACTCTTCTGTACAAAAAAATCATGCCACATTTATTAAGATGGAAGAAGCATTGGTTTCTGTGATAACCAAATATTTCAGTCCACTTCTTACTATGCTTATTTATCCTGATTTAAAATTTGAACAGATTGATTTCCCAAAGTGTCCATATGAACAGAATCAACAGCTATGTTATAAACAAAACATAATGTTTCTCACAATAGATAAAAAGAAAGCCGGTTCATATTTTTGAAACCATATAAAGATAGAATTTTAAAAAAATCACTCTTGATTTGCTGAAATAAATTTACATTATACAACACTATATGCCAGGGGGAAAGAAGGGAATGGGGATATGAATATACACTAAAATGCAAATTTTTGTCCCAAAAAGGAGTAAAACAAATTACATTTACAGCATGAAGGTTTACAAATGTACATCTGTACAACCAAGGTAAGCATCACTACTAAATTAGCAAGGCTTTGTAATAAACATCGAAACAAGAGATTTGTTTTCAAACTGTAAACTTACACCTATTAACTACACGTATACAATGCATATATTTATAGGAAGCAAAAAGCTATCTGAATATTTAATCAATCATGCTTAAATGTTGAGCTATCAAGTTTACTTTTCAGTGGCCCCTTCTCTTTACCATTACCTATTTTTCGCATCTACAGTGAGAAAGCAAAATAAATGCTCAACACTTTCAAATCCTTACAATTCTATATGCAAAATAAAAAAATACAAATCTCTACTCTTCCTGCGTTGTAAAACTGACTGTAAAGTTAATACAGGGTTTACTCCTTTTCCAACAGAGTACTTTGCTGAATGGAAGTACCACCATCATTTTAATCCCTCTACCTTGTACAACAATTAAATATATAAGTATATACAGCACTTTATTTTTAATACATTGCTAGAGAAAACCTTAGAGCATGATTTAAAAAAACCTGTATCCACAGCAAGTGCCAAAGCCTAGTCTTTTAAAGTTTCCATTGTTTTGTTCTTACCTACATTAATTTGCTGTGCCCTTTTTGTTATTTGGATAGGATGTTGTGAACCACCAAAATACAACTTAACTTTTCAACATGTTAAATAATGTTTATGCAGCTGATCAATTTTAATCTGGTATAAAAGACTTCACACAAAAGGGAAAAATAACGATTAATTCTATATACAACTCTATAAACCTGTTGTGCTATGACGCTGGGTAGACCTACCAGATTGCAAGCCAGTGTATTAAAAGAATACTGTACTTTTTTCCCTTTAAAAACTATTTCAGTGACTTTACAAGGTAAAAATTTACAAAATATGTGACAGCTATTTTGATACAATTACATCATATACAGGCATTCTGTGCTTAGCCAGCCATCCAATCTGATAGGTCTCTGGATCAGGGCTGGAGATATTTTTTTCTTTTTTTTTTTAACAATTCACTCCCCAAAAATATACACAAGAATAAAAATTTTACAAATGGATGAACAAAGTCAATAAATAGATTTAAAAAAATCAGAACATTTAGAGTTAAGTTGTAGGTTTTGATAATTCACAATTTAATTTTTCTTCCATTTCTCTTTGTCTTTTACAGCATCCCATTTGGTGGTCCACCAATTGGCCCCAGATCAGCACTGTTCTTCAGGTAATACTTTTCCAGCTTGGCCAGAATGTGTTTGCCATAGGTGTATTTACGCAGAGTTGTGATGTGGGGTCGAATCTGTAATAAGAAACATGTTTGGTTTTTCTTAACATCCACACTATTAAGTAGAGGTAACTACACTTTGAAAGAGTTATGCAAAAAGATGCCAGAAGCCAGAAGCATTTAAGTGTTTTGGAAGTTTCTGGAAATATGTAAAACTGGTGATTTTGGCTCATCAAATAGCTGACGTTCCTGTTGCAGGAAAAGGGAGGTAGTACTTTTGTGGGAGAGCCCTGTTGGTGACTGCGGGAAGCAGAGCTCCTGCAGGAATATCCTGGGCCCTGTGTTAAATAGCCTCGGGCCATTATGGCAACAGCACTTTTCTCCATGTCTGGATATTCTTAACTAGAAATGTGCTTCTATGCTAGGAAGTGTGGGAATCTCTTTAGGGGGGACTGGGGAATGGATTTATACCCACAACTAGAAAATAAAAAAAAAACCCCTGTGTTTGTTCTGTTACATTAACAGTGATGATATTTTTCCTGTTACATTTCCTGTTAAAAAAAAAGTCACATAAAAGCTGGCACAAAGACAGGAGATGAAATCCAACTTTTGAAACTTTCCTTTTTTAGCTCAGTCCTCAGAGACCTGAATGTTTTCTGCTTTGCCAAGCTCCACTGAATGCCATGGTTATACATCAGGTTCTAGATGACAGAAGCGGTGAGTCTTACACCTGCAGGGAAAGGTGCTCTGGCAGGAAAGCTCGCACAGACGCTATTTCGGAATCACTGCAATATGCACACACGTACCTTGTGCATGATGATCTTCCTCTGGGCGGGCTCGGCCATGTCGATCATCTTCTGCACGACGTAGTTGGCGTACTGGTCCTTCATCATGGTGTATAAGGCACTGTGAGGGCCGTCGTTCTGGCAGCACACCTCGTCGATCAGCAGGGCTCGCTCAGCACGGGACGCGTGGGTCACGCATTTTTCTACCACGTTGCTGAAAAATAAGGCAAGTGCATGATAGGACTGGAGGTGTAACATTCTTTCAGGTAGCCATTTTAAATTTATCTGGCAATTTACCAGTTCTTCAGGGTTCTTAACGCCAGTAAAAAGCGTATTGCAAACGCATCACTTCCTCATTTCCAAATCTCCAGTCTAATGACTGAGTAGGTTACAAGATTATATATCCCTATTATTTCACCCATGTGAAAAGGTTATTTTCTGATACTTCTTATTTTGTAGGAGAGACTTTTCCACTGGACCTACATAGGTATACTGGACTTAAGGCTGCAGATGTGTTCTAGCACATCTATTTTGGTTGTGGGCCCTTTGAAGACACAGCAGAGACAGCCAAATACAATCATTCCTGCTTTTTGAATAAATGCACTTTCCAGGAGCATGCCTACATCAGAGATTCCATCAAATATTCTTTTGTAGAGCAAGTCTCTGACCTTCCAGAAGCTGGAAAGGCCATCAAAGCTTGTAACACAGCAAAATGATCCTGGTCCTAAATTTGTGCTTTAGAAATTAAATAAATTAGAGGATTATGAAGAGTTCTATTCAGGCAAAGAAAAATAAAATCCAGATAAACTAGTTTGCTAGCAATTTTTAAAACAAATGCCCTCATAATATCACAATGCATTTCTACTTCATTTTGGTGACAAGGCTAGCCTCACTAAATCACCCAGAATGAATTCTGAGGTATACTTTTCCTTAGCAAAAGGCACATAATCCATATTTCAGCAAAATGCACGGAAGAATAAGTTTTGGGTCCTAATTTCAGCATAGTTCAGGTCTCCGACAGCAGTCTTTCAGACTAAGGCAGAAAATCCTTGTTAGACTGAACTACCACTTTTTAAAGCGAGCCTTGTTATACTTGCAAATTGCTAGGCTGGATTGAGTCAGCAAGTCTCAGTTTACTGTCATCAGCACATCACCCAAGTTCCAGCAGAGCTTTTCACCTGGCTCTGGGCATCCTCACATGAAAACCTGGAACCTGTTCCCTCCACTTGCACAAAGTGGACAAAAGCCATCCCATAAACCCACAGAACCTCCTTTGTTCTGCTACGGAACATTTGCCTCTTCCCTTCCCCAAACCTAGTATAAAAATATCACTACCATTCATCTCTATGAAAATATGAAATTTCAGGAGGCAAGATACACAATAGAAAAAAAATTATTGTATCCCTTTTGTAACACAAGAAATAAATCCAATACTACAACTTTACAAGGTTAATGAATCTTTAATATATGAAAGTTGTGCAATACCTGGCAAATTTGTGCTGACTCAGAGCTAGAACTTTTCCTCTTATTTCTGAAACAATTTTGCTTTTGTCTTCAGGACGACCATGCTCCAGTACATGTTGAATAACATAATTTCCATATTGATCCTGAAAATAAGATGACTTAAATTTTCTTTTGTGTTCGTACCAAGTAATAAATACAGACAGCTTTTGTACATGAGCATAAAGTATGAAATTACTATTTGCATGGATATAAGGAAAATACAATAAAGTCAACATTACAGTAGCTAAGTGATGCAAAATATACTTCATTGAGAATTATTTAATGGACCACAAATTTTACATGAAAAATGTAAATATCTGTAAAACCAGTGTTTTGCTAGAGTATCTTTCATCCTCTTAAAGAAAGAAATCCTTAAATTTAAGATCATACTTTTTAAACAGCTGTAATATTCCCCTGAACATCAAGCTACAGTCAAAAGTGTAAGAATAAGGCTTTTTATATCTTCTTTGCCTCCCAACTTCCAAATTCATTTTCATTAAAACTATGGAAGGAAAGAAAAACAAAAAATCAATGTCTACAAAACTAAAAAGAGGCAAATGCATTTAAACTAGGATACAGTAGTAAATTATAACAACAAAAAACTCTACAGTGCATTAAAAACGAGTGTACATGCACTAACCTGCACTAGCTGTTCTGTGTGTTGATGCAGTTCTTCTAAGATTGGCAAAGTCTGCTCAGCAGTGCAGTGCTCCAGAATACGCTGAATTACTCTACAACCATATGGATGAGTTGAAAGTACAAATACCTTGAAAATAGGATTGCAAACCGAAGTTACACCAACTGAAGCTCACATCTATTGCAATTTTACTGTGTTCAGACTGGAACTGAACATACCAACTACTATTAAAAAAAGTTTTGCCTGCCAAGACCAGAATTCCATTTCCAGCAAAAGTCAGGAAAAGATAAAAAAGCAGGTTTTTGTGTGTCAAGCACTCCAGAAACCATGTAACTAAGAAACCAAGTCTTCATTACAATGTTTCCAGCCTACACAGCTGCAAAGGAAAGCCTGGAAGTATGATCCTTAGTTAAGTGCTGTTCAACTTTCAAGGTTTCCTTTTTACCTAATTTTCAAATTTTAAGACTTTGACACTTATAAAAAGGAATTCAATAATGGTGGCTTATTTTCACCAATTTCATGTTCCAGCATACACAACAGGCTTCCAGTTACAAAGTTTGTAAATAACTGCTCAAAACATACAGCCAAATCTTGCTTATTCCGTGTGCTTGCTTCTCCAGAAGTTAGGTTTGTGATTTGGGGATTAATTCCAAAAATTTCAGTGTTGGTCAGGACTGAACACAGAATCTTGTATGATTAGGCATCAATTTGAATGATGCAGGCACGAGAAAATGATAAGTAATATCACGTAAGTGTGTCATTTTTCATTTGACATTTCATATTAGCTAATATTTTCTATATATAATTACTTGGTGCTTAGGATGGATGTTCAGTAAATAAACATACTCACACTTTAGCCAAGGGGCTCTATTTACAGTTTAAAAAATGCATCTCATGTACCTCATACACACTTTTTGGTGTCAATCCTAGAAACCTTGGTATGCAATTTAGTACTATGTACAACTATAATTCAGGTACTGCTGTTGTGTAAAATGAGAAAGATACAGATTTTATTAGGAAATACGTTTGGCCATCCATTAAAGTAAAATCTAGTTATATAGCCAAGTTAGTAAGATTTTTACAATTCTTCTCATGACTATAAAAGTACACGCTTGTCTCAGAGGATTAAAATGTTATTTAGCTGCAGCATATTCACGAGCCTGCAGCACAATAGCCATCTTACGGTAATAACTTTTTTTGGAAACAGAACAAAAACCCCAATCTGAAGTGAACAAATATGACACCCCCTTCACTCCACACCAGCTCATATGTAGGAAACATATTAGTGTATTTCATCACTGCAGCTCCTAAAGGACTGACATTCATTGGGAAACACTGCAAGACACACGTGCAACACAAGCAACGGGAGAGGAAAATGTGATTTTTAGTGAAAAATATATGCTAGAGAGCACATACTTTATTATTATATTAAAAATGGCCCTGTCAAGAGTTGTGAAGGAAATGTGAAATGGTGTTATCACAAAACAGAAACACAAAGCCTGGGCACACTAAGTCCCTTGTAAGTATTTATATGACACCCACTGTGTGTATTTATAATACATCCAAACAAGTCTTTCTAGAGCCTCCTCTCCAACAAATTCATCTTTTTACAACATGTTAACTGTATCTCCAACAGCTTTTCCATGTCATCATCCCCTTTTTCATTCTGCTTAAAACAACGAAGTTCCAAACGCTATCTTGTACTTGCAAATGATGGACAAAGACCTGCAAATCTTTTTCTGTGAAATCTAATCAACCTGCAAGGAGAAAATGAACCATTGACACTACCTGTCCTTTGAATGCATCAATGATGAACTGGAGCGACTGGGGCTGAACACACTCAATGCATTTTTGTACAACGTGGTTTCCATTTTGATCTTTCACGCATTTCAGAACATGGCCATCCAGCTCTTTCACCATTTCATTCTGGAAAAACAAAGATTATCCTTGTCTTTACGATGATACTTCTCCCCCCCCCCTTTAAACAAGGAAAAATTTCATTTCATCCTGACTCCAATCTTCATATTCACCAATTTTAACTATGAACCTCAGTATTTTCATTTAAACAACTATTTTAGCCCCTAGGATATTTCATGATGAAGGGAATAATCAACAATTTAATCAAGTAAGAAGAGGGATACAATAAAAATAAATAAATAAAATAAAAAAAAGCATTGCTCTAACTTACAATTACCTGCTGGTCAGGTGAGATTGACTCGAGTGCTTTCTGGATAACACGACAGCCATACATCTGGAGGGCCAGTGGCAGAACATGACCACGGATGCGTGTTGCCAGGGCTAACTTTTGATCCAGGCTTCCAAACTGAAAGAAAATAAACATGCTGTTAACAAATGTAGATGTATTGCAGCGTGCTGGAATTTACATGTCAGAGTAAGTACTTTCAAGATGTACATGACTGCAATATTTGAAAAATTTTTCACTTTGTATTTTTGGTGGGTATATTTACCAGAAGATTTTCTTTTCTAAATGAAACATTTTGTAATATTCCACACTCAGTCACATACCTGCTTATCAAATGCATGACCTTGAAAGACAACAGAAGAAATCAATATAGTTTTTATTTGTCTGTCTGTAGGAATATTTAAGTGCAATGAACCACTTTTTCAAATAAATTATACCAGGTAAATCAATCACAGGTCACTATTATGTGTGACTCCAAATTAGATTTTTTCTGCTATCTCAAAACTATTACTGTCAGTGTAGCTCAAATCTTGTAAAAGAGGACACAGAAGTGACCAGCTAGACAATCAGCTGGTGGCACAGCAATATTCCTGCAGCAATGCTGAGAACTGTCAAACTTCATACCTGTAGTCAGCTCTGAAGAAAGCGAGACCAACTTCACCTGCCTACTTAACACTGAACCGAGGTCCCCTACTACATGTAAGGCCACATGCACTTTTTTCTGGAGAACTGTTCTGCAGCATTAAGATGAAAACACTCAACTGACAGTGATTAACTGTGTATTCATCCAACTTAACATTATGGAAAAAAACAGCAAATGATGACCCTTGAGCAAAATCAAGATTTTGCATGTCATATGTCAGTGACACATTTCAGAAAATATTTTGATTAACCCAAAAAAAAAAAAGTAAAAAAGTGAGCACATTTTTTCATAGATTACTCACTAAAAATGACATTCTTGTTTACAGCAAGTATCTTATTCCTTACTGGACATTTTCCAGCTTCACCTTCTCTCCACCACTCCTTGATATGGCCCTTGATTTAAAGTACACTATACTAGATACCCTTCCTACATATAACTTTTCCCAGGACACAGGTATTACTTTTTTCTTCTCTCTGGAAGCCAAATCTTGTAATTCTTTGATAAAGCCTTTTTTTACCACATAGTTTTTAACAGAAAACAAATCTGTTTTAAATACTAGTTGTAGTAATATTGGATGTATCTTATGATAGGTACCCCTTACTTGAAGTTCTTCTCCCTCAATACATTTTACGGGAGTTTCCTTATACAGAGCACTGGATGAAGTTCACACAGCTGTTTTGAGTGCAAGGGTGTTTTCCAGACCCATTCTGTACCATGATGCAGAAACCAATAAAAAGCATCTTTCAAATATTTATGTTCCCTTTCATCTGCTGAAAGTCTCTCTAAGTTCTGCTAAGAGGCTTGTGAAGCCTCAATGTGCAGCCTGTGCATTCACCAGTGTTCACCAACACATGCACCACCAGTGTAAGGAGAAACTGTGTCCATTATGGAAAAAAGCACTGGATACAGAACAGAAAACATGTATGCAGAGTTACACACTTGGGTTCTGTAGAAGTCATGTAGAAATCTGCTATGGTATTAAGAAAAAGACCAGTTAAATTTAATCAGATTTACAGCACTTCATTTGCATGTCCATCCATACACTTACTGCTATGCTTACCTCAAAGAACTTCTGTATTACATAGTTTCCAAATACATCAGTCATCAATTGATAGGCTGCTTGCAGGATCTCATTAAATACCATCTGGCGCTCAGCTGGAGTAGCTCGCTCCAGCTTTTGCTGTATAAATCTAAGTGCAAAAAAAGGTACATTATGCTTTGCATCAACAACAGGAAAACCTCTCAAACACTGTTTCAATGAGACACCTCAACACTCTAAAGAAAGCAGTCAACATTTATAAAATTTATTAAAATGAAAGCAGTGCCTTTGCATATAAAAGGATACGTTTTAGTAAAATTAAGACTTAAAAAATTTCATTTGAAAAGCATTAAAGATGAAAAGAATAACAGTAACTAAGTACCTGATGATGTACTGACAAAAAAAGTTTGACATTCCAGATGCCATATATTTTGTTTTCTTAATCAACGCCTTTTTGATACCTAAACACTAGAGTTTACAAGTCTAGTTATGAGGCTATTTCTACACTGAGAACTTCTACAGGCAGCTAAATTAATACTACTTTTACAATGAAATTTCCTAGAGAAGGTCAGCCTAAGAGTGTGTGCTCCAATTAATGGCATGCTTTGAATTAAGATGACAAGCACTTCATTCAAATGTTTGATGTTAATAAAACAATATCAAAGCAGTAAAGTATTATTAACTATTCTTATAATAATTACCTAGAACCATGCTGGTCTTGGGAAAATTCAACAATATGTCCCACAAGGTCCCTTAGTTGAAGATTAGGGAAACGATTGTTTCTGAAATCCTCCAGCAATCGGCTGCGTCCAGAAGGCATAATGTCAGACCTACTGTAGCGGAGGCGCGAAGGAGGGAAGAGCTGGCTGGTGGAGCTAAAGAGACTGGAGGTGCTCGCCGCACTGCGATACTTGGCTTCAGCGCCGGGGGCTGCAGAAATATAGCGACCACTACCATTTGTCAGTCCTCCTACAAGGAAGCAGCTCTGTCAGTAACAGCCGCGAGGAAAATAAGCAACAGCAAAACAGCAAGTGGACTAAAACTACAGATACACCCTGGAGCCAAAGAAAACAACAGTGTTGTCTTGTTATTTATATTTACCTCATTATGGTTGGAGGAGCTAGATAGCTTTATCTTGCAATAAATAAAACCATTCTCCTCCTCATTTTTATTTTATGTGAAGGGCACCAGGAAAAGAAATGTCATTAGAAGAATATATCAAGGCAGGTAAAGTGAGAACCCACTCAGCCGTACAGAAACTTTAGAACTGGGTGGGCCTTAAGCTTAGTGGGCAGATTTCCCAGTTATACTGGCTTACACCCTTGTTAGCAGTCTTGAAGTTAGCCAATTGTGTCAAAATAGACCATGAAATCTGAACTACCCTTCAGTCCCTACTGAGATACCTTTCCAACTTAGAGTGTGTTAAGGGCGTTTTTGGGGAGGCACATGTGGTGCCTCTTGTTGTGCTCTACCTGTCCTGCAGGTTATTTGATGACTTCAGCATCCCAAGCTTTCAATCTGGTACCTCTTCTAAGCACTAAATATGTCAAATTTCAAACCAGGTAACTAAGAATACTCTACTTAATTCTCAAACAACCACAGATACATCAAATTGAAGCTCCTTTCAGAAACATGAAGTCCTTTCCTCGCTGCACAAACACTCATCACTCTAACACTTCATCCTTCCTTACTTTTTAAGAACTGAATTGCCTTCCTATGTCTAGGGCCTACTCCCTTTTGCTAGTGATTCCACCTACAGCTCTTGTCACCCCCAGTCCTGTGCACTTCTCCTCACACCCTACACTCTGATCAGTTCGTGTCACTCTGAACTCCTCCAGCAGGCCTCTCCCCTCCACTTTACAACAGGCAGCAATTATCATAAAAGGCATCCAAAGCATCTTTCCCAACTGCTGTATGATTTTTTAGAGGGATACTCTTACTATACTACAAGCAGAAATATTTGAAGACAACTCCCACATAGAAACCTCAATTTTACTACTAAAACCAAACTAGGCAAAGAAAAACCCAAACACTCCCTAAAAGTATTGACTATGAATTGAAAAGAAAAGCATTTTGTGTCCCTGTCTAGAAAGTGACGTTGTAATTAAAGCCCTTTCAAAATCAACAGAATAAATACCTACATTTGAATTTAAAACAAATTGCAGTATGTGCTGTTTGAATGGTGCTCTATTACAAACTTAATTTAAAAAAAAGGAAAAAAAAGAAGAAAAAAAAAAAGAAAAAAGGAAACAGCTGACTGTGCCCCAGCCAAGCCTTCTTTTGGTTCCAAGTATCTGTAAGGCCAGGCAACAACAGTGTTACAGTGGACTGGCAATGTATTAACGATAAAGTTATCTTTCTCTAAAGGTCAAATTCCAGAACCAGAATCTGAGATGTTAGTGCTCTGCAAGACACATCAAGCATCACATTTATTGCACTGTATGGTATTATGCCCTAAAATAGAAATAATTAGTATTTATTTTATAATTAGTCTTCAAAATTCTGCGATAAGCATCAATAAATACTTTATGCCCCACAATACCTTTTAAAAACCACTAGGTTTTCTTTTAAATTAAAGCCTCTTAATTCTTTACAGCCAGAAAAATCAAATTTTTGTAACTATCAGTTTTAGTTTCCATTGACAAATACTATTTCCAGAAAAGAACTGACAGCAATGTGGTACTAACAAACAAAAGGAAAAAAAAAAAAAACCACCCAACATTCTGCAAGTGAAGCAGCATGCAGAGTGATGCTCTGCTGTAATTTCTCTTCTAGGAATGGCCTTTTAAAGAACAAAAAAAGTTATGCAGCTGAAATGATGGCATTTCTCACCTGGACTATGTAAATACGTGAGTGCAATCCTGGCTTCCCTGTAGGAGCTGTGCAGTAACACTATTTAATATCACGAGAGGGCACCAGAGCCCATCTGAAAGGAAGTTATAGGCTACTTTCCTGTTGCAGCATCTCTACTGCTCCACTGATCACATGCTCAATTCTGTGCCAGAAACTAATAGGGCAGTTTTGATCATATGCTCACAGTCAAAATACACAGTCACAGAAATGCACACGTGAATCAGGAATTGTTTCAGCTTTGTTTTTTTAACTGAGCCTTTATCTCTATAAATTAAATGCAACAATTTATCCAGCAACTAAAATAGAAATTAAGAAACTTGGTAGCTTTTAACAAACATGCTATTTATGTGTAATATACATTTCCTGCTTAGAGTTATCAAGACTTGTTTCAGTCTCATTTGGGAACCATCACTTTTTAAGACTTCTAAGAAAATTATGCTGCAACGGGGAGGCTCCTGTCTGGCCTGTGAAACTATTCCAGACAATCACGTTAAGCAGGACAGTAACATAGGAAGGCTGTACTAAGAAAGCACATCCATTGTGCCTGTGAACTCAGAAGCACACAGAAAGCAGAACCTTGTAAAGCACTGGACACTATTATAAAAAGGAGTATTTAATAAGTAATTAGCTTTTATTCTCATTTAATCTTTAATTACAGCGATGTTATGGCTCAGTGGCAACTCTGCAGATTTGAAAAACAGTTAAACTCCCAAAATAGAAGGATATTGTCTTAGGTACTTATTACATACAGACATAATTGTGAGTACAATAGCCTATTTTCTTCTCCAAACTAGGAAAATAACAGCCTAGGTCTTTTAAGTTATTTGGGGAACATACCCTACTGAATAAGGCACTGAAAAATTAAAATACTTATTAGACATTAGTATAGTCACACAATTCCAAACTCTTGGGAGAATGAAGTGTGCAGTTCATTCTTCAGATAATCAATTAGCCATCACTTCTGATCTCCTAAAACAAAGATCTCCAAAGCACTGAGTACTATTAAGCTGTTTTACAGTTTAATCGAACATAAATCCCTGTGGTTAACCCATAGGGAGGAAAAGGCACAGAGATACAAAGGGGATATAGATCATCTAAAACAGAGCCTGAGTTTCAAGGACACAAAGCATGTTAAATTACTGACTCCTTAACACAGGTAACATATTTAATGTTAAGGAGAATATGAAAGAACATTAAAAACTAGATCTAGGCATATTTATTTTGACAGCATTAGTCTGTTAGTATTTTTTCAATTATTTCTAATAAAGACAGAAAAAACTACTACTGCATAGTAACTTATTTACACGTCATCAGTATTTTCTAGTAACAGACATATGTATATAAATGCTTTGAACTTAATTTCTACAGAGTATTTTTTCATCTGTAAAAAAGTAGCTTCATCTCATCCTCAGCTTAAAGTTTCATCTTCATATGGAAAATAGAATTAGGCGTATCTATGTATATTTTAGGAATCAATGCAAGTGTTTATTATGCCTGGTTTACTGATGCCCTACAGAGGAGGGACACAGCAGAGGCAATGCAAATCTCCCCATACTGCCTTGCAAAGGGGCCTTTACTCTTACCCAGAATGACCATCTCTGAAAGTTAAACATCAATCTGAACTGCTAACAAGCTTGGCTCGTAACACAAAGAAAATAATCACCTCCAAAAGCCCAGATTTTAGCAATCCTACTCTACACCAAAACTCTACTCTTAAAATGCTGCAATATACCATCAAACATGGTAAGTACTACCTATCTAAATGGATTTTTATGACAACAGAAAAACACTTCCTCTTGCAGTTCGTTGTACCTGGGAGTGAAAGGGTAGTTCAAATTCATGACCTTACTGCTCCAACTGATTACAGTAAAGAAGCAGTCAGACAACTGACAAATCCCTTCAAACACAGGAAAACTGACACTAGCACAAAGTCATTAGCACATTGCTATTTTAGGATGTTGGATAAAAGTTGGTGAGAAGAGATAAAAACAGTAAAATATCACAAATTTCTTGCAAAAGGGAAATTGTTCTTTTAAGCTACAAATTGCAGCAGTGTCTGACAAAGGGGTTATAAAACCATGCACCCTTTCCCAGTGTTGTGCTCTAGATTCTGGTGGCTGAAACAGGAGCAACCGAGTTTGATGCCCATTTTAAAACAGGAGTTAAACTTAGCTGAACCTGTTGATACGAGCAGGCAGGACAAGTTTGGAAGGTGGAGGGAGAGCTGCATTTGACAGGCATTATCAAAATACCAATGGAAACTGCATGCAGACATGAACTTAGAATGTTCTACTCTGAAAAGTGACTACATGATAAACATACCCTTCTTAAAATACACTCCCTGCTGATTTCAGGTATAACTTCTCATTTGGTGAGAAAGCTTTTATTTTTTTATTTTTATTTTTTGCATGTGAGAACAAAACATGCTTCCAAGAGCAGCTGATGAACACACCAGAATAAATATAACAAGACAGACAATTAACTGCAGAAATACTCTTAAACTCTGAGATGGTGCACTTTGAATGTAACAGTGCAAAAATATAACACAGGGCAAAAAGGCAAAAAAAAATACTGCACTTTTCTGCATTTTTTGTGAAAGCAAATATCCAAAAGACCCCAATTTCCAAATTTCAGGCTGATTTTGCAATGTAGCAGAAAGTTTATCAGTAATCAAGGTCCACTTCACTTGGAAGATGAAGAGGACACAGTGGGAGCCAACAAGCCTGTGTCAATTTTCAGAGTACAACTGTATATTCTGGCAGTGACACACTGATCTAATACGTGATTTTAACAAGCTATTAGGCTTAGTTCACACTGCCAAACAGTTCAAAATGGGTCAAAGTCAGTATTTAACAATTTCTGCTGATAGAGGCAATCCTCTATACTAATCACAGCCTATTTTCTTGTAACTGAAAAAAAAGTCTTTTAACATTTATCAAATGTGAAACAAACAAAACTTTGAATGTTTTAAATTTTAGATAATGCCTTCCAAAATTTGGTTTAAGTATAGTTTTCAGCAATATGAAAACTATGGTGAGAGTACTTTGAAAAGAAAGAAAGAAAAAGATTTCCATGATAACCCCATTGTCAGATGTTCAGAACTTTCTCAAAAGCCTCCATTTGGGCTGAAACTTTCCATGCTTGGTCTCAGCCCAAAGGTGCACTTTGTAGACCTGAAAAAGGAAAAAAGGTAAGTAAAAAAAAATAAAATGTGCTGAAACATCCCCTTGCCCAGTTTTACTTCGGGTATTCAGCACTTAACCTTGAAGGGGATACTGTACTGCAAATGTAATATATTTTAATTATTTAACCTTGTTATACAAATCATCTACACGTTTCTCACTTAAGGTGTATTCTGGTAGGCATTTTAATTTTTTTTTCTGTTTTATTTGCACTAAGAGAAGTATAGGGGATTAGGCTGCCTATTGCAAGCATGGGACTGTGCACTGAATAGTTACTGGAGCAACAGGCAACTCAATCTTGTATTACATCCAGTTTCACTGTATGATTTTTAGCATGCAAATTAAATGACTGCAAATATTTGCAGCAGGAAAGAAAAATTTTATTAGGTAACCTCAGGTTAGAGGCATTATCTCCTAAATATACTGTGGTGGGGTTTCTTTAGGTTTTTTTTAATTTTAATTTTTTATTTAAAGAACGGTTGAGCTCCCATGTCATCTAACTAGCAAAAAAAAATTTAAGAAATTGTTTTCAGCATTCTTTAAAAACCAGATCTGATAACAGAGAGCCACCACTGACAATGCCTTTGCTACTTCTTTGACAAATGCCTTTTTTTTGGTTTTTTTCCTTCCACCAGCCTGGTGATAAACTACTGCCTTCCTGGCAAAGTATCTGGGCCATGAGGTTGACTAATTCAGAAACCACCTTTCAGTACATTTTGCATTGTGAGCACCGCTCACTTTTCCACTTTATCATGGCAAGGGGCATTAATGAAAGTCACTTCACTGTTAAAACACATCATCTAAAATGTCCTTAAAGTGGTAACACAGTGGCAGAGAAACAAAAATAATGGACCTTTGCTTGTCATACTGTGGAAACATAATAGAAAAAGGACCAATAATTTTTACTGGGCTCTCTATTGGGGTTCTGCAAGGGAAGAAAAATCGGTTGTTGGCCCGATACTGCTAAAAGCTGAGTGCCCTCCACTGTCAAATCAATGAGCATCTGAACATGCTCGTCCACCTTTCAGGAATGGCCCCTCTTCATTACAATACTGTTTAACAGCAAAGGTAATGTGACATCTCTTATGCAACATATATTTTACACATAGAAATACATACACACATACAAACAAAAAGTGTTTTTTTGGTTTTTTGTTTTTGTTTTTTTTACCTAAATGCAAACTGGATGAGGATCCATGTGATGAAAGTGATGGCGGTGGCGTAAGTGAATGTCCTGGCGTTTGGCTTGGCAGAGGCATGCCTATTGGACTTGGAGAGGAGGAAAATCCCAGACTATTGTAAAATGGCTGCCCTATGGGTGCTAGGCTGCTACTAGATCTTTTGTACAAGTCAGAGCTAGTAGATAGAGAATCTCTCCTTGTGGCACTACTACTTGCAGAACTGCCAACTGAAGAAGAAATAAAAAGACCCTAATTACACAGTGTCAACTGAATAAAACCTATCCCCAACTACAGCTGGGCAACAACAGATGCGATCACAATAATTACAGCAATCGTTATGACAAAGACAATTACTGTGATAACCACACATGCTTTTAAGTAAATCTAAGTGGGTATAAACAAACCACTGGCAAGTAATTTCACCAACGTCCATGTCTTTCAACATTTCACACTAGACTTCTCACAGTAATACTGTAGTACTCTTTTAAATGCCTGGCTTCAGGCTTTGGGACAAATATGGAATTTATAAGATTAGATTACACTGTCACTTTATAGAATAAATGATTCTAGAAACATTGCCACTAAATTATTTGATAAATTTTTTTCCACCATAAATTATTAGTCTGACAGTGACACTCATTTCAGGAAAAAGTCTAGAGGCAATCAGTTGTCATTTAAGGGTTCACAAAATAATTTATATTGCTGTTCAGCTGTTTCTGAACTTCCTCATTTGTGAACCCCTCACCTGTAGGAAAAAAATGACTACTTAAAATTCCCTATGAGAATTATGACTCTCAAAGAAGTGAGAAATGTTTTGAAAAGATATTATAAAGAGGGGAATAGGCCAAGAAGAAGATGAGAAGCAGAGCAGAGATAGGAAAACTAGGCGAGAAATTAAAAATGTCAGCTTTACTAGTTTACTGCTCTCAGTGTTTCTGAAAGCCAAATTAGACTAGAGGCTTTGGATAACTGTATTAGTGAAGGACTGGTTATCCTGCACTGCATCATTCAGCAGGGTGATGAGCAGTCTAGGACGAATTAGGAGAACAACAAGACGTTTTTAGAAATGTTAAATTCTAGTATCTGCTGCCTACTAGTGAAATATTAAACTAGAGTGCCTGTTTTAAACACTGGAACATTATTATACTCATGAACCAAACCAAGATTATGGATATTTTAACAACGACTATCTTTGATAAGCCGAATTTGGAAAGTTGATTATTACTATTGACTACTTCAACTTAAAAAGGAAAGGTCAGAATTTGTACTTCCATAACCTTTATCCTTTTCAAGTACCTTCCTATTAAAGCTGGCAGCACGGCCCAATATAAAGGTCACCTGAAACTTCCGATTTTAAGACATTAATTTGTTTTCTCATAACATTAACGACTTGGCTAATATTTTTCATGGCAGAAACTTGCTTGGACAAAATTTTTAATAGAACTTCTGTCTAAACACTGCCATTTCAGAAATACTGGCAAAGAAAGGGGCGTTATCCTTACCAAACCAATCTCGCTACCTCTTTGAGAAGTTAATGCTTTCATGTACTCACACCAAATATGCCAGCAACAGGAGACCTTCATTTTCACACTCTTGGACTGAACTAAAAATCTTTGCAAAATCACAGTTCATCCAAGTTCAGTACAGATCTGCTACAGTCTCATAGCTGAAAACTTAAACTCCTGGCCATACACAGCACATCTGAGATGGCTGGTTAAGGTTCTGCCTGCAATTGAACTTCAGTGCGCCATGTCAAAAAAAGACTGAAACTGCTGTCCAAGATTCCATCTTGTGTTGGAAAGGCCTGTGAGGCAATGTGGAAAGGAAGTTTTCTATTTCAAGTGCAGAGGAGACAAAAGCCAAACACAAGAAGTAGACTTGGGAGGGAGAAAGAGAAAAAAGGAAACCAGAAGGAGGTAGAGAGAAAGGTCAGACAAAGGAGCCAACAAAGAGACTGTAAGAAAAACTGGCAAGCGCGTTCAGTGGGACCGAGGATGAGAAGAAAGCGGATCTGAAGAAAAGTTAGGCTGTAGAAGGTGTATGTGACTGTGGGGCAAAAAGACTGGAATAGTAAGCTGATGATGGGAACATCACACAGTACAAGTAGAAACAGAAACATACTTAGGAGGGGGAGGGAAGCAGGAGATAAATGTTGCCTGGAAACTGGGAAGGAAGACATACTAGAGGAGAAGCCAGAAGGAAAAGATACTGGACTAACTAGGCAAGGAGATTGAGAATAAGAAACCAGAAGAGCAAATTAAGGCAACAGCTGAAAGAAATCTCAAGCTTTGAGACCAGCTCTACAGGCTCTGGCTCAGTGAACCATATAAATGTTAATACAATGCTACATGATGGATTGTTATTTTTCCATCTTTCAGGGTTTCTTACTCAGCTAAATTACTGCAGCTTAACAAGTTACCATGAACCAGCTGATCTGCATTTTCACACACAAGCAAAGCTCACAAACCACAGAAGATAATCTGCATTAGCTTACTTCTCTTCCCCCCTCTCTAAGATAATCCAATTCCCTTACAGTTGTTATAAGCCAGAAGAAGGCATCTGGAAAGCTGCCATACTTGATCTAATTCTTGGCTACCTATTAAGCTGCAGTAACTTATCACCATGTACCTAAACCTTTAAAATGTAGTATGAATAACTTTATTATAAAAGAACAGAGACTGTAAATACATACAGTCATTTATATGGTATGTTTGCTGCTTTCAGTTGTTACTTTGTTCAGTCATTCAAGCTACAACATGCTCACCTTTGCATATTTTGCAGCTATTTTTGTTCCCAGCAAAAACTGAGAATATAAGGGCAAAATGTGTTCTGCCATCTATCAGTCTTCATGGCTATATTTTAACTGAAATTCAACCTTTTCAACACACTGATGGGAGTTACAAAGAAGCTAAAACCTTGGCACATAAAAAATTAAACTTGTTTTCCATTTGCCTCAATATGCATGAATACCATTTGTTAAAGTGCTTATCTGTGTAATTCAATTCATATACACATACAGGTCAGAACTCGAAAAAAATAAATAAATAACCAGGAAGAATTTTTTAAGTGGCTATTAGGGCAAGTACAATTTATACTTGGCAGAAGGGCACTTTCAATATACTTTTATTCTAATAATACTAAAAATATTTCAGGTTTAGATAGCACCTTTCATCAGCACTTCTCAAACTGCAAAAAGCATAGGGGTTCCTGCTTCCCTGTGCAAACCACCATGCTAATTAAATCACCCTGGATACTGCTGCAATATTTCAGCATGTGCTTTCTGTGCTGAGGGCTTTGGACAAAACTCTGGAACTGACCTTTGCTACAAGAAAAAGGCTTAATCTCCTGTGCCAGAGAAAGCTATGCTGATTTTCTTAAGTAGATACACAACTAAAATTTGTGTTCTATGGAGGTTCTTCAGATAAAGCAGTATAAAAACTTTTATGACTTAAATATATTCTATCTAGAGACCTTAAATAGGCGCACTGTATTAAATATATATTTATTATCACTATCTACCAATGTAATTAAACTGTACCTAGAGTGAAACACAGCTGCTCAGGATTCACTGACACCCTACAAGTGGCTCAGGACAAGTTACATTACATAACAAACACTTAGCACATTTTGTAAATAATAATATTTACTTGCTGTGACATTAAGGAAAATTAAGAACACCTACACTACTGAGTAGCCTCAATTTTCATTTTTTTTAATTGAACATGGGATGTTTTGAGTCTCCTTTTTAAAATCAAATATTGGACAGGATCAGTGCAAAAACCTGATTTTGGACTTCCTAGCATCAGTTTTGTTAAACTAAGTAATTTTTCCAATTATTTTATGAAAAACAACACTGAGAAGAACTCTGTGTTGGTATGCAGTATATTTGATGTCACTAGTCACACTTAGTTACCAAGTAACAACTACCATGACTTAACACTGTGTTTTTCCTTCTGTTGTTTTTCCCCCATATATTAAGCCATCTTGTAATAATTTTTTTAAAAATACTTTCCTTAGGGCTAATTTTCCTTAGTTTTGGAAAGAATACTGTTAGAGAACATACATTTCCCCCAATTTCTAGCCATCTGCAAGATACGTAAGATTAAACATCCTCCACTGATTTAATTAAAATAATATTAGTAATAAGAAGCAATTCAGTGCTGTAAACTTGGAGATTAATAGCAAAAGGATATATTCTTTTAAAAAAATATTTCTCTTGCCCTACTAAAACTGAATCTGAAATATAAGAAAACCTACCTTGCATGTTTACAAACTGTGTGAATATGAAATTTCTGCTTTAGAGCAGAAACATGATAATTTTTTTTTTATATATAAACAGGTCACTAATATTTAGGAGCATCTGTTGAAATAATTAAAGGCCCCAAACATGCACAGAGCTATTTAGGCTTAACTATATCTAAGATTAAACCTGCTAGAGTTAACAAGGACTATTCTTGGGTATTAAGACTTTTTGTTTTATAAATCGTTTAAAAATGTTATGGAAACAAGCACTTTAATATTAGATCAAATTTAGAAAGTCATATGCTATTTAATTTGTTTGAAAAAAAATTAGGAATTTTTCTGATATTGAAATTACAACAAAAGAATGCATATCTTCAATATCATAAATTGTTATTTTAAGCACAGAATGAAGACTTCCTTGAAAACAAAAGCAGCTTACTGAAAAACAGTAACAAACTTCTGGGGCAGAGTACAGTGATCAGTATGGTAAAGTATTTTGTAGATACCTGTGACTACAGGATATAATTAAAAAATGCATCTTGTATACAGAACCCAAGTGAAGTCAAAAAACCTTTTTTAATCCCCTACAACTTGTTTTAAACTTGAATAACCTGTTTTTGCATTCTTTTTAGAAATGTGTATATATGATGCCTGATACAGATACATTTTTTGGCTTAACACAAAAGTCTCACAGAATGTCCTCACTATATTAACAACCTACCTGATGAGCCAAATCCACCAAGTGCAGAGCCGATAGCTGCTCCTAAAGAGCTGCTACTTCCAAAGCCAAGAGATGTGCTTCCTGGTTGGCCAGGACCATGTGAAAAAAGGGAACTGCTCTGGGAGTTATTGGTCAAAGAGTTACTGCCATAAAATGAATTGGATTGTAGGCTACTATTTGTTTGCTGTTGCTGTTGTTGTGGCTGGGCACCAAGTGGCCGAAAAAGACCGTTCGTGGCTCCCGCGAGATTGTTTGCTGTTCCTCCAGCTGAAGCAGCTGCAGCTGTAAAACACATGTTTTCAATCATAATTACTCTCTCAAACATTTCTGACTGAAAATGGACTATTCAGAACTATATTGTATTTCCTTGAAGCCCTCTTAAAACAAGCAGAAATTCACATATTAAAGGACTAAGAGACTTAATAGTATTACATAATCTTAATTACTCAAGGAAAAAAGGTGAAGACAGCACATGTTTTAGGCTAATCAAGGCTGCAGAATTGTTAATGTAATTGAGGGAGTTTTCAGTATAGACATATAAGACATTACTGTTTACTGAACTTTTTATACCCAAAGTTGCAGTAGCAGAGTTGCAGTTAAGAGTCATTCAAAGACATCTTCAGCTACTGTCAGAAGCAAGTTCTGCATAAAGAAAGAAGCTGATAGATTAACTTAAAATCTAATTTTCTGAACAGATTAAATTAATTAATCCAGGGTTAATATTCTGGATTTTAATTTAACATGCAATAAATGGTTCAGTAATTCTAGATCTTACAGCTGGTAAAAAAGAAGAAGGAAACTAGAGACTTTTGATATAACTAATTCTCCTCTTTTGCTTTCCATTCTATACACAGGTTTTTCCTTGCCACACTTTTCAGGAGAAAATACTTTCATGAGAAAAACATAGCAAGGCTCCAGAGCAGTCCATCTTCTGCCAGGCCGAAGCAATGAAATGATGCTTCCCAGAGGACATCATTTAGGGGATTGATGAGAAGTGCATGTTATAATGCATGGGGAGAGGAAGGAGAAAATGTTCCTATCCGACAAGTAACATTTGCAGAAACATGCCTGTGTATGTATGGGAAGAGGACTGTAAATTCCAATTAAAAATGGAAAACCCCATCTCTGAGAAACAGCACTGTCAGAGAACAGGAGGAGAGAGAGTAATAAAGCAAGCATGCACAGTATATCCTTCAAAACTAGAGAACTTCACAGATGCATAGAAAACAATACTGTTAAGGCTCAGCAGAGAAGTGAAAGAAACCTCCGTGCAGGATCAAATATTTACCTGCTTGTGCTGCTGCAGAACTGATTAGAACAGGAGTTGAAGCAACCAATCTGACTGGTGCGCCAAGGCCAGTTCTCGCTCCAGGGCCTACTACTAAGGCACCAGTCTGATCATAATAGGCAGTGGGAGCCAGCACTTGGTAGCCTGCACAACACAGGAGACAAGGATTAGTAGTAGAGATAGTCTCACACAGTCAGCATTTCCTCTCTCCTTGAAATATTCTAACCACAAACTACAAACCAGCATTTCTGCCAGACTGTCTTTGAACATCAACCAGACATGAAAGAAAAAGCAGTAAACATCATAAAACACTGGGACAAAATCAGATTTAGAAACGCTTCAAGTAATTTTTTACAACTAAAATAACTGCTAAAATTAGTTGTCTAAAGTTGAACTTATTGTCAAGGTTAAAGTTTCTAAAACCATAGTGAGAAGATACAGGTATAACACAGCTGACAATATTTGGATCGTTATCTAATCAATTTCTTTCAGCGATTTAAAATACTCTACATTTCTCTTGTACTCATTTGTACATGGAAAAGCTATTGAAATGTGCACAATTAAAGGGCTGAGCTAAATGCAAGTCTGACAATTCCATACATTACCTAGCCACACTTAAAACACCATCTGCAAAAACACATTAGGAAAGGAATGCTGTGTGTGCAGGAATACCTTGGACCAGTCAGTTACACAGGAATAAAATCCAAACAGAACACTTCATTCAGTTGACATTTAAGGACTGGAATTGATGAAGAAAAGGAGGAGGAGTTGAAAAAGGAGAAAAGCAAGCAGTAGAAAGGAATACAGGATACAATATATGAATGAAGAAAAGCAAAAGAGACAAAAGAAAGTCAAGCAAAAAACCTTTATTTAGGACAAGAGCAAGAGAATTAATTTTAAAGCTCTTGACACTTTATAGTGAAGTAGATGAATTGGAGTAAGAATCCTTAAAATCTGAAAGACAAGCTACAATAATCTAAGAAAGGATGCTGACATTTAAAATATAGCAATTTCTAATTGTTAGGCTGACTACTCTTATAAAGCAATACAACAAAACCCAATGGAATTTCAGTATTCCTCTCATGTTCAAATATATACTAAAACTATTAAGATATCAGTTGCCTTTTATGTTCAAAATTAGGTCTAGCAGAGTTCTCTCTGAAACACATATGGACCTGAACATAACTGCACTTCCAATTTCAGGTAAGTACTGCAATCACCAGCCTTCCAAGTCATATTTTCTCATCCTCACTGTCTAAAACATCTCTGTAATCTCTTCTACCTAGACACGCTCCAAAAAAAGAGCAGGAAACATCATCTGCCTTCTGGCCTGGTGCTTACAGTGCTCTGCAGGGAAGCTGGATACACAGATCCAAATTCTCACACATTAAGAAAATCTGAAGATATGAAGACTCAGGTATTACTGAACAGGAGAGGAGCAGGAAAAATCCAGATCCTTAGGTTCAATTCACAGCTCTGGAGGTGAATGCATTATAATGGCTATGAAAAACTGTCATTGCTATCATTCTAAACTTGTTTGTTCTCACTGCTCACAGGATGCTTTGCATTCCACATCTACCTTCTCTTTCCCACCAACAGTACAAGACAGTTGTCCCCCACACTGTCTGAAAATTTGGCTAGTTAAAACCAACCAAAACCAGTTCTTACACTTGAACTGGTTAGAAAACCTTTGCTAGAGGTGCCATTGCATCTTCCACCTACAAAAATCTTCTCTGCTGCTCTACCCCTTCACCACTAAGAAAGGTTGCTACACTCCCAAGGTAGGGAAAGGTGAGAAACTGTTGTCTGTTTTACTGTTGTTCTGTAGAGAACACAAAATATTAGATTAGTGACATAGTAGGAAAGCTCTTTATAATGACGTGTTCCTGCACACATTAGCAATGTTTAATTACTAGTACCTACATAATTTCTGCTTCAACTCGTAGCAGGTTCAACTGATAATACCATGTTGGTTCTGCTCTTTCTTCCTGCTGTATCATAAAACCACTTTTTCAGAACTCAGATTTGGCTAATACTTAGCAGTGTTTACTCTGTCCACCTACCCTCTTCAAATGCACAAACCCATGGAAAATGCTGTAACTGTGTAAGTATAACTGTGTAAAAAGCCCACTGATTTTATGTTTACACCCTTCCACTCATCTGAAACTAATTTACAGCTTTTTAAATGACTTTAGGCACACAATGTAAACAAACCTATTTTCCAATGCAAAGTACTTGGAGGGGGGCGGGGGAGATAACTTACACTCTGCATAAATTAAACTTACTGAAATTACTACTAATGTAGTTTAATACATTAATATTAGGTTTTCTGAAATACATTATTCGTATGACTGCTAAATAAAAAACCAGAAGCAACCTGCCCTTGCTCTTTATACTACAGGACGTCCAAGCCCTCCTGATATTTCCCTGATATTATCTAAACCTGTGATCCACCCATAGACAGTACATTTAAAATAAGTAATGATAAGCTAGATCAATAGCATCCAGATACTGTCTGTCACAGAATGTTCAAGCTATGCATGAGAACTGATGGGTTCATCTCTGTTTCAAGTTTCTGACATACATCCTGAACCAAAATAGGCCTCAGCTTTCTACCTAAATCTATTACAACAAAGCAATTTAGGACTATTTGTGAAATCGCTGAAATGTTGCTAAGTGCATCTGCAGCCTCAAAGGTATACAATTTTTTGCTGTGATGTCAAAAATAAAATTTCAGAGAGACCATCTCAGATGAGATTAAATAACTGAAGAACAGCTCTCACAGCAAAACTTAGATCTTCTCCTTTCCCTTCCTCTGCACTATTCCACAAACTGTGCCTCATCCCAGAAAGGTGAACACAAAGCTAGAAACTTCCCCTGCCTTCTCTCTTATCATAGATAAGGTGGTGACTCGGCAGATCTTCTAATTCCCTCTCTTCCTGTTTCAGTTTTTATTACCTTCCTCACATCATTATCTTTCCCTGTGGCTGTGCAATTTCCCCTCCAAATTAACAATTATCAAAGCTCACTTCAGTGCATTCACATTCAAGTTCACTGTGCTGTTCCCATGCAGTCAGAAAACTAAAACATAGTTTCCTAATCAGTTCCTAATCACACCTTTATCTTAGAGTTCAATTGCTCTATCTACACTTAACTGTCTCCGTGTCAGCAGGGAATGGGAAAGTAAACAATCTAGTTTACCAATATGTTGTTTTGCTGAAATAATTTCTAAATGTCTTCAGAAACCACAGACTCTGAAAAACTTTCTGATTCTTATCACACAAACCTTGAATATACCTAAAGAATGAGAGGAAGTCTGTTCTTTTGGCTTATGTAGCTCATCCTTGGTGTTGCACTTACCCATCCAGTAATGCAACTTCTCTCAGTGATGATATCTAAACATATGTCAGTTTGTCACTTCTCTCTACACAATTTAAGTGAACAGATGTGATACTTCTTACTGCCAACTCAATTATCTGCCCCTTTTAAAAATGCCATCCTCTCCGCTCGCCAACTCTCCTCCAAAACCTGAACCCCTATAACCTTTTGCTGTTCCTGATGAAGACACGCACAAGCCTTATCTCTGCACATACTCTCACAAAACAAATTCAGAATTTACTATCCAGCCAGTAAACCATTTATACTTTTTATAACCAGTTGTAATAGGTTGAACCTGAGTTGATTGATGGGCTGTTGGGCCAACTGTGCTTTTGCAATTTTTGCACATAAAAACCATGCGGCAGCATGGGAATTTCCCTTTTTGTTCCAGCCCTCCTGCTCGAAGGTGGAGTGGGGGGCCTCCAGGCCTGACCCTTCCCTTCACCCCGCCTTCCCCTCAACCCCCGGCGGCAGCAGCGGCGGGCTAAGCCGCTAAGAAGCCACCCTGGAGTCATGAGTAGCTGCACGGCCAGAGAACTCCAACTGAGCCGGGACTGCGTGGCCCAGATGAGATCTGAAGTTGCCGCGACCTCCCCCTCCTTTTGCTGGAGCCGGCAGAGATCTGCTGCAGCCAGCACAGCTCGCACTGAGCTGAAAAGAACATCAGCGCAGCCTGCAAAGGAAAAAGTCAGAGAGAAAGACAGAGTCAGGTGAGATGAAGCTGAAAAATGGCGACGGGAAAAGAGGGTGGAGTCACACCCAGCACAAAGCTTAAAAATACTGCTTGCAGGCCGTGGTAAAAACTATAATATCACAAACTGTTCTTTCCCCTTTAATCCATTTAAAAAGACGTGGAAGGATGAGAATTTTGTGTGCAGCCAGCGGAAAAAGAAAGGTGGCCACGCCAGGTCACCTAGGAGCTGTAAGAGATTTTTAGAGATTTTGTGAAGAAGAGAGATGTTGCTTTTCAGGCTGAAATTTGCTTATCCTTAGAAAAAAAGAACACCCCATGTGTGGCCCATGCTGGCATTTGTGGGAAGACTGCAAAATTCATGGGAGAGATGTTTTTCACGGCAGCAGAATTACAGGCGGGTCTGTTGCCCTTTGAGCAGTTTGGAAACCACGTGAAGCAAAAGAAACCTTTTTTCCTTAAATAGTATAGAGACTTTTAAGAACTATAACACTGACCAAAATCATAGTCTGTTATCCTTTGTGCAAGTTGGGTAAAAGGGGAAGTGCTGGAGGAAAAGGGGGTTTTGCTTTAATTTCTTATTATTTCTTTTTACTTTTAATTCTGTTAGTAATAAACTTCCTCATATTCTTTAAAGTTTTAAGCCTGTTTTGCATTTCTCCAAATCCCTTATCTCACAGAAGCTAAGAAATGCAAACAAAACCACTACACCACTGTAACTTTGCCTATACTGTAACTCCCTGTAAACCTGCCATAATGAAATTTGACTTCTAGTTCATACTACCCACTGCAATGTCACATTTCAAATTCCTCTCAGTAATAAAACCAAAAAATGCTACACCAATGGATAGAAATCGTTGATTTAAATGCTTTATACATGGGGGTTTTTTTTCCAGACTACTCACTTTACATGCTCACCTGCAAGCCAGATGCACCATGACACCTTTACTGTGCGAGCTCCATAAAACTGAGTTTTATCTGACCTAGTCAGTGCAGTCAGTGGAGTCTCTGGAGGGATTTGGCTGACCCACTGTTATAGACATCTATTTTAGGGTAAGCTGAGCAGCTCAGCAGCCTCTGTACAGCAACTGCACAAGGGAGATCTCCACTGAGCACAATGACTCCTTAGACAGCTGAGGTCACAAGTAGATTCCTGACTTTGGATGATTCAGCCAAGTCCAGATGTTGCCTGTGATGAGGACTGGTTTTACTCTCAAGCAATTTATTCATATTCAGTGTATACTGATTGTACTATGAAACTGGGAATACCCTCTGACTCTCTCTTGCACATATATTCAACCAGAAACACTCTTGTTTTTTAAGAATCTTTATTATTGAATGACTTGCTTAATTAGGGCAGGAAGAATTTTAAATGAAATTGCATAACTCCAACACAAAATGCATTTCACATTTAATAGTTTTAAAAAAGAACCTGAAGTTTTACCTTTTACCAGCCTTCCAGTACCCATAGGGGCCTACAGGAAGGCTGGAGACTTTTTACAATGGCATGAAGTGATAGAACAAGGGGGAATGGCTTTCAACTGAACGAGAGTAGCTTTGCATTAGATATTAGGAACAAATTCTTTACAGTGAGGGTGGTGAGGAACAGGTTGCCCAGAGAGGTTGTTGACACCTCACCCCTGGAGGTGTTCAAGACCAGGGTGGATGAGGCTCTGAGAAACCAGGTCTAGTGGCAGGTTCCCTGTCCACGGCAAGGGGTTGAACGAGATGATATTTAAAGCCCCTTCCAACCCAAACCATTCTATGATTTTCTGAAAGGAGACTTAACAGCGACATTATGTGAAAAGTAACCTGGATTTCAGACACTTTCTGCATGTAGAATGAGATCGGTATCTTAAGGAATACAGGAACTAAATAATAATTATTCCTAAATAATTACTAAAAAGCACTTGAAATATCAAATTTGGAAATAAAACAATCAGATAATTGGGATAACATGAATTTCATCCAACACGAAGGCTGTGACAAGGAGAAAGCAGCTCAAATAATTTAAGGACAGCACATGGACAAGCTGAACAATATACTCTCACTTTCTAGCTCACAGTGAAGCCGAAGTAAAAATATTCTCCCTGTAAAGAATATTCAGAAGCTTGAAACTCAACTTGGACCTTCACTTTCTTGTAAAACATCTCAGTCCATTGAAACATGAATTCCACACTTCTAAATCTTGCTTATTACATTGTATGTGTTGCTCATGGCTGCTATCTGGGATTCAATGAATCATATTTTGCTATCTAGATGTTATTCAGTCATCTTGACTCAATTTTATAGTAAGGTAACAGAAAAAGGCATCCCTGGAGCAAAACTCACTTTATTCTAAATCAGGAAACTAAAATAGAGGCAGACAAATCAAGAGCAGAAGTTCCTATTTCTCTTTGCTTGCTACAAATGGAGCCCAAGCATCTCAAATAGAGACACCAAACCCAGTAACAAGATTCCTACATAAAAAGGTTTATATTCATTTCCTCATTCTGTATCCCTCTTTTCCTAAAAAGAGAAATCACCAGCACTCCCTATGACTCACTACCAACCCATCTGATGATGACTGAAAAAATAAATGTCTTTCTTTATATTTTGAGCTCTATTCCCTGTAACAGTGTAGTTGGTAAGGCTGAAACCAGTTGCACACAATTCCTATTATAGAACAGTCTGAAATATATTCACAAGAATACAGGTCTTATCTGGCCATCCAGGCTTGCAGCATCAGATGGGATAAAGCAGCAACCTACAATGGAAACTGAATAAAAAGGCTCCCGCCCTCGCAGAAAACCTTTTGGGGCTTGTGGAAGAGGAAAAAAGGTCTTCAAGTACTTTCTTCAAAGGACAGGCTCTTGCACTACTGCGATTATGTATTTGACCACTCAGTATTACTTTCAATCATCCACCTGGAGTGGGGGCCTTTTTATGGGTTTTAAGAGCTACTCTTGAGTTAAGACAGATACAGCTCCAGATCCAAAGTAAGAACTAATAAGTAACTATAAACAAACATACACCACACCCTCTCAAAAAAAAAAAGTTACAGCTAAACCTTTGAGGCTTGTGCAAAGATGCTTATAACGTCTCTCACATGCCTCATTGTTTGCAGGCCTTACCCACTGCTTTGGTGAGGTGCAGAGGTACCACTTGGCAGGTGCTGGGAGAGCACTTTACTGATTCCTCATTTTAGGAGAAAGATGCTAAAAGCTGAAGATAACTACTGCATGAGAAGAAATAGAAATTGCACTTATAAGAGAAAACAGATGAGAAAAACACAACAGCCAGTCAGTTCTGCAGCTAGAATCTAAAAAGTGCTCATGGGAGGTCAAGTGCACAGTGCAGCCCCAGAGCGTGCAGCAAACAACTCTTAACTTCTCCAGGCTGCAGGGCATCTCAGAGTGATGACCAAGGAGAGAACCTGTACAGGTCAAAGGAATGCATCAACATTAACTAACTTAACTATGTAAAAACCTTAACTTTCATACTGAAGAATGGCCAAGTACACTGAAATTGCTCTTGCTCAGGTAACTGTACCAAACACTTAGAACTGACGCTGAACTTCAAGCTAACCACTCCCCAACAACATGAACCATTCCTTAGGAAGTCAGAAGCCATACACACTAAAAGGATCTGAGGCTCCACCCTTTGGAGTGCTTCCAAGCATTTTGTGATCTTCATATATGATCAAGCAGTAATTTTCTTTTAAATTTCTTAATTTTGGATTCTGAATTTTAGATATTATGTCCCAACTAAAAGTTATTCTAGCAAAACTTAATACCTCCTGTGGCAGAGGAACTAGAGAGCACATGACTTTTTAAGACAGCATGTAGTTGCTTCATTATATACGAAATTATCTTGCAAAAATCTAAGATATTCCTTGTGCACACATTTGTAACAGCAAATACAAAGAAAAATGCTTCAAATAACAAATGCTAGAGGAGCTTCTTGTGCTCTAAAAATACTGTGTCAGTATTTTAAACCAACTGAACAATATAAAACTATAAAACTCAATTCATAAGTGTAACAGGACTTTGTTAATCTGTTACCTAATAACACCAATATCACAGAATCACAGAATGAACTATGGTGGAGAAGACCCTTAAGATCATCTAGTCCAACCTACGACCTAACACCTCCTCATCAACTAAACCATGGCACTGAGTGCCACGTCCAATCTTTTTTTAAGGACATCCAGGAACGGTGACTCCACCACCTCCCTGGACAGACGATTCCAGCACACAATCACTCTTTCAGTGAAGAATTTTTTTCTAACATCTAACCTAAACTTCCCTTGGCGCAGCTTAAGACTGTGTCCTCTCGTTCTGTCAGTTGTTGCCAGAAAAGAGACTGACCCCACCTGACTACAAACACCTTTCAGGTAGTTGTAGAGAGTGATAAGGTCACCTCTGAGTCTTCTTTTCTCCAGGCTAAACAACCCCAGCTCCCTCAGTCGTTCCTCGTAGGGCTTGTGTTCCAAGCCCCTCACCTGCCTTGTTGCCCTCCTCTGCACATGTACAAGCATCTCAATGTCCTTCCTGAACTGAGGGGCTCAGAACTGGACACAGCACTCACAGTGTTGAGTACAGCCTCACCAGCGCCGAGTACAGAGGAAGAATGACTTCCCTGCTCCTGCTGGCCACACTATTCCTGATCCAGGCCAGGATGCCATTGTCCTTCTCGGCCACCAGGGCACACTGCTGGCTCATGTTCAGTCGGCTGTCGACCAGTACCCCCAGATCCCTTTCTGCCTGAGCACTGTCCAGTCACTCTGTCCCCAGCCTGTAGGGCTGCAGGGGTTGTTGTGGCCAAAGTGCAGAACTCAGCATTTGGACTTGTTAAACTTCATTTTATTGGACTCTGCCCATCTATCCAACCATGCCAGGTCCCTTTGCAGAGCACTCCTACCTTCCAACAGATCAACACATGCTCCCAGCTTAGTGTCATCTGCAAATTTACAAATGGTGGACTCAATACCCTCATCCACGTTGTCAATACAAATATTAAACAAAACTGGCCCCAGCACAGATCCCTGAGGGATACCACTGGTGACTGGCCGCCAACTGGATGCAGCACCATTCACCACCACTCTCTGGGCCCGGCCATCCAGCCAGTTCTTAACCCCATGAAGGGTGCTCCTGTCCAAGCTGTGGGCTGCCAGCTTTTCCAGGAGTTTACTGTGGGAGACGGTGTCAAAGGCCTTGCTGAAGTCCAGGCAGACAACATCCACAGCCTTTCCTGCATCCACCAGGTGGGTCACCTGATCATAAAAGGAGATCAGGTTGGTCAAGCATGACCTACCCCTCCTAAAGCCATGCTGGCTGGGTCTGATACCCTGGCCATCCTGTAGGTGCTGTGTGATGGCACTCAAGATGATTTGTTCCATAACCTTGGCAGGAACCAAGGTTGGGCTGACTGGCCTGTAGTTTCCCAGATCCTCCTTCCAGCCCTTCTTGTGGATGGGCATCACACTGGCCAGCTTCCAGTCATCTGGGACCTCCCCAGTGAGCCAGGACCGATGGTAAGTGATGGAGAGCGGCTTTGCAAGCTCATCTGCCAGCTCCCTCATCACCGTAGGATGGATCCCATCTGGTCCCATAGATTTATGAGCATCTAAGTGGCTCAGCAGGTCTCTGACTGCTTATCTGAGGCAGAATGACTGGAGAAGAGCTGGTGACTGGCCTGTTGGAATGAAAAATATTGGAAATATGTGTTGGTTTGGTGCTGTTATACAGTCTCTGTTTCAACTGCCAAAATTCCAGAGGCTGGTCCTTGGGTACTCCCTCCCACAGAATGTGGCTGAAAGTTGTCATAGTCACACTGGAAAAAAAAAAATATTGTGTTCATTCAAGAACTTCAGTGTCTGCTGCTTTAATGCTGGGGATGTGGAGTAAGTTCGTAGACCCTTCTGCAGCACTGAAACTCTTGAGGGACACGTTTAGACCAGCTGAACAAGCACAGCAAAAGGTGAGTGAATTTACGCACAAACTACTGGACTGGCTGGAGGATACATTCCAGCTCACTGTGAATGCCACGAGCCCCGGGGACTAATCCGAAAACCCAGTGGGGTAGCTCTTCTACGGGACTTTCCTGACTGAGGGTGTCCATGAGAGCAACACTTTTTCCAAGACTCAGACCTGTTGGGGTTTTAGGAGTTCTCCTTTTGTTTTGTTGGTTTTAATTTTTCCTTTTAAGGAATTTTCCCCCATACATGTTGCTAGGAGACAATAACAACTGAATACTTAAGGGAGAAAAAACCCATGGCCACAGCTCGCAGGAGGGGTCCAGCTGGCTACTCTCATTCTACCTGTGGTTTTCTCGTGTAGGGCAGAGATGCTGTGAGATTTGGACTGGACAAGGCGGGTTAGGTGAAGCCCCTAGCCCTCTTGTTCTCTCGGCTTTCAGAAAGGAGAGAGGCTGCAGTCTGTGTGGGGAGAATTCATCATCACTGCAGGGTTCTGCCTTCTGATGCCTTTCTTCTACCACTGGTGGAGCTTTGCTCGGGGGAGCAGTCACTGCATTGGGACCTTACTAACACCCTACCTCCCTAAAAGAGGGACTTCCCACCATCTGCTCCAGTGCCTCAAGGGAAAAACCCTGGGATCCTGAGCCCGTTTTTCCCTGCCCTGCTGGGAGGCAGGCCCCCACTGCCCCGCCCCCGCTGTTCCTTTGCCGCGGCTCTGAGTCTTTGCTACACTGTAGCCCCGCACCCCCGTCCTGTGGCTCCCACTACAGCCGTGCAGTTTGATACATATCGTCTCCCACCCAGGATTTTGTGCTCATTCTTGCCGTTCCA
>VZRQ01010876.1:3998351-4037532 GCA_013397975.1 Machaerirhynchus nigripectus
GGGTTACATTTTCCATTCCAAGGGAGGCTCCTGCCTTCCTTAGCAGATCCTGTCTTTCAAACCAAGACAGACCTTTGGTCAGCGTCCCCTTCAGGTAAATGGTTACCAGAACTTGAATGAGTGCTTGGAAGAAGCCATGGTGGAGAGAGAGAGATGAGGCAAGAGAATCTCAGTCAGTGAAGTATGGACAGGAGCGCTGGTTTACGTAACTCCCACCACTTCTGACCTCTGAACTCTCCTGATTTAAGTTCAATCAGTCACTACGACAGCCAGAGAAAATTCACACCAAGCTAGAGCTTCCCCAGACTATATATATGGACAGGTACCTCTACTGCAATAAAGATCTTATTCAGATGAAAAGANTTTGGTCAGCGTCCCCTTCAGGTAAATGGTTACCAGAACTTGAATGAGTGCTTGGAAGAAGCCATGGTGGAGAGAGAGAGATGAGGCAAGAGAATCTCAGTCAGTGAAGTATGGACAGGAGCGCTGGTTTACGTAACTCCCACCACTTCTGACCTCTGAACTCTCCTGATTTAAGTTCAATCAGTCACTACGACAGCCAGAGAAAATTCACACCAAGCTAGAGCTTCCCCAGACTATATATATGGACAGGTACCTCTACTGCAATAAAGATCTTATTCAGATGAAAAGAGAGGAAATTAAGAGACTGAAGGAGAAAATGGTGACTCTGCAGCAGAAACTGGAAAGGTAGATGGAATATGGCTCTGGCCCAGCCTGCTTTCCACTGCCTGACATGCTGCAGTATGTGCTTGAGTTCATTGCTACAAAGTCAGCTGTGGCTGTTTCCTCTGCTCAGAGCTCTCAAACAACACTCCTGCACTCCCAAGCCAAGCCTCCTGTTTTGGACGTGCTTTCACAGCCAAACAGCATACAAGAAAGGACCGATACTAGGACTGAAGATGAAGCTTTCTTTGTGGCAAATTCTTCGCTGCAACAAAACTGCAGTATGGAGGTCCAGCCTCCTGTTTCACCAGCAGAACTGTCTGAACGTCCAGCTCCTCACGCGGTCTTCGACGAAGAGCTGAACCTGGTTCAGATGTGTCTGCAGCGATGGAGAAATGAGATTGAACAAGACATGCAAGATCTGAAGGAGTCTATTGCTGGAATCAACCTGTTCATCAAACAAATTTACTGTGATCCTCTCCTCCAACAGGTTCCCTATCATTTGCATGCAGTCCTGGTCTATGAAGGGCAAACAAACTTTGGGCACCACTAGGCCTTCATATATGACCAGCCTCAGAAAAGATGACTCAAATACAAATACAGTATTGTTACTTTCAGTGAGTCTCTTAAACCACTGATAAGATACATACCTGGCATGCCTGTAGCAAGACCCTGACCAAAAGCCAAAGCTGGATTTGCTGCTGCAGCTGCTGCAAGTGACTCTGCCTGCTGCCCTTGCTGCCCCTGGTTGGGAGTGAGTGGGCGCTGAGTTCCTCCAGCTCGCAGGACCTGCAAAAGGCCAGCACAACACCCCTTCCTTAAAAGGTAAGGAAGCCAATCTACCATGTGCTAACAAAGGTCTGTAACAGTTGCTTTGAGTATTTGATGCCTCAGAGCCCTGATTTTCATTTTGGCAATACTGCACCTTGTTGGTTTCAAGGATATACACATACAAAGAATAGAAGGTATATACTATTTTGCTGACAAACATGACCATAACGTATCTGCCTGCTCTGGACAGCAGGACTCCTATGTTCCATCAGTGGTAATGAGTATAAAGGAAGGAAGAAAATCTGTAAGAGTGATATATTTTACAACCTACATTATTTATTAACTGAACACCTTACCTTCCTTGATAAACACATTTGTTTACATTACTTCCAGGCAATTGAATGATGTAAATCTGAGTATTTCAGCACTTGTAGTAACTTGTCTAAATAATTAACACTCCACTGCCAACAGTGCTGTAAATAATGCACCCACTAAGTTTTAAACATTCACATAACACTCCATCACCATGCAACACAGGCATATTTTATTATGTTCTGACAGTGAATCTCCAGGAATCTGATTGAAAAGCAATCTAAATTCTTGCAACTACTCTATTTCTCTTGGTTAAAATCAACTTTTTCAGGTCCAAAATATGGAAGAAATACAATTCACAATATATCCCCACAAAGAATTGTATATGTAATTTGCATAAATCGGATATTAATTTTATAGAGAAAACAAAACGACATTGCAGAGATTATATACATTCAGTTACCAATGCAGGTCACTGATAAAAAAGATTTGAAATATTTACATTCTTTCAAGTGTAACGTCATTGTAAAATTTGGGCTTTTCCTTTGTCAAAATTGCCATTTACTTATACTGAAAGATCATACAATAGTTTAAAAATGCATCCAGAATAACAATAGAAAATAAATACTTTTTAAAAAATTACTTAGGGAAATGGAAATTTCAACAAGTTCTTGTAACAATTGCTCACTCTTGTTTCACACCAAGGCAAAAATACCATATGGCACATGGTGATGCTGCAATACAATTAATGTCACAGAAAAATAACCTGGGCAATCCTTCCACCCTATGAAGCAACAAAACTACTGATAATAGCTTTATTTCCTTACTTTTTTTACCTAAATTTTGAAGACAGAAAAATGTGTAACATTCAATTTTCCACCTAACTTGCAAAAATACACATCACTTTCTTCCCAAGCTTAAAAGAAACAATATCCTCCTAAAATTACCAAGATGTATCTTTTCATTCCATTATGTCAGTTTTCTAGATTAAATTTTACAATAATTTAGTACACAGGAAGCATTACACACACACATAGCAGCACAGCAACCTGAATGAAAGGAACCATTTTTAATGCTTATTGTTTAAAGAAACAAAACCGTAAAATAACTTCAACAGGGTGTAAGACAGTGACGATCACTAAGAAAACTGAGAATTTTTTAATATTCACTTGTCAAACGATAAAATGCAACATCTGAATGACGTAAAATTTTCTAGCAGCTGACCCTTACACGCTGAAATGTTAAGGTAAGGCACCTCTGCTTTTCATGCTGAACATACCGGTTGCTGTCCCTGCTGTGCCTGGGAAGCCGCTTGCTGATTTGCTGTGGTATTTGCTGCTGCAGCTTGCTGCTGGAACAAATTGGCTGGATACACTCCCCACGGAACACCGTAATACTGAGGAGGAACCACAGCAGGACCTAAAACCAGAAAGCATGATTATTCCATCTAGTGAAGCTGCTTAAAATACTGTTTGTAGCATCCCTCATTGATCCATCTTCTTAGTGTCAGAAGAGAAATCGGTATTAAAAAGAAAGAATTCCCATATTGGCTAAAATGACACATAAATACAAATGGGTTAATTTAAAAAATTAACACCAAGTCGTATCTCCTCTATGAAAAAATGAATACCCTTGTTAGACTCAGATGACAAAGAAAAACGTTAAAGCGTTCAGAATCTGTGTACCAAAAAACATTCAAAATCAGTTTTCATGGTTGGAAGAAAAGATCATTTCAGAACATCACAGAACGAACAAAATTTATCCTCCTGATAGTGATGTACTGAGACTTTGATCATCTGTGATTCCCCCTTCTCTGTATGATGCCCTTGCTTATAAACACGACTATTGCCTTTTGCCTCCCTGCATACACGATGCCCTTCAAAGTGGGCATCACTTAACCCTTCCAGTCTATTGATAAAGAACCTGTAGAAGAATAATCTCTCTATATCATGGCATTGTGCATATAATGCATTAGGTATAAGTCTTTTAGTTTTTTCTACTGCCTTCCCTGTGACACCAACATGTGGAAACAAAGGGGTTTTTTATTTTTAACATTATGCTCAAGTCTGAGCACTAGCTGGGACTTAAATACTTAGTCATGTTGTTTCACAGTGATATCTAATAACTTTTAAAGAGATTTTCCTGGGCCTGGAGTTTCTCTGTTGTCTGGGCCTTTTAGCATGCTGAAGACCATCTTTATTCTCATGCCCACTGGGAACGAGAAAACCTGGAATTAGAAAATTAATGCCCTGAGTAAAAACACACAAGGAATGGTTAGCTGTCTCATCTTTTGAAAATAATACATACTATCAACGTCAGATAAACCTCATTAAGGATAAACACTTTTAGAACAGAAAAAGCATTCTAATTTTTGTATATGAAAGTCCAGTGGCAAGAGAAACTCATAATCCATATATAACAAACTGAAACCCTTTCTATTTTAGTAAAAATATTCAAAATGGCAATGTTCATTTTCTTACAAGTCTCTCCGTACTAGAAATAAATTTGTAGAAAATAAACAGGACAGATTTCACTTTTTTTCTCTTTTCATTCAGACACTTTCTAGTGTTCAGTTACCTGCTAGGGTAGCTGCTGCAGCTAATCCAGCTGCAGTGTACGGGTCAGTCCCTGGAGGAGCAGCGCTGATAATATATGGGTTTGGCACAAAAGCAGCTGGGGCCAAGCCTGCGGAGAATACGCCTGCTGCAGTAACAAACAGTTTCATTACAGCCAACATTCTTAGCAAGCATCATCATATTCGCACCACCCAAATCACACAGCCTATCTGTTAAAATCAGAACTGCTTGTACTTTGGAAGCTTTTAAGAGCAGGTACATAATTACAGAAATCAACACCTCTATGCCTTCTCATCAGTCCTTTCTTACTAATCCCAAGGCCTAACAGCTTTGTTTTGTCGGATCAACAGACTCCAAGGAGATTTATCTCCTATGTGTCTATCTACCCCTATACAGAAGGGATTATTCAAAGTGGAATTTATCTTGCCCAGCTTTAACTATCTGAAAGTTACATTAGTCTTGCAATGACATCTATAGCGGACAAGTCATCTGGGTCTGAAGTGAATCAGCCAGATGAAATGAACCACTTGCTTGAGACAAAAGTCTCTCTTCACTGACAATTAAGAAAAAATGTAACCAGCTAGTTTAAGGCAGATACCTAGCTTTTAAAAAGCCTGTTATGAGATGCTAATCTTACTTCCAAGAATCCTAATTTGATATAGGAATTGTAATAGAAAGAGACAACTGCAGAAACTCAGGCAAACAAAGCATCGCTACCCAGAGTTTCCCCTGTCAGTCGGGTTCACGTACTTTATCCAACACTGAGTCAGCAACTGCTGCAGCAAGCAAGGCACATTAAACTATGTCCCTCCTTCCAAATATTTCTTGATAAATTTCTATTAATATGCACATCAGAAGAGGCTGCATTTTAAAGAGGAAAAATTCAGCTGACTACTCAGTCAGCACTTCATACAAAGTAGGGGCTTCTCTGCAGTTTAGAAGTCAAAGACAGGACCTGTGGACTCACACAAACATCTCAATCTGCCATGCTTCCAGCTCTCAGCCTGTATTCACCAGCTACATAACAATGAAGAGCTGCCACTTTTCAATCCCAGCTATGGGCTGCTGATTCCTGTCTGAGCAGACCTCACGACCTACCTAAACAAGCTGGTGGGAAAACTTATTTGCAGGAGAGCATGGACACAAGTCACTGGAGATGCCTCCTATTTCTGCCTCCCCTTCTGATCCTGAGAAGCCCTTTTTTCTCACAGAGCAAAGAGATTTGTGCACATACCTCAACAGCCCAGTGGAACTGGAGAAGGTGGAAGTCTTTAAACCCCAACTATCTCCCTTCCCTAAACCAGGAATTGCTTCTTTGTGTGTTCCAGCCTCCCTCCCCTAAACACCAACAGCTTCCCCACAGTGGAAGATAAAATTGTTGTCACTAAATAAAGCCTCCTTGTTGAGCTGCAGCACAAAAAACTTTATGGATTAAACTAACTCATTGAACTAAAGCAACTGAGAAAATGCCTGCTAAAGAATTAGCTCTATCACAAAGGTACCTGCAAGAAGAAAGAGTTGCTTAAATGGTGCCATTAACAAGGAAAAATTAAAATTTAATCAACACAACAGTATGATTTCAAAATTCTACTCTACAATGGCTTTTAAGTGGATTATTAAAAATACTAAACTGCAATAGGATCTTAGAATTGCATATTGGTTTTTAGTATATAAAGGTAGTATTTCTATTACTGCTTATAGCAATAAACACTTTTAACTTTTACTCCCATCAAAATTCAACTACTATGCTACAGAAGCAAATATAAGTTTTATTTCTTTGTATACAACTCCTCAAAGGGGAAAATTTACGACAGAAAAGCTCCGCTAAGGACAGCAGAGTCATAGGCAGTCATTCTGAGCAGTTTTCATGAGAACCATTACAACGGGCCAAGTGATCAGTATCTATCTGAATGAGAAGACTGTGGGTAAATTGAAAGGATTCTATCAAAGCAACACACCCACTTTTGCCAGGGACACTTGCTGTACTGTACAGAAAACCTCACCTATGTGTGGCTGCTGAGCTGCAGCCAGTGCATATTGCTGCTGCTGGGCTGCTGTCAATTGCTGAACAGTCAGAGCATTAGTCCTCTGGAAAAGCTATTGGGGGAAAAAAAAGGCATTTCAGTTTTCAAAAGTCAGGGCTATAATATACTTTGATTTGCTTACAAAAAAATATTTCAAACCAAGCTTCTGTAATAGCAAGTTACTTAACTAGAAAATTATGCAACAATATTCTTCTAGATTAATTATACAGTTATTTGTCCTTGACTAAGTCACAGACAAAATAATATTCATCACTATGTTGAAACGACTGATTAGCAAGAGGATCATCAACAACTTGAAGGATCAATTTGCCACAGTCCATTACTAACCTGCTGCTGAGAATTGTAGTCAAAAAGTCCTACTGTAGCTCCTGAAGAGTCCATTTGTACCTGATTGCCAGGATAGTCAAACTGTAGAGAATCAAGACCAACTTGTTCCATGGCATCTAGATTCTGATTTTCTGGATTTGAAAATTCTTCTACCAGAGGCTTGTGGGCTGTAGGATTGGGAAGTGGACCTAATCCTTCTGTGGTGCTGGGATTGGGGCCCAGGCGTTCAGCTACTTCTGTTGGGGAGGCTTGTCGACTTCCAGGGGTACGACTGTTCAGAAGAAATTTAAGATAGACTCTTCAGTCTTAAATAAAGCTGTCCATGGACAGAGTACAGTATTTCTACTTTAAAAGCAGCTCTGAACTCAAGAGACTTTACAAAGGGAAGCGACAGACTCATTTTAACATTTTTCAACCAGCATGCATTGATGGCTCAAGGAAAAGGACATATTTAACTCTAATGCATAATTTTTTTAAAGTTTAAGACTGACTATACAGCTCTTCAAATCACTTGTGAGAAAAACAAACTGATCTGTGAGGCTGTTTTGAGTCAAATGGAGTGAATTGTGGTCACCTGTGAATTTGGGGATGTCTATTGTATTTTGGGAGTGATGTTAAACATACTGAAGAGAAAAAAAAAAGAAATGGCTAAGGGCATTTTTTGCCAAAGAACAGAAAGACAGCAAAATTTCAATTGGAAAAGACAAACATACAAGATAATAACCATTTTTCACATCTGAAAAGCAAACAATATATTTTTACTTTGAGTAAAATGAACTAATAACCACTTCATTTAGCATGTGACTAAGACATTTCATTTCCTACACAACTCATTAATAGACTATACTACACTGATGATTGGCAGCAAAAGTGTTCCTAATATAATCCTGAATAGAATATACAATATCATAGAGACATTATTATATATAAAAGCTGAATTGCTCTGTCATCTGACTGGCAGTATTAACCATATTCCCACTGACTACAGGGGACTTTTTGTGCACCTATAAATACCTACAGGCAAACACATGAAGTCAGATGTCAACAGAGTCACATTCTAAAGAGATTCCCAGCACTGTATTTGGTTAGATTTAGGTTACCTTAATTTGCTGTGGTACCCCACCTTCTGTGGGAGGCCATATTGTTTAGACTATCGATTTTTACTGGCAAAAATCTTAAGTTAATTACTAGCAAAGAGTTGCGCGAGAAAATCTATGATCCTCTAACATTATTGTGTGAGCAGAACTTTATGATTACATTTTGTTTCTCAGGAAACGTAAAACTTCTATTTAAGTTTGCATTACTTGTGAAAACTGGGCTCAAATACCAAATGCCATTTTGCAGGAAGAACCTATGTTTATTCCAGCAGTAGAGCACCAGACCAGTTTGCTGTACTGCTAATTCTAGGTCAGAGACACAGCCTCAGTACTACCTGTTCTCCTTCCTCTTCAGGGCTCCAAAGCCAAACTATCTGTTCCTCACTGAAGCACATGACTAATGCAAAGAAACCTACTAGTACTTATGTAATGGCTGATAACAACACTTCAGTCCGTACAGCTGGAAATCAGCCTTTTAGGGAGTTTATTGCAGCAACACTGTATGATTTATTACTCTGGACAAAATGTTTCAAAGAAAATAGGAGTTTTTTGACTAGAGGTTTTTTTAATGTAACAAGCAACCTCATGACTATTGTCTATAACATACTGGTTTACCATCTAAGTACCCTAGCAAGCAACCATGTCTTGCTCAAAACTTGAGTTTAAAGCCATTTAATATTCCCTATTTTTCCCAAGTGAAATACAGCATCAACAAAGTAGAGAACAAAAGGAAAAAAGGCAGTTATTTCAGTACATACTTTAGTTTAAAAACGCTACAAGTACAATAAAAATACAAGGAGGAGGACAGGATGAAGTTTCTTTGTTAATATTTATGGTTAGCTAATATAGGTTGCTCCTTATATTGGTGCTGTTCTGTTGCTATAGTTAAAGTTGTGTCAATACTTCAATTATAAACCTCTGTTTGGAAGGCTCTATACCACCACTTTATATGGCCCATTTCATTTAGATGGCCTTATTTTTTTTTTGAGAGGTTTACTGGCTTTGGATGCTTTTTTGCATTTGTGTATTTTTCGGTAACTTCTCTCTTTAAATAATACAGATGTACTTTACAAACACCTATTTCAAAATTGAAATAGATACTGGTAAAGAAAAGCAGGACACAAGCTATTCTGTATTTTTGACAGGTAACATTGAAGGTAACTCTGTTTATTGTGCATATTGCAGCAAGCACCCAAAAGGAGCCAATATGAGCTCTCTGGTATGCTTGGTATTATATTATTTTCAATGATACCTCTTGAAAAATAGACTTGAAGAATCCCTCCTTAGCCTCAGGTAAATACATTTTTTAAAGGGTAGGAAACACTTTTACGTATGGGACTCAAACATGCATTTTAATATACTTGTTCAGTAATGAACTAATGAAACCACAACTATCTGGTCATGTTCATCACATTAATACAAATTTATGAGCAGCACTCTAGTTCTCTATCTTTTTAATTCTTCTGTATGACACAAATGCATCACAGTCATTCAAAAAAAGAAAGATTAGCCCTTAAAAAATACCCAATTTAAAATGCAGTTTAGTATTAGGAAAAAAACCAGACTGGCTGTGCTGTCATGTAAGAGTTCACTGTTCAAAAGCTTGAGCTTGGTCCAATCTTTTTTTCCCTACAAACACAACCAAACCATAACACCATTCCATAGGTGACATTTAACTATATCAATAGGAAAATACATTGTTCCACCTTAGCCAAAGATATGGTTTCTATAAAGACTTATGGGGAAATGATTAGTTGTGTTAGGCTGTGGTATCCACTAGCAAAATCAGAAGGAAAACTTAAAATTCTGTAGGACTTACTCTCTACAAGAACACTCAGATGCAAAATTAAGAGTATTAAAAAGAAGCAGAGAGAGAAAGAAATTTCGTTTGACATTAAAAGGGTTAAAGGTTTCATCCCTCCTTAATTCACCACATTCAGAAGGTACCCATTTACTTTTAATAATTACTATGTTAAGATGAATTTGTCTCATGAGAAGTGACACACACATTAATGACATCCTAAGAAACATGTGGCACAGTGGGAAAGCGAGGACTTGAGGGGGGAAGAATCAGTCTGCAGCTGGGTAATGTTTAAATCTGACACACAAACCAGAACTGTAATAATGCCCTTAAGAGACATGCTTGTCTTCTTGAGAAAGTTAAAAGCTTACTTAAAATCTTTGCAATCGGCATCCATTCCATTTGGCAAACCTCTGCCATTTATTTTAGTAACATCCTCATCATCTCCTTGTTTAAGATCTCTGTTTTTGTCCTCCTCAAATGGAGAAGCCTTGCCTTTCTGATCTCCTTTCTCAGGTCCATCTGTTTCAGCATCTCTAGTGCCCTGAGGAAAAAGAATCTGTTTGATTCTGAATATTGAACAGAACACAATAGGAGCACCACAAGGTGACCTAATTCTACACTACAGTGCACGTAAACAATACAAACAGTTTGTTGTCAATGAAATTGCATTTGGTGGGTAACTTGGTCATCAAGTTTCAACCACATGCAATTAATAACTGCCAAAATGTGAAAAGGAATGCCAAGATTTATAATGGAAGAGCTAACTCAACCTTAACTATAGCGGTGCTGTTAAAGCAGTAACACTTTGAGTTAGATAAAAGTTTATTTTGTACAATTAAAACATCCACTTACAAAACAAACCCGCATGAAAACATAGAACAGGAAGATCTAGAATAAAGCTCATCACACATTTTAAATTAAGCCATTTGCAGTCTTTTTCCTACCTTTAAATAAAGTTTTTAGGAAAGCACTTTAAGACAGCTATTTAGTTAAGATTCCCAAACCACTTCCCTCTTCCACCCCCTCCAACCAAGGAAGACAGACAGCAACTGAACACTTCCTTCTAAAGAAAAGAGTTAAAAAAGAAAAACAGACAAAGAGAATAGAAAATAGAACCATGTTACAAAGACCACAGCAGGTAACTAGGCAAGCTTAACACACTGCATTACTTACAAAAGCTCCTTTCCTAAACCGGGAATCCAATTTATCAGCTGGAGAGGAACTTAACACATATTCTACCATGCTCACTCCAAGGCCACCACTTTCTGATCGTGGAGACAATACAGCATTTACTTCACTGTTTCCATGAAAACCCTGTCCAGGCTTTCTCTGTACCATAATAGGTTGGGACATAGAATGGTCTGTTAAAAACAAATAAAAAATAAAACTATTGTACTTTTTAATACAACTTGTAACATTTTTGCATTTCATTACAGCAGCAATATTAAGACAAAAATTAAATTACATAAAAAATCCCAAATCACATTCTCAAAAAGTGTTATTGAAACACAACACAATCAGCATGCCATATACATTTTCACAACTAAAATTAAAGTAAAATAAAATTTACTACACAATTACATTTTGGATAATAATCTGCTTTGAAGTAACATTCAGTAATCATGACTAACTTTTCAGTACACATACAACAATCACTTACGAGGAGTTCCCCATGCAGTCTCTCTCCACTCGTCACCAAGGAATATCCCTTTTTGTCCATCTTTTGCTGAATCATCAGGTTCCCAAAACTTTTTGGCAGGTAAAAGCTGTTAAAAAGAGAAGATGGTTTTATTTAAATATTCTTGTAAATGGGCAAAACCAGCAATATTGTTAAGAGGATAAGCAAGCAATTCGTTTTACATCATGGAATCATAGAATGGTTTGGGTTGGAAGGGATCTTAAAGATCATCTAATTCCAACTCTCCTGCCATGGGCAGGATTGCCACTTTTTAGAGCAGGTTGCTCAGGGCCCTATCCAACCTGGTCTTGAACACTTCACGGATGGGACAGCCACAGCTTCTCTGTACAACCTGTTCCAGTACCTCAACACCCACATAGTAAAGAATTTCTTCCTTATATCTAATCAAAAATCTCTCCTCTTTTAGTTTAAAACCGCTCCCCCTCATTCTACCACTATCTTCCCTTTTAAAAATTTGCTCTGCCTCTTTTTTTGTAAGCCCCCTTTTAAGTACTGCAAGGCTGCAATGAGTTCTCCTGGGAGCCTTCTCTTCTCCAGGCTGAACCACCCCAGCTCTCTCAGCCTGCCTCCATAGCAGCAGCAGAGGTGTTCCAGCCCTCTGACCTTTGTAGCCTCCTCTGGACCCACTCTAACAAGTCCACGTCTTTCCTGTGCTGAGGACTGATATAAAAGTCAGCTTTCACTAAAGCAATACACATTGCTGAAGAAATCCTAACACTTGAAATCTACTTCCCATTACTAAAGCTAATGCTGTAAAAAGGAATTGCTAAAATGACCCCAACAGGATTGAGATTCTGAAGTTATGAGGAAGAAATACAGAATACAGAAGCAGCTGTGAAAAAAGCAAATCAAATTAATCCCTGTGTTAAATCAAGACAATCCTCTCAGAAGCTTTAACTAACAGTGACTTCTTTCCAACGACTCAAAAGTTGGGCTGTTAACTAATACTGTGATAACCAGAAAGAGCAGCAGTACATTGTGAAGTTTTCTTCACTTGGAAATGCATCATGTTCCAAATTCTATAAAGTGACTAATACACATGGGTAGCAAGTCAGCTCCTCTAGACCATAGGGCTGTTAAAAATGCGTGACATTCATATGTGAAGTTCCACTTAGATGGAACTATGAGATGTGCCATTTAGATGTATGTTTTTTTCCATTCCTATTTGTAAAACAGAACGTGTCATGGTAGATCAGTATAATTTCTTGTACTGTCTTCAAGGATAGAAGGACTTATGACATGAAAGAAGCACCACACAAACAAGAATATCTCAAAGATTAGCATCCTTTTTGCTTTGATTTTACTATTTCATTCCTCTACCTTCTGCCATCAGTAACAGTACAACTGCCAAAGTCTACATGTCATATTTTCTCCTCATGTAATTAAAAAACTGTATTCTCACACTACATATTAGGTACTTTACAAGGCACATCAACAGAAACAAAGGTGAAAACAACTTGCAAAAATTATAGGGAAGAAGAAAGCTGCATAGTCCATCACATTCATCAGATTCTGCATAATGTAATGCTGTATTTAGAATTTTAAATTTTGTGAAATTAGAAAAAAACAAGTGTAATCTGATGAAGCTGTCTGCAATACACGAGTACATTCTGGGAATTCACTTCTGTAACTTAAGCGACTGAAAAACCCTTCTGAACTTCACAGCTGCTTAGTATGAGCCTTGATGAAATTAACAGAGTTATTGTACAATACAGATATTTCTTAGTCTAACACCGAAAGCACTTGTGAAAACAGCTTCAAGAAGAGGTGGATAAGATTGCCACTTGCAGGCCCCAGTATTAAAACTGCAACAGAGTTGACAAGCACTCCTCTGGACTAACTTCAGGATTGCTGTTTTTCTGTGCTGCCCAGAGCTCTTACCAGAAATGAAGGAGTTTGACTAGTTCACCTCAAATCCCTGGGTTCCTTACAGAAATTCATTAACACAGAAGGATTCAGGTTGGATGATGATAAACAGCCAAAGCTCAGCAAAACTACAGGGGAGTGTTACACTTGCAAAAGGTGCTGTACTGTTGTGACCTGCCCTAACAGAGATGCCCACTCTCAAATGCACTGTAGAATCACTACCAGGTGTCAACCAAACATACTTAGTGAGCAGCAAGATATTAAGTTTTCCCCAAATTCAAGGGATGAAATTAGCCATCAGAAGACAGAGAAATAGATTAATGGAATCTTACAACTGCATTTCAACTAAAAGCAGAAGATTATAAAATCCAGATCTGCCTGTGCAATCTACACATCGTTTTTAACTTAATATTTGTAACAGGTTTGCAATACTACTTCATTTTCATTTTGTAGGAGAGTAGTAGCACAGAAAGCAAGCATTTAATGTTACCTACGAAACCCTGGTTTTGGGGATCACATTTTATTTTAAATGCAGTCTAAGGCAATTTCAAATATGTGTCCATCTGCGAGCTTTGAAACACCTAAGTGAAGGTGTCACCACCTAACACTACCTTGTCAGAATAAACCAGATCTAGTATTATCTTGGATGCCATAAAATAAAAATTACTTAAGTATGCTTACCCTGAAATTAATAAATTCCACTATCAGACAGACTGGTATGTTCAGACAACTTAGTGTTAACAACAATAAGCAAATTTAGATCAGAACATACTGCAATACTGGTTTTGATATCAAAACTCATTCATAGGATTTGGATCAGAGGGAAAACACTATCCCCTGGTAGAAAGAAGCAATAATCTTCACTGCACAAGTACAGGTTGTTTCGGGGGGATTTTGCTGTTGTTGTTGTGAGGATTTTTTTATGTTTGTTTTGTTCTTTTTGAGGTTTGCCTTTTTTTTTAACTACTTAGTCTCAAGTTCCAAAGAGATAAATTCAACTGCTTTCAGTCTTCATGTACTTTGGTACACAAAGAATATAAAGTATCTTTAACACAAAACATAATGCACCATCCATACTGAGAGGTTAAATTCAAACTATTAAAGATTAAACAGATTTACAGAAGTGATTTTCATTAAAATTTCTACACAACAAAGAAATCCCTCAAATATTTAAATAAATGCAAACTTACAAAATTAACAATATTACAACTCCCTGAGAGCCACTGATTTAGATTTATTATTTATTTTGACAGATGGATATGACATACACCATGCTCTTTTTAAATGGATGTTTTTGCTATTAGATCATCAAATAAGCAGCCCTAGAAATTGTCAATTATTTTAATCGTGGAATTAAAATAAAATAAGTACTTTTCAGAAAAACAAAAAAAGCGTATTCCTCTTTGACAGGTGGGGAAAAAAACCTCTTTGGTTAGTTCTACTGAAAAAGACTTAATCTAGAAGTCATCACAAATGAATACAGATAGTTAAAATCATTGTGCTTTACTCTTTGATAGCATGTGTTTTCCTCAACATTTTATGCATTTAGTGCAATAAAACACAAACTTTATGAAGATACATCCAATTCTAAGTAAAAGTAATGGAGAAAGTTGTATTTCTTACTAAACTCTCCCAAAAGTACACTAAATGTGTCTTTTTCAGTATCAGCACTGATTCCTGTTAAGTGTCTGCCGGATGAACAGAGCTCTTTACTACACACAAATAATAGTAACAACCATCTATGCTAAAGGTGCCTCTTAACCAGCTCTCTGATATGAAATTGCACAGTCTCCACTGCTGTCTCTTGAATTAAGGATTTTAAAATATTTTTTTTATTTATTTTTAAGATCAGATGCTATTCCTACAGAGCTGAATGAACACCTCAGCTGAATTTTCTCTGAATGAAATTTTGACACTAGAAATGAATACTTTGTTCCTAAAATGAACTGTGTGTGCTTCTACCCTGTAAGTTAAACCAACAGACACTATCAAAAGAAGATGTAGTTTTCTGTTCTATTGGCAATAAGTTTTGTGTGTGCCTGTAGTGGGTCACACTAAAGGTCCTGAAGCCCACTCCCCTTGCCCTGACATAGCAAACAGATGCCTAGAGAGAAACACCACCATGTGTTCTTATTTCTTCAGAATACTAACATGACCTTACAGGTCACCACAGATTTTGGGACCTAGAGTCAGAAGCATCATCTGTGTATAACCAATCTAACATTTTAAGCAAGTTAAAATTTTAAGAGACATTTAGAAAAGATGTCTGCAAAACTGACTTCACAGCCTCCTAATGGCAAATATTGATACCCAGTTGTGAAAAAATGTATCAATAAGGATTAGAATTATGAAAACAAAATTAATTTCAGTTCAGAGAAAAATCTTGGCAGACAGAGAAAATGAGGAACATAACTTCCCAATAGCTAGAAACAGTTCAGTTGACTTGACCTTTCATACCTTTCAAAGCATACAGAGGATCCCATGTAAAAGCCTACAACTACCAATTCTAGCTTACTTTATAAAGACATTTCCTTTAATATTTTACAAGGTTGTAATCAAAAAGAAGATTAAAACAGCCATGGAATATATCCCAGAACTACTCTATTGTTGTGCAATACATTAAGAAAATTACTAAGTAAGTCAACCTAGCTATGTGAACCTGTATTACCTCAAGATACCTGAAGACAGCATTGAAATGAAAGACAAAATAACCTGGTAAGTGCAGGGTCACAATATAGTATCAATTTTTGATGCTGCAGTACTGTATCAAAACTCTGACCCTTTATGTGTGTTTTTTTTAAACATCTTTACAGATCCACTGAATGCCAGGAAAACAAACAAACAGAATCCTAATCATGCAGAAATACATCTCTCCATATGAGATAACCTAAAAAGAACATTCATATGAACAGTCATATACACTGTAAATTAATTTGCTGGCATTTGTGCTATCCTTCACTTTCACTGCTTTCAATCTTTTTAGGGTACTTTGTGGTGTCAAAAGACCAAACACCACCACTAATTTTACCCATCCACTCTATTACACTGCTGGTACTATCAAAGATACTTCACTAAAACTTTTACTTTTCAAAAGCAGTTTTAAGAGCTGGGAGGCTACTGAGCACCGTGGCTACTCAGGTTTCTAAAGAACACGGCTTCATCTGTTACTGTTTTTTCAAATGGGAGATGGTTCAAAGTCAGCCCTGGATGACGTAAAAATTGCTGAAAAGCCAAGCGATTGCTTAAATGCTTCGTTAAAATAAAAAATCAAGTAGGAATGGCCATGTGTCAGCTCAGAAACACTCAGCAACTAGAACACAGCACTTATTTTTCATCAGTAAGTTACGGTTTCCATAAAGACTCCTATCATAATTTTAAGGAAGTTTGGCTGCAATATTGTCACCTGTTCAATTATCAACTGCATTAGGTAAATATCCAGCAAGACAAAAGGATCTGTATTTCAAATCTTAGTTCAACATGAAAATTTCTTTACCATGTCCTGTCAGGGCAAATAACCCTAACACTTGTCAATTACTTTCTAAACAGTTCAGGGAACTGCTTTTGAAGGAGCCAAGTCATCCTTCGCCTTCTTAAATTCCTTCCCCCAACCCCAAAGTACACTGACTTAAAAAAACCCAAACAAATCAAATCAGTAAAAAAAAAATAGTCCTTCTTCCCTCCAGCTAAATTACGTAACAGCATTCTTCGGCCTGGTTAAAATATTTTAAGGAGTAATTACCAGTGAAAAAACAGTAAATTAACACACACTTCTGCTGGGTATGCCAGTTCACTTTTTCTGCAGCCAAACCTTTTTTTTCAAATCCCAGTCTCCTTGGCTTCTCAGGAGTAGCAAGAAATTGTTCCACTATTTTAGATATAGTGAGACTGAAAACATGCCTCCTTTCATAGAACTGTACACTCTTACAAAACATTACCCTTCAACTTTCCTAAAACTATCAGTCAACTAACAACAACGGCACAGATACAGCAGAACCAGTCAACAATCACCCCAATGTTCTTTTAAAGTACGTACTTTCTTTTCACCTTAGACAGAAATAATCAACTTGCTCTTAAGAGAAGCTCTTTGCTTCATGTTGTATTATTTAGACTTCTTAAACTGTATCAACATTTCCAAACCACCAACTGGATTTTCAGCCCTCAATAATTACCTCTCCCATTCCCCGAGATTCTAGGGCAAGAGCTTGAAACTCATGATTCATCTCATCCACAGATCGAACCTGTAGAGGGGAAACCAAAAGAAAAATCCATTAGTCAAATATCTTTTAAAGTAGGAGTTTTCAATACTCCAGAAGATTTCTGAATATTTAAAGCACACACAAAATATGCTTCCCAATTTAGTCTGAACACGAGTCTAGATTTCATGAACAGATACAGTTAGTGATTTAATGTACCCTGCTAATATAATAACATGCAAGAAATTCCAAGAGACTTTAACAATTTAATCTCCATATATCTGTACAGATATTGCTCACTATAGAAACAGTGGACAACATTACATTTGCAATGAATGTAAAAAAAAAAAGAGGTGAAATTTAAGATTTGGGCACATGAAATCCTTTAGAAAGGGGAGGAGCTGTTGCACACTGCATTACTCAGTACACCTGGCAGCAAACAAAGAAAAGTTCACAAGGCAGGTCACAAAACCTACTAGCAGTGTGTTGCTTTTAAAATCTAGTAACTGAATGCATTATCACAATTCCTCATGTTTTCTTCCAGGAAATAGCATTTTTACTTCTCTGCAGGTTGTTCTTTTTTCGTTTGTTGTAAATATGAAAGGTATTTTACTAAAGTAAGAGTTGCTGCTGCAACAAACCACCTCCTTTTTCCATGGCACAGACACAATGCATTGGGCTCATTCTTTTCTGAGAAAATGGATTCCATAAGGACTTTTCAAAGGATAAGGATAGCTTAGGGGGAAAAAAAAAAGGAAATTCAGAGTTGTTTCTTTTCCTTTCCTTCTCTCCCAATAGTGACAAGGTAAAGTTATTCAAGTTCAAAGTAAAATTAGTTTCCCTTCCAACACTAGTCTCTCTCTCGAGGAGTTACTTTCACCAGTAAATCCATCTGTTTACACCAGCCAATAAACCAAACTGAAGTTACTCCACACAGCAGATAACACATTACTAACACTTTTCAATAGATCCTCAAATACTAGGCAAAGAAACAATCCGGTGCTTTCAACACTCTGGCACAAACAACTCTTTCTTAGCATTGCAAAAGTGGCCAATAGATGCTCCATTCTCGAAATTCTACTCCCAAACTATTGTTATTGCCTCAATCATTCTAAGCCATTAACTTCTGAGGTTGAGTGTCTCTGTGTTTTTGACAAAGAAATTTCACAGCTCAAAGAAACAGTCCCTCGAGAAAATAAATATTTTGGTTAAGATGGAGTATGAAACCACTTCCCAACAATTTCAGTGAGATACTGAAGGCAAATTTAGTTTCAGACTGAATTATGGGGTAGGAGCATCAGCACACCGGCCTTATTCCAGTAATGCTGACACTTAAGTTAATTAGGTTGATTTATTCTTTTAAAAACTGAAAGCAGATTTTAACATATCCTTAAAAAAGCTAAGGACATTTTTCTTTCAATGAATTAAAAAACAGATTCATGTTTTGTGCAAAACTTATATTAGCTCCAAGGGATAATCAAATATTTGTGTATGCACATAGAAAATATAACTGTAGAAAAGCAATTACTTAAAAAGAAAAATCAGAAACTCCAACCTTGAAGACTTCTTAATTTGAATATTACAGTTTCTGAGTTTCTGAAAACATAATTTCTTCTACAGATTGCTGAGAGAATCAATTATCTTGATTACCTATTACCTAGGCCACTGTTCATGCTGAGGTCATGCACTTTAGTTTCAGTTACGCACCAAGATTAATTTAGGTACTTCTGTCTTAATATGTAGTTTTGATCTAATGATCTCTAAACAAAATTTGCAGGTAAAACTTGCCAAACTATATTTACCATAAACACTACCCAAATCACTGTTAGATAACAAGCAACCAAGCTTGAAAGATGCATAATTTTTTGGTGGTGGTGGTTTTTGGGTGGGTTGTTTGGGGTTTGTTGTTTGTTTTTTTGTTGGTTTTGTTTTGTTTTAACCTTCAGTGGTGGTGGTTTTATATGTTTGCATTTTTTGGTGTTGCAAGGCCCTAACACTACATGCTTCTTTTTCACAATTCAGCGAAGTCCAAAACCATGGCTACACACCCTTCCATGTCTCTAAGAAATGACAATCCAAGAATCAGGGTAAGAGCACAGCTAACTCTTTTCTTCTTCTAAGCAGTTCAGAGACCCTTGTAAGAAACTGAAGTTTTATAAAATTGTAAATACATTTTAGCACACTGAACATTAATTTTGCTCACTGGCCTCTTTCTTAAAAATTATAACATTTAAGTTAGTGTTATCTATTGCTACCAGCAGCAAGAGAAAAAACAGTCCTTTTTTCCATCAAAAACAACAACCCACAAGATCCTGTCCTGTATCATAAATTCATGTTTCACAGATCATTTACAAACTGGAGAACACACAGGCAGTACCAGTATCTCCATGACTTTCTTCAACACTAACCCAGCCCTATCATTACAACAACAGAAGAAAACATCCGGAATGACAACAGCTGGATCTCCTATGTGTAAAGACATGCCCTTTCCCCAAAGGAGAAACTTTGGTTGGGATTATCTGTATTACCAAGGAGTTTTATTTTCTCTAATTCAATACCAGCATTAACCTAATTCATAGGCTCCAGAAAGAAACATTTTAATACTTTTTTTAACACAAATTCAGAACATTAAAAAAGCCCCCTTTTGCTATTTTTATTTATACCCTGTCATCCAGAATAATTCATAAGTCAAAAAGAGGCCCCTGGAACATACTGCTCAACATTTACAAGGTTTGTTCTGGTTTTGTTTGATTACATCTGCCTCATCCCTGGAACTGCTCAAGGCCAGGCTGGATGGGGCTCTAAACAACCCAGTCTAATGGAAAGTGTCCCTGCCCATGGCAAAGGGTTGGACAATGGTTTCAAACTTCTAATACACATCAGATCATTCCACACGGCCCCCAAATTATGCACGAACAGATATTACACACCAGAGCTGTCTGTAGGTAAAACAGTTCCTCATATACTGCTGTTAAATAGATAGAATGTCTTAAGCATATTATTTTTCCTCCTTAAGAAACCAACAGAAAATTCTTATCTTCTTCACCTTCTACAGGCTCTAGATACAACATACCAGCATGTTTTAGTCCATTTTTCATTGCAGCATTAGGAATGAGATTTTAACACAAAATTTGTTTAAAAGCAAAGTTATGTTTTATTAGACTCTTTCTTCCTAAAGTTTACGCTTTCTCTCTCTCCTTGAAATTTAAAAATAATTTATTATAAATCTCGAGGCATACACAAAACCCTTCCTTTACTCTGTTGAGACTCTGTAGAGGACAGTCCTGCCACCCTTCACCCAACAGCTTTTGCCACTCTCCTTGAATGAACTTGGTAACCATCGAGGTAACATTTGATTCAGAAGGTTTTTTTGTTCCTTTTCCATGCATGCATGCGAATTTCACCAGATCACCCAGGTGAACTGCCTAAAATGCCACAGGGATGAGCCCACTACATTTGACTTGGGGAGAGCAACAAGGAGAACCTGGTGTGGAGCAAGGTGGGATAGGAGTATCCACTCAGTGCTGGCTACATGGTAACTCAACCGGTAACATGAAACCGAGTCCTGGGTAACTCAAGGCAAAATTCAGGCAGACTCTTGACTGGAGGTAATCTAGGATTACCGCAAGAAACACTGCTTACAGTAATATCCATTTCTGGAATCCAGGCGTCCAGATCTTGGGACAACTACTCTCTCAAATAACCCTGAATCTTGCCAGAAATAAGCTTGTAATCATTTTCTTGCAAAAGCAAAGAACGGCCCCTTCTTTGAAAAAAGGCCTGTGGAAAATAGTAACAAAAAAATACAGTATCAAAGAGAAAGATATGACTTTATGTTATATATCAGAAGTGGTTAAACCAGGTGACCAGAAAGGAGGAAAACAACTTTTTCTGCATTAAGAAATTCCAAATCCCATCCCTCCCCTCTTAGGTGAATACCCTAACCACTGTGACAAAGACGAGGAAGACAGCAGTTGAAGCTGCATTCTAGGCCAGAAATTCAACACAAAACACCCTGTAAACTGTGGGTAATTACAGCACTGGGACTGGATAGAAAGGGAAGCTGCTGTTTACATTGCAAATGCTTCTACTTTTTTCTTAGTTTTATTGAATTACTTCAATGCAAAATACTCTTCCAGCAGTTTGGTGGCTCTTCTGTAGCATTTATCTTATGGAAGATATACTCTTACGGCAGAGACTTAACACTATGAGCAACTTAGACTATTTTGAAAACCCAATACATAGAAATTCTGCCAGTCCTCCATTAAGTTAAACACAGTATTGTAAAGTCATGTCAGACACTTGACTAGACATTTAAAAACCTCCCAAAAAGACAACCCACCAAAAACCTTTCAGATAGGTGGCCAACTTGAAATTACTAAATAAAAATATTTTAAATAAAAATATTAGACAGAAATCTAGAAGAGATTCATAACAAAGGACAAGAAAGGAAAACTATACAACCAGCCTAAACTGCACATCTCCAAACCTGTTATGCCATACTGCAGTAAAGGGCTGTATATAGAGATTTCTACTATATTTTTGCCAAAATTACCTAAAACACCCTTAGTTTGGTTTAGAGGCCAACCCACAGTGTATCCAGATAACAAGAGCTGTTGAGTAGCTGAACAAGCAACTACCAGAAGCACAACTGAACTGTTTTGTACACTAAACAGCAACTATTTTCTGTAGCATTAAAAGAAAACAAGATGTTCGTTTGATTCAGCAAAGTGCAAAACCATGACTTTTTAGTAGATGTATCTTCTCATACCTTTTTGAACCATCAGAGACCCAAAGGTTCACTTACTACTAAACTGGTTAATGAAAGTTGCTGCTCCCAAGTAATTCGAAGTCAACAGGTGCCATGTTTTGATAAGGGGCAACGTTTTCTGAGGGCCACATGGAACAGTATCACAACTGAAAACTTCACTAAATACTCCAAAATGTCCATGTTCCTTAAGCAGTCCAAATAAAGGAGGTGTTAGGCACTGTTAGGCACTTCTGACAAAAGACTTAGGCAACCAATTTAAGTTCTAACAAATATTTCTGTGGTTACAAGCTCAGAAGTATAACATCTGCCTCCAGTAAGCACTTAACAGTTTTCACCGTGTTAAAATAGAGTGTTCTAAAATCAACTACAGCTTTTGCAGGCAAGTGAATAATTCTTCAATTGCAGTATTTTTGGCTTTCTTAACTCATTCTCAGACTGAGCTGTACTATACTTCTGCACTCTATGACCCTTAGTATATCCAAATATTCTAATAAAACCAAATTTCTCAATTTAGTTGGCTTGGCTCAGCAATCACTCTGGATCTTAATGTTCTTGTGCTTTATTTCCTTGTGAGTTTTGTATTGTAATTTGAGAAGCAACGCTAGCAGCACTGAGAATGCTGACAATGACAAAAATGAAAAGAGCAGATTTCCAGGTGGAGTTTTCTGCAGCAGATTAAAGGGGCAGGGGAATATACCTAGCAAGAGCACAGTGCAGCCTGTTGGAAAAGCCAACTCACAAAAGGGCAAGGTGATCCTAAGAGCTGACCAAATTATTTGCGTTCTTGTTTTCAACAGGAATACCAATAATCTCAAAGCCTGCACAGAGGAGAAATGAATTTTCTAAGTTTTTAACAACAGCATGTATAAATATGCATATATATATATATGTTATATATATGTCAAAGTATGCTGGATAGTATCTCACAAGTCACCATCAAGTTTGGAAAATACTGATTTACTTGCATTGTCTTCTGACAACAGATGATACAGAGAAATTATTATTACATCATCACTATCCACCAAGAAAAGCAGAAGAAAATGATGGACATCTTGCCCCCTGTTTCAGAACTTCACGATGGTTCATTGGCCTAAAAAGCCAGCTATGGACTCTAAGAAATTGCACTTGCTCTCCCTAGAAATGAACTCTTCCATCACAAGTAAGAAACTCGCCTCTTCATTGCACAGGCTTTCATGATTCTCTTTCCCACCCAACAAGCTCCAGCTTTGCCCTAAGACTGGCAGAACTGTTTGTACAAGTTTTCCTAAACTACTGTCAAATGTCCTCAAGCTCAGGATTTTAATCTGTGCAGCCAAATACTTGCAGAGCTACCAGGCTCACATAAATTAGTAATGTGTCTGTACTGAAACCAGATTTCATAACTATTTCTAACAGTTACACAGTTTGCTCCATTTGAAAAGCTGAAGTGATATATTCCTACATAAATAGGGCATATAGTTCATACTAAATAACCTTAGCAGGTTTCTCAGTTTTTTAATTGTGTAAGAAATTATTCATTCAAAAGAGCTTCTAAGAAATGTACAGCACAGGAGGGAGGGTAACAGACATTTGCAGAAACAAAACTAGAAACATGATAAAAAGTATAAAATTTTACAAAATGGAAGAAAAAATCCCATAAAAACTTGTCCATTAAAAGCTTCTGTAAACAGGAAATTATTTGCAAAATTTAACTAGAAAAATTGATTAAAATAGTATTTCCCATACACTTTTTACCTTATTATTTAAATGAGCTACAAGAAAAAGTAATTCTTCAAAAAAGGGCTGACTGGTCCTTTACTGCTCAGAAATCAAACTGAAGAACTATTTTTCATATAAGAAAATGTATAGGTTTAATCTTCAATATGAAATAGTTTAGGTATAAATCCCATGTCGTTTGGTGAGACTTTTTCCTTCCTCTGCTGCACACATTATTCTGCAACTCTCACTCCAACGTACCTTCATAAATATATATACCAGACTCAAAAAGGGAAGACAGTAAATATAGTCAGAAGTTTGAAAACAAAGCTGCGAAATGAAATTTGAGTTGCAGCTTCTGTCTAAACATGCTTAATTTAATTGGTGCTGATTACCTTCGTGCACATGACTAACCTCTTTTTTTTCTCATTTTAAAAAATCTATGCTTCTTGTTAAGCTGGTTAATCAGCATCACCTTTCTGGTAGCAGTGGAAAGTGCTAGAGGTGGTGTAACAGAAGTTTAGAGGAATTTACAAGCCAAATTTCTAACCATTATTATTTTGTTTTAACAGAAAGGCTCTGTCAATGAGTAGTAACTATACAGCTACTTCTATACCGAAGCGTGACATTAATTTGATGTGCTTCTGTTTTGAGATGGCAGCCTTCATTACTTCATCATTTGCTCTCATTCAAAAACTTTATTTAGTAAACTAAAAAACTTTTAAAAAATCTTCAAGTGCTCTCTAGGCAATATGCTATTAAAAAAGGCTTAAAACTGCCCTTTCTGAAGACGAAAACTCTGTATAAACCCTAAAGATATCGACACACAGGCAAGAACTAGGGACAATTTATCTCAATGTATTTTGTAATGATTAATGAAACATAACTTTCATTCTAATAGAGTCAACAAGCTTTTCTTAAATGCATTCACAAGAACTGGAACACTGGAATCCACAGGCCTTGAATCAAGTAAAAATTCTCAAAAATTAATTTTCTACATTGTTATCAATACTCTCTTTGCTGATGAGTTTTCTTTAGAAATCTCAACTATCTTCACTTTTCTGTTTACTACCGAAGAATCTGAAACAGAACATCTCCCCTACACAGATGTCTGAAAAGTTAAAAAAACCCCAAACTTTAAATTTCTGATTGACGAATTATGGGGCTTTAACACCACCTTAAAAATAATGTGATCTTAGGGAATCCCATGGAACATAACTCATTTATAAACAATGTAATTTATACTAAGAAAAACATTTTGTGTATGTACATACACATGGACTCCACCCCCTTTAAAAGTGGGGCCGAGGAAATTCCAGAAGTCACTCTGACAGAATTTCCAGGAAACAGTTTTATTTTGTTATTGTAGAGCTGATATCACAAACACTCCTCCCACCCTCCCCAATTGATATGTAACAATCCCCTTTTTCAGAGCATTTACTTAAATTTCGTTCACTCCTGAATACAGCAGACACATTTACCATACAAAATACTAATTTCTCAAGGATATAGTTTTCAGTGAGACTACATAGAAAAACTAAAGTTCTCCCAGTAATTCTCCTGCTCAGAAGTTTCTAGTATCATGAATTATTCTCGCTCATGATCCAGTACCATTTGAACAAGCTCTATTGGCCTTTTGGTTTTGCTTTTTTTTTCTCCTCCTGAGCAGGCAAGAAGAAACTAGGGACTGCCCAACACACTCTGATCTTCTCAAAGTGGGTGCTACAACCAGAGATGAAGACATGAAACGACGTAGTTCTTATGCAATGAATTGAACAGCTGATGGTTAAAAAAAAAAAAAAAAAATCAGAACTTTAGACTCCTCATTTCACTACGAATAAACAGCTTTTGCAAAGAAAGGTGCTGACACAACTTCTCTGTATCCCTAGCACAAAATAACAGTGAAAACCCCCAAGGTTTCAAATATTTGTCAGTCTGCTTCAAAATCCACCTTGAATTTTTCTGAGCCTTTAAACTCTGCATAACCTCAAGGAGAGCCAGGGAATGGTAAAACATGTTTCTTTTAGTGTATTTTTTTAGTGCATCCCTTGCTATAGGGAAGCATATGTGTTTTCTACTTATCTGTATATAGCAGGTGAATGGACACTTAAAGAAATTGCTGTTATCAATTATTTTAGCTGTTTTCTAAGGATGTTCTCTTTGGACAACATATATTTAAACTACCCATAGATTTCCACAATTGCCCAAAAGCTGAAAAGAGCCAACTGTAGAAAAAACAACTGGAGACTACTTCTAACTCAGTAAGCTTCACTTCTAATTCACTAAGAGCTGCAGCCTACCTTTGAACATTAATATCTCATTAATGCTGGCTAGCATAGTCCTTCAAAGGAAGTAAGAGAGTCTAAAATAACACCAAAGACTATACCAACGACAGTAAACAAAAATATAAAATAAAATTAAGTAGGCTATTTAGAATTCAAATTGAAGTGACAAAAGCTTTGTAACAAAAATTAGTTCAAAGATTGGTATTGATACATCTGTGTTTCAACAGATTTAAAGCCAAATACTTCAGCTTTTCCATTTAAGAAGCCAAAAATTTAGGAGGAGTTATATATAAAAGCTGGTATCAGCACACAAACATGCACAGTCTGAAGGGCACAGTACATAGGGCAGGCAACAGCAGTAATTGTGGATAAAAACAAACCATGTTTGAATGATTCTCAAACAAAACATCAGATGGCGATTTAATGAGCAAAATCTCTGGTTAGATGTCTAAATTCCAAGTTATTCATCCTCACACAAAATAAAGAATTCCCTGAAATCATTTACCCATGCTTCCCGCCTGCTTCCCTTCACTATTTATCCACTTTGATTTTCCCTTTGTCTTTACACTGAGGAGAAAAAAGCTTTCACGTAACTCTTCAGAAAGACACACAAGGGCCTTCTTCACCCTGACTTTTATGTAACTGGTACCAAATCAAGGTAGTTCAGAAAGCTAAATGCAGCTCCTCTGTGCAATACAGCAGTGTCATATTTTCAAACCCACCAATTTTAAATCATATAAAAAAAAGGCAAACAGCATTCTAAACCCACAGGTAAGAACTTAGATCATGCAAAAGAACTAACACTAACCCATATTTTTATTTTCTTGACACCAAGAATAATGTAAGGAAATGAATAAGAACATACCAAGAAATTTGCTGCAAATGCAAAATGCTTGAATGCCTATATGCAGTCATTTTTAGCCAAGTTTACTGGCTCCCACCACCTGGATATCATGCAAAACTCTCTTAGAATGTCTAAAACAAGTTTAAACTTTAGGACAAAATTCCACAACCACACAATAACCATGTTTAGAACAAGGGCTTACTCACAATCTCACCTACAACCTGGAGCACATGGGAATGAATGCAAAAAACCTTCAGCTGGCTCCATATGCTGCCAGCTCAGGTCTCTGGTTCCCACTCTCGTGCTCCAAGGCTGCTCCCAGCCCACATTCCCTCTGGAAGCAGCACTGCTGTTCAGGTTTATGCTGCTGTCAGTAATTCCACACAGACCTGAACCGATTCTGTGCAGAGCCACAGCTGCACAAGCATGCAGCGTAGTTGATCTATATGTAAATCCAAGACAATGCACAGTTGACCACATGCTATTTGTTTGCTGTAATATCAAACCAGGCTCTCCGTATGCTAATTACCGAACAAGAACTAAAGAATGAAGGACTGCTTCAAAGAACTCTAAGTGTAAGACATATTACAAAGACTGATACAAGAAACCAAATTGGTAAAGTGAGAATAAAGCAGTCATTCACATGAAGGCATTCAACAATGCGTGCCAGGTATTTGCAGACATCAATGCGGTGGAAATACAAAGGAGTGTGTCGGAAAGCACAAGGACAGTTGTGAAGATACTTAATAAAGACACAACTAACACTAAGTCCACGTGCAGGAGGTAGCAGTTTAACACTTGACAACACATGAGACAATATGCAGTGGGTGGGAACTGGTCAAGTTCCTCACCAGCTGAAACCATCACCCGCAGTTTGAAATACTGGTGAAAAGGTCAGAAACTGTGCAGATGCAAGGAAACAGCAAATGGGTTTGGTAGGAGTAATTAAGAAAAAAAAGTCTCTAAAGAATAGAAGTAACACAGAACAAACTTGTTTGCACAGTCAGGTGACTGCAATTACTCTCATTTTCCTGCCCTGATGACAGTTCACATTTAGCTGCCTAGTCCATGCACTACATGCTGGAAAATACTAAAAATACAAATCAAGTATCTGCATAATTCAGTGTTGTAATTTTCTCCTCTCTAGCTAAGGAAGTACTTTAAAGTATATCACAGACAATTTCTCAATGTTTTTTTTTCAGTTCAATTACATGAAACCACATTGCAATACATCACAAAACACTCCTTTTTTAGCTACTTAAAATCAAAGAGAGGGGAAAGACAGGCATGTCCTCTTTCCAGCTATGTCTGCTATCAGAACTGAGAGTCACAAGTGGGCAATAAAGGGATATCTCACTATGCAAGTTGCAAGACATTTTATGTTAACAGAAAAAAAGGTCCAACCTTATAATTCGCTCAAAAAACTTACAATATTTGCCCCATATCATACAGCACTAGTATGACAGGAAAATCTCACCAGGAACTTTTTAAACAAGATGTTTTAACAGGGCATAGATTTTCCAAAACAGGAATCAAATGCCCTTCCCATCAGCTCTCCTCTAGCCACAACGGGAAATCATTCCAGTCTAAGAATTCTTTTCCTAGTTTGTGAGGCTTGAAAAGTTTTACTTATTTGCAAGTTTGAGAAGCACAATGTTGGTTTCTAGTTTGGTGGAGCTAACTGCTACTAGAACTAATGATGACAATGGCAAACTCAAAATTAAACCAGAGCAAACCTAAGCACAGAAAGAGGACACAAAAAGGTTGCTAGAGAACCTGTTGCTTGCACAAACAGAAATAAATGATCTTCAGAACAGCTTCAGATGGATGTTAACTTTACAGGGAGAACAACCCATCAATCAGCTAAGAGAAAACTTGAGCTTTTACAATGAAAAACTTGCAATTATTTATGCGTTGCATAGTTAACACCTGAAAAAGGCTTAAAAATCTGTTTATGAAAATTATTTTGAAATCACTTTAAAACAGTTATATTTCACAATTATACTTCACTTTTAAACTCAAGTAAAAGTTGCAAACAGAGTAGGAAAGAAAAAAATGGACTGCAAGCATATTTAGATTTCTAGGGACAATTTTAAGTAAAATCTACAAAAAGAACTAATGATTGAGGAAATGCAATTCCCAATGTAAGGTCAGTAAACAGATTATGTTGTTCTCAATTTGAATGAAGAGATTATGTTCATTGTTTCAAGGGATGGCTACATGACTGTGAGGTCTCATATGGGAAAATGATTTCCCAATTGCTATTGCACAAACATATTAGTCTTATTTGAACAACTAATAAAATAATCTTATTAAAACCAAGGAAAAATTTTTGCTAGGAATTGTCCATTTCACCCTGTTGAGTATTTGCACATTTTATTAGTCTAATAGCATCTATACATTTTCTCATGGCTATATTAATTCTAGTAGTTCCCCACAGAAGTCATGATGGATACTTGCAAAAACTGGTATGTACAGCTTCTCCTCCAGACCACAGAAGTGCCCAAAAGATCTTGAACTCAGTAAGACTCTTGCCTTTGTTCTCTTCTCTTCCCCTCCAAGGAAGGGTTTTTCTTTGTTACAGCAGCTACTCAGAAAACTTCGAGATGTTTGTCAATTCTAACACAAATGAGTTACAGCAACTGCAGCTCAACTGAAACTTTGTGTAAAGACACAATTTATGTTCTTTTGTTTATACCACCACTACCCTTTGGATTGCTGGAAAAAGCTGCTACAGCCAAAGCTTTTCTCTGTCAGTCTTGTTTATCAACTCTTGCTTCTTCAAAAGCAAGAAGCAAAGACATACAGGTCATGTTAAAATTCACAACCCTAAGTATTTAAGATTAAACAATGAAGTGTTTAACTACCTTCACCATGAGGGAGGGAAGCGGATGGAGCTGAACTAGGAAAAGACAGGACAAGTAGCTTGGGCAGTATCACACTGCTGTAGCTCTCTGCTTCAGCGTGTGGGAAGAACATCTACAAGTAGTCCGACATCCCAGAAAAAGATATATCCTGGGTTTATGAAAAGCTTCTTCACTGTAATTCCAAATATTACATACTGATTGATGATCACCAAGCCTTTGTATCCTAGACAATTCTTCATTTCTAAAATGATGTGAATTAATGACAAACAGATCACTAACCTATCTGCTGCCCCATGGGGATGTGAACAAAGGGATTATGCCACAGCACACAGTGGTCTTCTTCAGATGCTCTGCTAGTAAAGAGACTGAAATGCTTTTTTGGTCTTGAGGGAAAGAAAAAAAAGTCAAAACCTCAACTTAAATAGCTTTTATACTTAGTTCATTATCCTTTATAACTCTTTTCACTATTAAATATTTTAAAGAAAGATTAATGGAAGTCAGGGATGATTATCTCTAGATTAAGGAGTTTATATTTAACCTTGTCAGTGACTGGATGGCCACTACTGTTTTAATATGAAAGGTGACAGTGGTGGCGTCCTGACTGAAATTAACAGTTCTGGCTTTGACATCTTGCACTGAGGAGTTGTGCATGCATTACCATTCAGCTGAACGTCCAAAGATTTTTTGCTTTCACCTCTCATGCAAATGCATGCTCGTCTAGCCTCTGCCCTCTTCTACGCGGCCAAATATTGTGTAGAGCCTTCCCCTCTGCCTGCAAAGTAGTTCAAGTCTCTGAAGTGTTGGCCATTAGTAACTGTTGTCCACCAATTCAATTTCTGTTGCTACAGCTGAAGCAGCCACAGAAGAACACAACAGTCTGAGAATGTTAACAATATGCATGTTTCTGTGCCTCTTATGCTGAAATATTTTAAAAGACGATGATGTTAGTTCTGAGCCAGTGGTTGGGTAATGTGGACACCAATGTATAAAGTGTACACTTAGCAAAAGGAATTTTCCATTTCAACCAAGTGTTGAACCCCACTCGACAGTGGTGTGTTTGAATTTCCTGCTCTTCTCTTAAATGTGTGTGCGCCATCTGGACTTTTTCCATTAGTCTTGATAATTTCCAAATTAGCATACATCGAGCCTCAGTACTGCCATGGATCTCCAGGATAACCCACTTGATCTTTCCCTGTGCTATCAAAGGCCTCTAATGCTACTGTGGATCAACACAGAGTATTTCAGCTGGAAGGAATCTTCTAATCCAACTATTGATTACTTCAGGGCTGACAAAAAGTTCAAGTATCTTATTGATGGCATCAACTGCCTTCCAACTATTGACACTTCAGTGATAATTCCCATAGTTCATTCCTCAATAACCCCTTATCAGGGACACTGACAAGCAATTCCTCAGTCTTTCAACCACAGTAAGAATTAAATATCCTACTAATCAAATAATTATCTTTACAAAAAGACATTGTCTTGCCTTATGTTCAGTTCTTTTGAAGAAATTTCAGATGGCTTTCAGGAGACCAGATAATGTTTCCCTAGTTTTCCCAGAAATTAATTTCTTGCAATTAATCAAGTATACTTCTATTCAACTTCCTGTTCTCTTACTGAGCTTCTTTAGCACTTAAACTAATTTGAAGATCTTCACAATCCATCAGTGATTCCAGCCAAGCTGATCTGTTTGTCTTACTGCTCCAACAACAACTCTTTCAACTAGCTTCAATGTATCACCCAGTGTCAGTCAAAAAGTACCAGCTATCTTCTGGTATGAGAGTAGATACAAGGTTTTTCCACATGCTCTATCTACTTGAATCCACCAGTTAAGGCCTCACGCTCATGCGACTGACTTGACAGAAGACTAATCCTGGAAGACAGGATAGAGCACAATGCTGGGGAGAAGTTCTTGGGGTTTTGGTGGAGAGCTGGGGTTGTTCAGCCTGGAGAAGAGAAGGCTCCCAGGAGACCTTAGTAAACCTTCCAGTACCGAGGGGTTACAGGAAAGGTGGACCAAGGCATGGAGGGATTGGGCAAGGGTAAATGGCTTTAAACTGACAGAGGGCAAGTTTATAGCAGGGATTTGGAAGAAATTCTTTACTGTGAGGTTGGTGAGGCATGGCATAGGTTGCCCAGAGAAGCTGTGGATGCCCTATCCTTGGAAGTGTTCAAGGCCAGGTTGGATGGGGCTTTGAGCAACCTGATCTAGGGGAAGCTGTCCCTGCCCATGGAACTGGATGATCTTTAAGGTCCCTTCCAACCCAAACCATTCAGTGACTCTTTGAACATCAGACATTACAAGATGCTGATCTACTATACTTGCTTCTACTAGTTTTCTTTCCATTTTTTCTTTGAATGCATAAAAAAATTCTATCTTTAATATATTAACCTACACAGTCTGTGTAGTAGACACAGAACATAATCCCAGCTAAACTCCTTCCACTGTTTGCATAAATATAGATTTTAGAAAACCCACTTCTTTAGTACTTCTAACTCTATAGTTTTCTGTTCTTAAAAAACAACAACAAAAAAAACCACCCAAAAAACCCCAAACAAAACCCAAGACACCCCCAACAAAACAGCAACTTCAATTTTAACTAAATCCCAAAGAACACTGATAGACAGAACTCAAAGAATTGAAATGGAGAATTCCCCATATCTGTCCTTGATTTCTGCTAGTTTATATTGCTAAGGAAGAATGAGAACAAATGAGTAAAAAAAAGGCACAACAGTAGGATGATGATTACAGTAAGCTGGAAACTACTATTCCCACATGGATAATGCACAGCAAAGAGCAGCTTCCCCTTCACCAAACCTTCCTAACGCACAGAACCACTGAAGCACTTCAAAAATTAAGAGTAGTTCCTCGGCATCCCCCATTCAGGTGATCAGGAAACATATACAAGGTTCATGACATTCACCTGCAAGAGGAATCCAGAAGTATTTGGGTGGACCTAACTGAACTAAACAAAGCTGCTGATAAAGCCGTGGCTCTGATCACTGGGGATGGAAAGCAGATGGCAGAAGGGAGATGCAACTGTTATTCAGCATTTACTTATCTGGGAGTAATTTTACCTACACAACATATCAGCCTTGAGAAATGCTAGTGAAAATCAGCACCATTACCTGCGCAACTTCCACTAGGCAAGGAAAAAATCATAATTTTCATTCTTAGCAAGTGTATCCAAATGGACAAATAGAGTATTGTAGAATTTTAGATTTACAAAGCTGCTTTATGGTTTCTGTACAAGTAATAAAGAATGGGATACAGCATGAACCAGGATGTCAGTTAAAAGGTTTTTTATTTTGCTATGTAGGTCAATATAAGAGGAAGAAAATAGTAAAAGCGTAAAGCCAGAAACAAAATGCCAAAAGAAATTAAAGAATGAGAAAGAACACATGAAGAAAAAGATGAATCCACAACAAGCATTCCTGCTTGTAAGGCCAGCAAATTTTGTTTATTTCCATTTGCTCCTATACTTACTACATTTTTTGGGTACAATCCTTAAGTCCCTGGGCTTGGGAAGGGGCAAAAAGCTCCTTGTGGACTTAAAACTGTGGCACATTACAAGAATCCTGGGGGAGAAAGTAATTCCTACCTTCAAATCCAAACACAAGTTTTTAAAAGAAACTTAGGAAGCTGTATCAATCAACTACTTAAGGGCAAAAGGCTTATAAAAGGTGGTTTTTTCTTCTACAAAGAGAGTTACATTTTAATCTACACTTAATTCTACTTCCATTTCACCTGAATAAAACATTTTTATCTCTAAGTGTAACAACTAAAATTCAGTACTAAATGCATATTACTTCTCATAAAGCCTACCAGGAGTGAGTACCTTTTCAAACTGAACCGATTGCTCTGCATAAATTCAAAACTAACTACTTTACCATATTCTGATAAAAAACAGGTACTGAGAGAAACATGAACTGCTTATGCAAGTTAAACAAATAGTTTCAACTGAACATTTCAGAATGATTTTATGCAGTTTCACTTATAACTGCTTTAACAAAATTAACAGCAAGTTTTAGCATTTGGATTATTACAGCCTTGAAAAAGCAGCTTAATTCACACATATTGTTCTTAAATGATTTGACACAAAACACCAGCAACTGTTCCAATGAAAAACAAATCAACAACCTACTGCATGACCTATATGAACGCCATCTCCTGTGGGCCAGCAGTGTTCGCAAGACACACAGCTGCCCTCCAGCCTGCTGCTGGAAGAAATTCCAACTGTGGCATGGAGAACGTCCTCTGAGGGGTACCTGGATACTGGAAGCACCTGACACCACAGTTACTGGGATGGTGTGAGGAGTGTTTCCACCTGAACTGGGCCCTGAGGTTACTGCAGCTACTGTTCCAGCTGGGGCAACCCCTATTCCAACCCCACTGGCCTCCTGACCAATACTCACATGCACCATTCCTCTGATCTCCTGCCAGAACACTTCTTTCATGCCTAGGAGGACACAAGGAATGCTCATTCCTCATAGAAAGGTAAAAAGAAAAACTCTCGATAACCTAAAAGGCTTTCCCTCATATCTTTAAATATGTAGCTCTTATAATTAGGATTGGGAAAAAAAAAAAAATACGTCTAGAGCAATACAAGAAAAATATTTATCAGTAAATACGTTTACTGATTTAAACCTTAAATACCACTGCCAAACTAGGACTCTAAAAGAAAAAAGTACCACTGAGTTTTTTACAAAACAATAGATTAAAATGGTAGCGCTTCATACATTATAAACACTTGCCCACATATTCCCTTGCTAAAATAATCAAAATATAATTTCTGATCACAAAGGCAGCAGTTTCTTTTACATTATTACTCAGCATGATGTGTAAAACCACTAATTCTGTTCTACTGCTATGTCTGATTCTATAATTAGTAGACTATGTAACAAAACAGCACAGAAAACCAACTTCTCTATCCAAACTACATCTCAATCTTGCACCCCGGCCTCAGTTGTTCTTTCAAACGTGTTAAGCCACATAACATTCTAACACAGTAATTGATACTAAACGTCTCTAACCCACACAACAGTACATTTGGGGGTATCCACAAAATAAAGATTTCAGGCTCAGATTAAAATTAAGTTCATCAGCTCACTTATGAAACATTTAAGACTTGGCTTAAAACAATTATAAATGACAACAGCAAAACACTCTGGTATCAACAAAATCCTCTCAGGAAAAAATACCTGTCCCTGCCTGAACACCCACACTTAATGACCTCCACACATTCTTAATCTACCATAACTTATGTATTATCAACCTTTTAGTATGTGAATGGATATAAATAAAACCCAAAATACCACCTACACTCTAAAGTAAGTACTTTTTGAGGGAGAAAAAAATATTCAAATCCAAGAACTGTCTTATTTTTCACGCTAAAGGAAAGTGTAAAGTCTAATTAAAATCTAACACATGCGGATAGATATTTAATCAGAATACAACACTAGCTCTCAAATATAGATAAAATAAACCAGTCCTTAAATCCCTCTACACAATTCTACCTTATTCACTGAGTCTTACAGACTACCAAATGTTGCACCTTTAAGAAAATATATAATATATAGACAGTTATATGGTAGGAGTATTTTTATTATAATCTTCAATAATGTTAGTTTTGTGAGTAATGCAAGATCTAAAGCTACTCTATCTACTGTTACAGTAGATATTTGCTTATTGCAAAATACCCTAGTAACATGAGTTCTGCAACTTCTTCAGACTACATTATTAAGTCATCATTGTACCATATCAGAACTAAAATTTAAGCAATATCTATCATAAGGGATATAAACAGAAGATACTTGAAAAATATGAGTCAAGCCAGACAGACTCCTTATTTTTAGATCAACTACACAAAGTCATTTCCAGCAAGTCTAGCTTTGTATTTAATCAATACACACATGTGAAGAGTTATGGAACTTAATGCAGCTTTTAAAGACTCAGTTCCTCTTTGAAGACATTTATGATCAAATTCTACACGAAACTTTGTATCAGCCATGCAAAATGTGTATCACTAGTTCAATCCATCACCCAAAATTCTTCCTGAAAAAACATGGATGAAACCTAAGAGCAAAGTTATGAACACAGGTCTGACACGACTCCACTTATTTCCACTAGGATTTACATATTGAAAGCATTATATGGAAAGACAGACAACCAGACATTACCTGTAACTGAGACTTTTGCCAATACCTTAATGAAGCAAGAGGTAACCTATCCTGGAGCTGTATGAAATTAAATTAAAAGTAATCATAACTACAAACTGTACACCAGATTACTTAGTCCAATGTATACAAATATTGTCAAAAAATAAGCCTGCCTAGAAAGGCTGCAGATGTGTTTTTAGCACAGCCTGCAGAGGACAGAGGATCATATCACCACTCAAGTTTAATGCAAATAGATGCAGAGCTGGCAAAGAAGTCAAATGTGGATTATCACTGAGATGCTTTTGCTACAGAGTTCTGCATTTTCTTCTCAACTCCTAAGATGGTCGTCATAACCGCCTCAGATTTATTTCTTCCACATACCTACAACTGCTCTTAAATAGCCATGTTTAGAAAAAAAAATCTGTTAAGCAATAATGAAATATTGTCTTTAGAGATACATGGTCTTTATTTGTAAGCTAAACATTTCACATACCAGCTCTTGCCTGCTATTCTAAAAGCCACAGCAGGTATGCTGAGTGAGATCCAAACTAAATCTTGCTGTAAAGTTTCCGCATACAAGCTACTGTATAAATTTTATACAACTTATTTGAAATTACACTGAAGCAGCTAGAACTCAATCCCTTACATATTTTGATGTAATTTTAAATGCTTTTCCACTATATGACTGGGAAGTGCCTCCAACTTCATTACTAGCAACACTACATAATTGGTATTACTTGTTATAGGAGCTTTTAAATGAAGGATTTCTTGCCCCATTTCCAAGACAAAGGCCTGAGCCACTGGCTTTATGGCAACACTGGAATTGTTGCACTAGGTGGAATAAGCCAGACAACAGTTACATTATGGGTGGGGAAATCCCAATTAAGTGAGGCAAACATTTTCACCTGAATTATCTGAAGAGAAAGAAGACTGATAACTCTCCTACATACCTACGCTTTTGATACACACGATGAGAAGCATTTATACATCATGTTTACTGTCTTATGCTGTTTCCTCTATAGAGTTTCTATCAAACTTTTTAAAAAGAAAATACAATGTCTTAATGCTTGTTTTACAGGAGATTCTCAAAACAGAGTTTAACAGTCAAGAGAATTTATGTTTCTTTTTAGTGCAATAGACAGTTAATTTTTATATAATTCCACAGTCAAAAAAAAGCAGGAAGACATACAAGCAGGAATTCAAACCCTCTACTGGCTTACTTTCCTCCATGTATAAAAACTTGGTCTAATAATTTTGGGGTTTTGGAAACCACTGTACAAAGAAAATGATGAAATTATCAAGGAGAATGCTTCTACACATGCTGATTATTCAGTGCACACTCACATATTAAATCAAGGGGAGGGGGCAATATCTAAAAGTGAACTAGAAAGTGCTGTTTAAAAATCAGATCTAGTTCACAATATTCAGCAAGCTGATGTTCTGTTAACATACTTGCCCTAAACATCTGGCCCACCGAGAACATTGCAGAGAAACACCCAAGGAAAACAGCTACATAAAGCCTTGAGTGTACGCCACAATCCAGTGTAAGATATAATATAAACTGTCATAACAAGAGGCATCTTTTCATAAAAAGACAGGCAAGCCCAGCTCCTTCAGCCAACTACTTGCACTATTAGCTCAATCACGATACCAGATACAATTACAATTGCCTCAGCAGCGTGCCAACACCCCTAAAACAGCAGAAAAAGATGGAGTACTACAGAGTGATACTACAGAGTGATACTACAGGGAAAAAAACCCCAAACCAACCATTCTTATTAATGCACAAAAAATACTATTCAAATAACATGGACTTTCCTATGCACAACATTCACATAATAAACTCCAGAATGTGCATTATCAAGCAGTTTCTCACATGCATTTGCCTACTAACCATTCTGCTGGGCCATATTCCAAATTTTCAACTCTCTGAACACTTCAGAAAACTGTCAGGTGATTTGGTGTCATATCCACACATATAACCCAAACTACACCACCACTAAATTAGCATTTCCCTTTTTATTCGAGTTTCCTTCTCCCACTTCCCTACCATATTTATATTTGCATTGACACAGAGTTGTTGAGCAAAGCAGGCAACATTTCCCTCAGCTTCTCAACAAAACTGCGACTGTTGTTAACATCTGGTTTTAAACCTGGACGTGACTAAATATAACAAAATACTATGCTTTATATGTAAAAATGGCAACATGGCATAGTAATTATATTTCGAATGCATTCATATCCCACATACCTGAAGAGCTACACCATCAGCTCATTACAACTACGAGGGCCTGATCTCTCAGTGGAGATACAACAAAGAGAAAGTAAAATAAACCTCAAAGTATTTTGTTGACATGTAGCATATAAGTGAATATTAGGCGATTTAAGAAGTCTTACCGATTCTCATTGCTCATACACATCTAATTGCTCAGAAAAAAGCATCCCGAAGTCAGGTGAAAAGAACCTTTTTATCACATCTCAAACACGCTGCACATTTTGGTATTAAGCCATCTTTCTACAAACTGTAAACCAGAAGAATATAAACCCGCCCAAATATATTAATTTTCTCTTAAAGAAATAAGAGTCTGACCTTAGGAAATACACGAAAGAAAACAATGCCAAAACAAAACCCAAAAATCTTTACACAATAACTGCCACGGAGATTAACCCCGAACTGTTCGCTGTACGCATGATCCACTCAGGACAGGAGGCATTTTCCTTAACTTTTTGTTATTGTGGTCTGCACAGGCACGTTTGAAGCAGAATCAAACCCTACCGCTTCATTGTGTGCTACCAGCTACCGAAGGCATTCGGCCTTCTCGCTGCACTCTCAGGAAGCGGTTATTATCTTTAAGAGCACTAAAAAAATAACACAAGTTTTTCGTACGTTCGAACAAAGCCCGTGTGATCCCAGACACGCAATGGCCCGTGGGGTCCGAGCGCCGCCCCCGTCTCCGCTCCCCGCGAGCTGGAGCCCATTGTAGCCCCAGCACCGCGTCCGCCCCCGTCTGCCCCGGGCCCCCGGCGCTCTCCCGGGCACCAACCCGGCCCCGCACGGCCCGCCGGGCCGGGGGCGGCTCCCCCCGAGCCCCTCCGAGAGCACAATACCGCCCCTCCCTCCCACGCTCCCCCGGCGCCGCCGCCCCTCACGGCGCTCGCTCCGTCCCCACCTCGGCGCCGCTCCCG